>CM067316.1:47672372-47966821 GCA_034231615.1 Meghimatium bilineatum
GCCACTAGTGCAGATATGTAAACAGATGTAACAATAAAATGTTACGTGTGCCATTAGTGCAGATATGTAAACATATGTAACAATAAAATGTTAAGTATGACATTAGTAAACAGATCTAACAATAAAATGTTACGTGTGCCATTAGTGCAGATATGTAAACAGATCTAACAATAAAATGATGAACTAATTGGCTTAAAAGTGTATGCTAAGCTCCTTGCAGAACGTGATAACCTTTAGATACTGCTGCACCTGAAAAACTCATTTCGAAGATTAAACATGCATCCATAAACCTCCCTATTACAAGCATGCCCTTGAGACAGCAAAACATAAATACGAATTGGGTGTCTCCTCGGTTACTCTCAATTGAAGACTTGTGGTTTTGCCAGACAGGCTGTCAAGAGCTATCAATTCACGGCTAAAAGAAATAACTTCATCATCATCACCACCTCAATAAAATACACACCAAAGAATTGTATCACTTATCTATACGCATCCAGCAAAGATCTTTATCATGTATCTATACCATTAATATAATAAGTGGTTATTAACGGAATTTCTACACCTGTGCCTATGTCACCCAGACTCGGTCTGTCACATTCCTTAAAATCATCTTCACCATTGAGAAGAGCTTCACATGTGTGTCCCACAACGTCATCTATGCCATCATATGCAAGCGTTGTTCCATGACATATATAGGTGAAACTGGAAGGAGGCTCGCAGACCGATTCTGCCAACATCTGTATAGCATAAAAAAAAACCATTTCGGTTATCTGTACACGTCCACTTCAATGGCACGGACTGTCGGGGCGCCAATGACATTCAGGTTATGGCCATTAAGTCGTGGTTTTCTGACGATCGGACCCGTCTTGCGTTTGAGAACCGCTACATTTACCAATATGACACTCTAAAACCCTACGTCATCAATGAGTGCCTGTCTCATGTATGATTCTAGTTGTTCCATAGTTTCTGTTTGTTTCATGTCAGATAAATTTAGTCATTTTTGTATATTCCTTGTCCGGTATCGCTTCATCTCTTCCAGTCAATCTACATTACACATGACATGTTAACGTCCATAATCCTTACTGTCCGTTTTCTGTTGTATGTTTTAATTTTTTGTCTTCACAAAGGCCTTTTGTCGAAATGTCGATTTGTGTGTGCTCTTATGTGTCTTTAACGATTAGCAAAACTTCATTACTCTGTTTCTAGATTTGCCTGCTGAAAGATATAACAGGAAACGTAAAAAATAGAAAAGAATGTCCTTGAAATACAGACTCAAATACCGACTATATTTGACCTATATTAATTTATGTTCTTGATACTTACACAATAAATCACACTTTTTTTAATATGCTCATTTGAAACTCATCATCATCAAGTGCCGTGCGGAATTACGTCGGCACTCTTGAATCTCTACAACTCTTATCTCTAGTAGCGATCCTATAAATGACCCTTCACGACCGTAGGTGATGTTGAGACACATGGTATCGAAATGTGTGTTCTATGGTACTCGATAAACGATTGTTTATATTCTAATAGAAGATAGGAAATGTATCATCTCGTGTAAATTATTAGTGGTTTGGAGATTAGACGTATCTCTGTGTTGAAGTATTACTCTCAATCACGGACCGAGTCCGTTTTGCTTATACCAGGGCCTTATGGGCATGTTTAATAATAATAACTAGGTTGTTAAAGAAATGTTCCAGGGCCTTATGGGCATATTTAATAATAATAACTAGGTTGTTAAAGAAATGTTCCAGGGCCTTATGGGCATATTTAATAATAATAACTAGGTTGTTAAAGAAATGTTCCAGGGCCTTATGGGCATATTTAATAATAATAATAACTAGGTTGTTAAAGAAATGTTCCAGGGCCTTATGGGCATATTTAATAATAATAACTAGGTTGTTAAAGAAATGTTCCAGGGCCTTATGGGCATATTTAATAATAATAACTAGGTTGTTAAAGAAATGTTCCAGGGCCTTATGGGCATATTTAATAATAATAACTAGGTTGTTAAAGAAATGTTCCAGGGCCTTATGGGCATATTTAATAATAATAACTAGGTTGTTAAAGAAATGTTCCAGGGCCTTATGGGCATATTTAATAATAATAACTAGGTTGTTAAAGAAATGTTCCAGGGCCTTATGGGCATATTTAATAATAATAACTAGGTTGTTAAAGAAATGTTCAGATATGTTTAATAGTTGTTGATTCGGACACACTACATGATTTTCGAATTATACATTTATCTATTATGGTGAGATACGCCATTTAAACCGTGAATGTTAGTCAAATTAGGTCAAATCTGAGCTAGCCATGACGGGATACTAAGTAAAGACCTGTGTACAGAAAGTAAACATGACCTGAAACTTATATTTTTGATTATTTCCATGCATTTCGTTAGTTGGCATTGGTTTCTTTTTGAAGAAAAGTCCAAAAACTCCGAGTATGCAACTCCGAGTATATAAATGGTGACCAACGAAACGCACGACTATAATAAAAAACGTAATCAATGAAGATTTGTTTACTTTCTGTACACATGTATTTACTGCCACGTCTCGGCTTAATAGCAAACTTCGGCAGTATAGGAGACATGTTCGCTCTAACGTAAACATGAACTTGTCTCCGATTTCCGTGAAATCTATTGGTTGGCCGTGGCTATTTTAGACATGCGACTTCAAGTATGTAAATAGCGATCAATTAAAAGTCAAACAATAATCAAAAACGTAATGAACGGGGTCCAAATTAATTCAGCTAGTAGGACTGTAATGTCGAGAGCCACTGATGAACCATTTGTTTTTTAACTGCCATAAATATTTGAATACAATTTGGCGGTTTACAGAAAGTAAACATTTTACTTGAATAACATGAACAAGTTAACACTTATGGTATTATTTACTGACTCGCCTAATCTATTTTTATATCACATATGAATTTACAGTCAAGTCAAGTAGACAAGGGGATTAACTCAAGATCAAGTAGCCTGCATACTTATCTGTGCTGTAAACATAGATATCAGTATGTAGCAACATAATTCCTCGACGATACAGTCCTGTGGACTCGTGGAATATCCTTCTAAAGTGATGCTATTTCACTTATCCTGTGAATTTCATGTCATTTTGCGTATACTTGTGTGTCGGAAGCCAATGAAAATAACGGGAAAAGTCAAATAGTGTCACTTTAGAAAGATGATTCTGGATGAGTCCACATGACTTTACCATCAAGGAACTCGGTTACGTCACGTAAGACCTGGTAGCACAGAAGACGGGAGAGGACCACTAGAGGTGGGTTGAGGACATTATTAATATCATATACTTGTATTGGAGGTTCTCAAATGAGATGAAATAAACTATACAATGTATTTGAAGTTCTGTCGAAATTTATAATTAATAATAATAATAATAATAATAATAATAATAATAATAATAATAATAATAATAATATTCAAGCTCGAATGACACGGTGGAATAATAACCCCCAACCATGAACTTCACTATTGTGATGGTCATAAGTTCTGATATAACTAAACTGAACTCACATCCGCGATTGTTTGGAGCGTACCTCGCCACAAGTTCGTCCGTCGTAATCGACGGTGACCAAAACCTCAACCATAATAATAATAACAATAAGTAATAAAAAATAATAAAGTTAATTGTGCGTTTTTAAATGACTAACAAGTCCAATGCGAGCACATAAGTTCTTCTACAGAATTGACATTTGTAGAGGTGTTTATGGGACGTTGAAATATTTTTTTCTTTTTTTACGTGCCCGCTTCTGTCTTGCAGTAACTTGCCTGGTCTCTTCCGCCGCTATTGCTCCCGCTCTAAGGCTGTAACGCCATACTGTTATATCATGAGCAAGGCTATCTCAAGTTTACACAGTAATAGGTACACAGTAAATGACCGATCATTTATAAATAACAGACAATCTAAATGAAAGTCATACAAATGAGATCGGGACAAATTTATGAAATCATGCCCGTGTACAATTTGCCACTGTCTGATTGGAAATCGAGCAATGACTCAATCGACTATTACCGAGATTTTAATTGGTCGCTATGAATGTGGCAGCCAATAAGAATCAACGGAATAGCCAAATAAGTCATTAAGAAGGCGTGATTTCCAATTATCCAGTATTTCTTATATCGTAGACTGTCATTGTTAAATTGTGTCGCTATGTTACGAAATTTGTAGAATCACTTATGTAGAGCTGTCTCTCTCAAATTGAGTAAATTGCACTCCAAGGACAACGACAGCTTACACAGGGGCCACGGAGAAACATTATCAAATGGGAAGGGGGCCATAGACCAGTTAAGGTGGGGGCAAAGGAATGTAACAATTTTGATGACAAACAACAAGAATTATATCGATTAAACTTCAACAGGCGTGATGACCTACAAAATAAAGTATTTGAGCTTGTCTTACAAGTACCAGGAGAATTACGTAAATAAACTTCGCCACAAAAGGGGTCCACGGGCCAGAAAAGGTTGAGAACTACTAGTGTGGAGGTCACCAACATAATTGGAACAGTCATCTCAATGTGTAAAATAGCACCCCTACCCCGAAGCTATCTTTACGGTGTGTTGAAACTTGAGAGCACTCAACACGCCGTTGTTCTTCACTAATGTGCTATACTGGAGTGGGAGATCATGAAACAACGATATATATTCTTAGTGGTTTTGTAGATATTTGAGAGCTTCCACTGTAACAACTATAAGCTGTAGTAATCATTTGTAATGTACCTACAATAGAGAGGTTCTCATGATAGTATGTTGTTTGGCGGTTAAACATGGCTAGCATGGTACTAAATAAAGTGGTTGCAAAGAGATTTACTTTCTTCGAAATAGATAGATTCAGAAGGATAGTTACAATACTATGAACAGCGAAAACAAATTAATAAAGAATTATTTAAAATATTCAAGTAGAAGAGGGTTTGCTAAATGAAATGATAAAAAACAAGTTATTTTGCCCAGATTTATATGGGTTTTTAGACACATATCAAGATCTAAACACAGTTTTTCTACACCAGGAACAAAGAATTCGACAGAGTAGATCGAGACATTCTCTGGGAAGACTTAAAAATGGTAACGTTAGAGGCCAGCTGTTAGACAATATAAAAGAATTATACCAAAAATAGCAAAATTCAAGTAACAACAACAGACGAAATGGCTGAACCTTTCGAAACAAGATCTGGAGTAAGACAAGGCTGCATACTTTCACCTTTACGTTTTAGCACATATATGAACATAATAATAAGCTCACACCAACAAAGAGGAAAATGCTGCAAATAAACATGATGAGCAATTTAATAATTAAATAAACGATCTACTATTCGTCGACGATCAGAGTCTAATATAGGCCTACAAAAATGATGAAAAATTGCAAAATCACCTGAATGCTGAACCTAAAACATTATGGAAGAAGTACACCGCATTAAAATTAACGTACCAAAAGAAACAAAAAAAAAACAACAACAAACAACATTACAACCGAAGTTATGAAAATTAGCAAGTCCGTAACACCAATGGATAAAATAATAGATAACACCAGGGGTTCCCAATATCACTTAAATATCACTTTATATATTTCTAGATATCACTTTAGATATCACCAATATCACTTTATATCACTTACAGTCCTGTTCCCGTGGTCATCCAATGAAGGCAGAGACGCCTCTCTGTGCGTAGCGCGCAGATCGATGCATCCAACAGAAGATCTATGCATCTAGCGACAAGAAATTGGATTGGGGATTTATTTATGAAGGTTGCATGGGTGGGACCATGCTGATGTTAGGGAGGTAGGGCTGTATCGTAGGATTAGGCAGGTGGCCAGTAGTTTTCAATTTTCTCCAGTATTGCATATCAGTCAAAGACAAGTTCTGCATCAATACGACATCCCATTTCGCTAATACAAATGAACTGAAAGAGTGACGTGACAAACTACTAAATAATTGCATCTCACGAATGACTAAAAAATTACGAATGTGCAGATTACTTAAAAATTTTGAGTGCAGTAGGCCCATGATATGTGACTGTACCCAATTCCTTATTCTTACATATCTATCCCGCTAGGTCAGCTCTGCGGCGGTAGGCTTAGATTGCTCATGTAATGGTCAAAATACCAGATTCAAGTTCCCCAACAGAACTTCTACACCCATACCGTTCTAAAAGTAATGACAAACTATTTATTCTAAATATTGCCAATAAAGTAAATTACTACAGATAAACGATTCTGGTGTGATTGCTACATCGTGAATAGAATATGCTAAAATGTATCTTGTACACCACGATAAGTGTTTCGTTTCAAAAGTAAATATAGTAAATATGTTACAAAAGTAAATATAGTAAATATGTAAATATGTTACAAAAGTAAATATAATAAATATGTTACAAAAGTAAATATAGTAAATATGTAAATATGTTACAAAAGTAAATATAATAAAAAGGTAAATATGTGTTACGAAAACATTCTACTACTAATAAAAAGATAATAGAAATAGTTGTTGCAAAAAGAATATGTCGAAAACTATTGACATTTAGATCTAAGCGCTTCGTTGGAATAAACTATAATTAAGCAAACACATAATAATACTGAAAAACTAGTTTTACAAATGTTTCAAATATTTGTAACTGTAAAATTGCCAGGTAAAATATAGTAACCGTAAAATTGCCAGCTAAGGACGGATGGAAAATTCTGTATAATTTCACCACTTTCTGGCATTCTCCTGTTTCATATAAATTATGTATTTGTTAGTTGTAATTATTGTTTATTGAATTTTGAGGACTTTTAATGTAGAAAATGTATGCTTTGTTAGGCAAGGTATTCAGATTCAATTTCAAAAATCGTTATTTGATTACCATTCATGGTAGGCCGTAGTGTTAATTTTCTCCGCGAATATTTCAGAAGTAGGCAACAAACTAGCAAACGCTAAGTTATAATTTGAGATTTTTTTTATTTTGTGAGCCACATTAGTGCAATGTTAAGTCATTCGCCCGCTAACCAGCAGACTCAGGTTTCGCGTCCACTCATTATTATAGGTTTCGAATACAAATTTTCCTCCGTTGTTCACCCAGCAATCAGGAAATAGTTACCAGTGCTTATGCTCTGAGAACATCGAGTAATAACACCATTGCTACTGAGCATGTGCGATATGCGACGTTAGAAATGCAGTTTCTGATCAACCACTGACTAGACAGCAAAGCCACTTATCAAAAACCATGTGCTGTAATATTGGCTAACTCAGCTTACCTCTGGCCTGTAGTTATATTTTTATATCAATTAAAAAAACAAACAAACATGAAAAGTGAAACCACATATTAACTAGGTTAATTTCTTACAAGATAAGCACAATATTAACCTTAACATGTTTCTAGGTCAAACTGTGTGCTGGTAACAAACAGGAAGTTAAACTTCACAACTCATTGTGTATTTATTAATTTCGATTTATAATCTGGTGTTTTTTTTCACAGTAAAAAAATATATTTACTGAATATTTTAAGTGTAGCAAGTTAAAATATGAATAATTTGTAAAAAAAAAGAACAATTGGATATGAATGTTTCCATGGGTGTGGTACCCATTTTTCTACTGTGTATGCTTTAGAGGGAAAGTTTTTATGAGGTCTGAAAACTTAATGCATAAGTAAATTAAACTCGTGTCGATTATTGTGTAAGTATATAGCAATGTGTATTTATTTGGTAGGCATTATAGGAATCATCATAAATTCCTCTCATATATAAAAAAGAAGGAAAAAAGGAAGTACATTACGAAGATGTGTCCACATTCTTTAACGAAATAAACCATATATTATTTAACGAAACGAAATTTCGCTAAAGACGCACACACCGCCGTATCAACGATCTGCGCGCTAAGCACTGAGAAATCCCCCTTTTATGATCCTGGTGCGGAGAGGGGAGGGAAAAGACTCTCAGTACGTTGCACACTTTCGATTCATCGGCAGCAGACATTGCGACTTTTTAATCTCCGAGTCACGATAGCAGTATGAATTACGCACAATTTTAAAACGTTGGTTTGTGGACACTTATCCCCGTAATGAACCGAAAAGTACGCTGCGAACAAATATTTGATACAGAATTGCTATATTGGCCATTTGGTGGCTAAATGTATCAAAATTTGTCAAATTTAAAGGGCGCTGGCTAGGAAAATAATGTTTTGACTATTTTTATATTTTTGAATTATTTAGAACATATCTTCTTTCACATTTTTTTTGTTTCAATTTGACGAAAAACATATGACAGGTTTTTTGTGCAGGGAACTGGCAACACTACCTAATAGTTGCTACGGATTAGTACACGAAGAGGTATCTTCATGCCCGACGACAGATTGATGCCATGTGCCCTACCTTTACTTTTATCTTACCAACAATTTGACCATAAACAGTTCCATACATATGGCAACCCTGGAAAGGCAAAAGCTGCTCAATGTCTCAGACTCCTACATATGTTCACAGCGTCGCAGAAAATTCCAGACGCACATATAACTCATTAGTCACAGCCGTACATATTACAGCCATCATCATCATCCTCATTTCAGTTGAACTAAATGACCATCGTCAACTTTGACACAGGAATAACATCTAATAAATTATTGTACTAAATCTCACCACTAGATAATGCGAGGTTATTTATTTATTCACTTCATCGCAGAGAAACTGCAAGTATAAAAAACAGTTTCATATAGACCTAATGGTAAGAATGAAATAAATGTGTACCAAGCATGAGGTAAACCATCGATGTAGATACAGTTTTCAAGATAGACACACATATATTCATATTATGATTTTTGAAGAAGTTCAATACACATTTGTTGCTATTGACTTCATAAATGATTGTTCTCAATTACTTGCATTTCTCCTTTCTATTCCATGTCATCCATCCATCCGCCAGTTCATCCATCCATTAATTTTATGTCTCTAAATTATCTTTCTCGTTTATTTTGGACTTGCATATTCCTTTTATTTTGTTGTTCACCATATTACATTGCTTAAGCAATACGTCTCAAGTATTCAATAGACATCAGACAAGGTCATACGGATGGAACTAGCCGTTCAGGTTTAATTATAGCAGTAGTCATTATTAAATTAGCTCCAGGGATTTGGTGGTCCAAAATATTGTTGACATTTCTTGTAACGATTTTTCATATTCCCCTACATATGTAATACTAGAATAATATACTATGCATTTACACCGTCACAACAAATGTTGGCTATTTAAACACAAACATTGTTATCATTTCCCGAACAGTATACACATTTTATAGCTATACTGGTGACATTGTCTCCCGGACGGTATATTTCTAACGTTTGAGATAGTCGTTCTAAACTTGGGCGCTTTCTGGCACCATTGTACTCTCAAAATCACATGTGGTGCACGTACCATGCGAGCTAAAAATGTATGGAGATCACTAACTATCGTGAATTCCGTTTACAAATTCGAACTTTATTGTACACACAGAAACAGTGTCGCTTCCCATAGTTATGGGGAAAATGAACGGAGAACGGGGTGATCAAGGTGCAATACACATTTATGTGGTGGTTTTTTACGTTCACTTTTACTTTCAGTTTCCATTTCATCCTATTACAAGATAACGCTGCTTGCAAACTCATTATTGCATGTGGTTGGTGTTCACCATATTAAAGGTTGAGAATCCCTGGCTTAAGACAACTACCTGCAGTCGAATAAAGACAATGTTATATTTTCCTTCTGTGCTTTTTCCTAAACTAGTACTGGTTACTAGGATATAGTCCGCAGAATGAAGTATGATGTGTAGTGGTTTACAGTTTGCCTGCGATATGTTCCATTTGGTGCGAGACATTCTTCAGCATGACATTTTTGGGGAGCTGCTTGTTTTTGCACCGTTCGTAGATAATGGGGTTTGTTGGATTAAATTCTACCACTAGGAAAATAGAACATAATATTTAGTACTAAGGGACAAGTAAAGTTAGGCTCAAACACTCAGACTATCTCACTATAGTGGTCCCCTTACCAAACAAAAGATCACCAGTAACCTCAGACGATTATTAGAAATTGCATATCACTCTTCATATCACTCTTCACATCACTCTTCACATAATTCTTCACATCACTCTTCACATCACTCTTCACATCAATCTTCACATCAATCTTCACATCACTCTTCACATCACTCTTCACATCACTCTTCAGTCTTAGCATGTACGTCTTGGCTGAACTATTTTGCTTCTGTCAGTCAATCATCTCCGGTCTATGTCTTACGAATCAGAATATGTTTTTCAGGATGTGTTGTTTAACCCGTACCCATCCAAGAATTGTCCACAAAGCAGTAAATGTTTAAGTTTGCAGTTTTCCTTCCCATATATGGCTTGTCTTCCACAGTTAATGAGTTCCAACTGCCCGAAGTTTGAGCTCCCATCTTCTAGGATAAGTTATACTAAGGATTTATTATGCCTTCTTTGATGATCTGGTTCTGTACTTTTAGACACTACCCATTAAAGAGGGTTGTTTGAGGTTGTATACCTCTCCGTCGTTTACATGTCAACTTTTATTAAGAATAGAGGAAGAAAATATGATCTAATGAGAGGGCTTCCATGGATGACCTGACCTGTAGTGAATTACACAGTTATGGAAGCTATTAAGGCTGTAACATGATGACTGCGGAAGAACGATGTAGAAGGAGTCTCCACAAAATACAGGTGATAAGTATTGTCTTTAATGTAAAACCCTTTTGTTTGTTGTTTGTTGAGTACTGGATTCGACTAGGCCATCTCGGGATGCCTAGTCACGTCACTTTCAACCTAGTCCTAAGAAGGACTTATTGGTTATATCGAGACGCTGGGTGCGGACAGGGAACTGACGAAAAGTTCTTGAGCCTTGGCGAAAATGACGAAAAGGCTGTCGAAAGTTTGCTGAAGCTTGCTTTTAATCCCGGGACGTACTGCGGATAAGAAGAGCCGTTTCTCTCTTGGAAGTTTCCAAGTCCACAGCAGGTTCCCACCTCAGCTGGAGATCGTCCGATCCTTGATAACTTAGCCAGATTGCTCTGTTGCCCGGGGTACTCCACGAGGAGGAGTATCAAGGTCTGAACCAGTATGAGTCCTGGTCCTGGCGAGCGAAGCGAGCACAGGTGCTCGCTTCTTCGTCTCTGCACCCCCAATGTAAAACCCGTTCCTAAGCGAAGTCTTAAATACGACCTTGTTTCTTGTTCACAATACAACAGGTTTTTACAAAATACGGATTTGACTCCTCGGTAATCTGAGGACAAAAATAACAATCATAATTGTCTTTTTTAATGCCGTGCTCATCTTCGCTTGCGAAGAAGGAACGTTATTATAAACCGATCGACGATAGAAGACCTATTCTATTAATTAATCAGGCCGTCATTCGTTCCTTTTCTGGATCATTCCCGTGTTTTACTTTGGTCACTATTTATATACTTAGAATGGCATGTTAAAAATAGCCAAGGTTGGTCTACGTATATAAATAGTAACCAATGGAATGCGTTACAATAATAAAATATGTACCGAATGAAGGTCTGTTAACGTGTTTTGCAGTTATGTCTTATAGTAACGTCGATGGTCGCGTTACGGTCCTGTATCCCCACTTCCATCAAACCTTCTTGACTAGAGTGTCCATGTGTACCTCATGAATGCTCCTTGGTTATATTGGGATGTGTGATAATTCCACAATATGAACTGCCGAAACTAAGAATTCTTAATCTTGTTATTTTATTAGTGCCATGATCCAATGATATATTTTTTCAGCTTTCATTATTTTTTATTCTTTTCTCTCTTTTTTATTATTTTATAAAGATTATTGGTCTTCAGAAACAAACGTTTAAAAGAGTTTATTTTATTCTCTCTCTCTCCTCTCTCTCTCGCTCGCTCTCTCTCTCCTCTCTCTCTCTCGCTCCTCTCTCTCTCCTCTCTCTCCTCTCTTCTCTCTCTCTCACCTCTCTCTCCTCTCTCTCGGTCCTCTCTCTCTCTCTCCTCTCTCTCTCTCGCTCGCTCTCTCTCTCAATACTTAATGTATACCTTATCGTCCTGCGCTGAAAAAAGGTTAAATCTTGTTCCGCACATCTTACTAGACTTCCAGCAGGAAGTAGTCCAAAAAATAGAAATGCATAACATCGTCGTTTTATTTGCGCAAAAGGCCCTGCACATCCGTCTTCGGCGGAGTTCAAATGATAGAATATGGATATATCACTTTCATTCATAGATTCGAACACAATCACTACAATTTCATTATACTCAAGCTGTAGCAAACAAATGAAGGAAAAAACAAAAGTATTGAATTGTTGGCCACGTGGTGAATGACGCACGTTACATCCATGAATGTTATTTTAAGCAGCATCCACTTCCTTATTGGAGATATGTTTCATTTGCAGAATACACATGTTTATAGTCAATTTTATAGCAGGGTTGGATATTTTGGCAGTTCATCATTGCATCACTCATACATTGTGCTTTGTCTAGTCCAGCGGTTCCTGAGTTTTGTATGTGGGAGAATTTCTAGTTTTAATATGTGTCAGAAAAAATGTTGTGATTTTATTTTACAGTTTACAGAAAAATAACATAGTTGTATGCAGTGGTTATGATTTTAGAATTATGCAAGACAATAGCAACATTAGGTGGAAAGAATAGTTTCAAGAGTTATACAATTCTAACATAAACAACAGAGTATATTTACAAACCAAGAACCTGACATACTAAATCAAGAAATAGAAGCAGTATTAAAATCTAGTCCCAATAGCAAAACACTTGGAGCGGACGGTACAATTAATAAGCGATAAGAGTATGTGAAGAAACGGTGCAAATGGCTAGCAAGAAGGTCTGAGAAGATCCGCTCTCGCCACTGGAGAAAAGAATAGTCAGCTTTGTATCTTGTTGTGGAATTTCGCCATCGGAAATTATTAGCAGTACAGGAGATATAAGACTCAACAGTCACGGGAATCATCCCTGTTGATAGGGCCGGAGTACATGTGGAGGAACCCAACCAAAATAAAGTCAATCCTCTAAGTATTTTTAACCCCTCTCAACCAATAATTCGATACAACTTGTGGGTTTCTTTAATCGAAGAGAAATAACTGCTGATTCTGGACATTAGTGCTGAAACAAACCTGGAACAAAATATAACAGTCCAACATGATACATAGGCTACCACATCAATCAATATCGTGTAGGAATGTTCTAGTGTAGGAATGTTCTAGTGTAGGAATGTTCTGTTTCTTTGTTCTAAGTTAATAGAACTCTTGTTTACTAAATACTTTCACCGATGACTTTCCCCCTGTGTTGATTCCTTTTCTGAGCTACAAAAATAAGAGAGCTTGTACGGTACTATCTTATTATTGTCACCAAGACGCTCGGCAATTTCAGTGAAATCGTTTTTAGCAATGAAGGAACAGGAAAATAAACCACGAAACAAAACCGACTAACTCATCAATAGAAGTGATATAGTGTAACAAGTAAACAAGTAATATCACGTGTATCAGCTAAAGGGTTAAAAGTGAATTACCATGATATCTCAAAGGGTGAGACGTAAGTTATTATGTTTTAAAATATATAAATGGTTAGCTTAAATATTTGAGGTGATGATTAACCTTTTGTCCATCGTTGGTCGAATAGGTCGGCGTTTAATGAAATGTAATCATGTATTTAGATGATCGTCGGTTAATTGATTTCCTGATTTAAATTTCATATTGATACAGTAGACTTTACGGAGTCACTGCCCCCCCCCCCCCATATGTAGAGCAAACAGTGATATAACATACCTTCTGAGATTCTAACACATTTCTTGTACCGAATCATTAGTGCAAGTGTAGTGTCACTATTCATGTTTTCTTTTGCTTTTGTATACCTTTTAATTCGTTGATAAACTCCTGTATTTGTATATATTTGATTAAAACAAATATTTTTTTTCGAGTATCGGATTTTTATATAACTCTTTTTGTGTATATTTGATTTCTTTGATCTATTTTTTAAATACAATCGTGGTTTTGTATACCTTTTCTGCCGAAGACTAATGTGTCGAGTCATTGGCGTCACAACGGCGACACATCGCATTCCATTCTCTGGACTACATCCTGCTGGAAATATAGTAGGACCATTGTCCTGCTACAGGAGAGATCCAATGAGAGTTTGAGAATGAACGCCTTTAAGAAGTATACCTTTGATATCTTAGTAAAACTTTCGCTATGTATATTTTTCAAAACTAATTTGTGTTTTTGTGCACTATTTAAAAATAAATCCTTCTGTACATTGACATTTTAAAATACTCTTTCCCATTAGTTCATTTTGCACTTTCTGCATGATTTTAGCGTAGTAATATACAACTGTCCTTTATTATATTAGTACGAAGAGGCCAGCCCGATGTTATCTTATATCAATCAAAAATAAAAAAAGAAGTATATCATCTAATTGGTGAATAATTGGTTGAACACTTCTATATTAGAAATTCTTCCAATATATTTTATAACACGCAAAAGTACAAATTCGTTTATTTATATATACATTGATTACTAATATTTTGACTCTTGATACATCAAATACTACAAGTCGCCCGTGTGTTGCCGGGGCCTGAAAGGGCAGTAAAGAATAGCAACACTGTTTACCGTCCACGCATGTCGTAAAAGGCGACTAAGGAGGTTATGGGATGGTGTTGGCTGTCCCATCCCATATAGGGTCAGTGACCCAAAGCCATGCTGAAGTCAGATTTGTCAGGCCGAAAGGCACAGATATCGCAGCAATGCTGTAAACCTTGACACACCGCATTCCGTTCTCCGGACTACATCCTGCTAATCTGCAGGAGTTTGAGAACGAACGCAGAAGAAGAAGAAGAAGAAATACTACAAGTTGGAAACCCCAAAGGTGTCATAAATGAAAAATCAAATGATTATAATCAAAACGTGCAAAGCCATTGAAATTTATAACCGTAACGTGTACACAACATGCAATCTAAAGTTTTTATTATTTTATAAAGATTATTGGTCTTCAGGCACAAACGTTTAAATGAGTTTATTTTATTCTCTCTCTCTCTCTCTCTCTCTCTCAATACCTAATGTATAACTTATCGCCCTGCGCTGAAAAAGGGTTACGTCCTGTTCCGCACATCGTTCTATTGTTTTATGTGTCTGCAGACAATACACAATCAACACGCAGTATTTGTGAAGACTGTTATATCGGACTGTTCAATGTTGTGCAAGACAACTGACCTTCATCAAGGCTGTGGACTTGAGGGTCTCTTGTGGAAGTTGACAACTCACATCCATTTTCAGCTGAGGATGTTAGACTCACATGTGTTATTCATATTTCTTTCTTTCTTAGTGTGCTTGTTCCTCGATCATGCGTGTTACACAACATGTTCTACTGCCCTGGTCATGCTGGGGTCAGAGAAAACGAGAGAGCCGACTTATTGGCAGGCAATGCGGCGATAGACTTAATAAGATAATTACTTTAAATGGACAACAACTTGAAAAAGTACAGAAATTCTCCTATCTAGGAAGCAAATTAACACTCGACGGTGATGTCATGCCAGAAATTACAACTCGCATTGTCCTAGCATCAAGTGCATTTAACAGACTGTCTAATATCTGGAAGTCAAAGTCAATCAGCACACGCACGAAAATGTGCTTATTTAATTCCTGCGTAATTCCGGTGCTATCATATGGATGTGAGAGCTGGAAAAGCTCTTTATCTTCAGAAAAGAAATTACTGAGTTTCGAGAACTAATGTCTTCGTAGGATAACTAACACCCATTAGAGTGAATTCAAATCGAATGATAAAATCAGAGAAGATAAACATCAAAATTTCATCACAGATGTTATCAGAAAACGCCGTTGGTCCTACATCGGTCATGTCCTACGCGCAGACACCAACAGAATACACAACCAATCTCTTGAATGGATACCAACAGGCAAAAGAGCAAGGGGTAGACCAAAAGAAACACTCAGAAGAACAATACTTAGAGAAAGTAAAACAACCAATATTCTTACTATTCAAGAACTGCACAGAATAGCTTTGAACAGACAGAATTGGAGAGATCTGACCTCTGACCTATGCGCTAACTTCAGCGCAAAAAGGAAAATAAATGCGGCGATAGACGGCACATTGCCGAGAAGAGATAAAGCAGACTTAATGAAGACAGTAATAAATTCATTTCAAGATGCAGATGATGTCAATGAGGTTGAGAACGTACACATACAGAGAATGTTAGAAATGGGAGTATCTAGAGGTGAGGGGAGGAAAAGTAAATTTTCTGGAAAGTCCCGAAGATCACACAATCAACACCTGACCGGAACTCTGAGTCTACATACATTGGGATGGCTGATGGAGCGAAGAGCGGAGCACTTATGGGAATGTCCCAAGTGCTGTGAAGCCAGTTTCTAATCAAGAATCAAGAAGAGTGTTTCTACGAGTATAAGGGTGGGCACGCAATTCCTCTACGAGACAAGAACTGCTGCCACTCCGCTATTGTTGGACGTAGGAGACTGTTTCCCGTTTAATTCTAATACCCATCGGTTGTATTACTGGGCTAGAGTAGTATTTTATCTACAATGTCCTTCCTACCACAAAATCTCGTCTGTCATCTGATGGTTCCCAGATTACTACCCACTGCGTGCTAGATATTACCTACGTTCTATTTTTTTCTCCTTCTGTCAATGGAATCGTCACCTCATGTAACATTTTGTTTCCACAGTTACGAAAATAATTTGTCTTCGTTACTGTTATCTCCGCGTAACAAAGCGCTGCAGATAATGCTCTACATTATTTATTTAACTTTCATCGCTGTCCTCTTCAACTGTGGCGGCCCCCAGGTTGCAATTGACCTGATCTCTTCTTTTATTCTTCTCCAGGTGTTCTTCTGTGTTCTAATTCTTCTTTGTTTCCTGCAGGTTCTAGTCATGCGTTTATCTAGTTAAATTTCCATGTTTCTTCTTAAGGATATGCGCTATTTATTTACATTTTTTTATCTATACCCCCTCCTTCTGCATTATTTGATTTTAACTCTGGTCATCTTCAGCATTGTACATGACGCAGACATCAACTTCTGTATGTTGATGAGACCTTCTAGTCTACTTGATGTCTGTATGTTGATGAGACCTTCTAGTCTACTTGATGTCTGTATGTTGATGAGACCTTCTAGTCTACTTGATGTCTGTATGTTGATATCTTCTAGTCTACTTGACGTCTGTATGTTGATGAGACCTTCTAGTCTACTTGATGTCTGTATGTTGATATCTTCTAGTCTACTTGACGTCTGTATGTTGATGAGACCTTCTAGTCTACTTGATGTCTGTATGTTGATATTTTCTAGTCTACTTGATGTCTGTATGTTGATGAGACCTTCTAGTCTACTTGATGTCTGTATGTTGATATCTTCTAGTCTACTTGATGTCTGTATGTTGATATCTTCTAGTCTACTTGATGTCTGTATGTTGATATCTTCTAGTCTACTTGATGTCTGTATGTTGATATCTTCTAATCTACTTGATGTCTGTATGTTGATGAGACCTTCTAATCTACTTGATGTCTGTATGTTGATATCTTCTAGTCTACTTGATGTCTGTATGTTGATATCTTCTAATCTACTTGATGTCTGTATGTTGATGAGACCTTCTAATCTACTTGATGTCTGTATGTTGATGAGACCTTCTAATCTACTTGATGTCTGTATGTTGATGAGACCTTCTAATCTACTTGATGTCTGTATGTTGATATCTTCTAATCTACTTGATGTCTGTATGTTGATGAGACCTTCTAATCTACTTGATGTCTGTATGTTGATGAGACCTTCTAATCTACTTGATGTCTGTATGTTGATATCTTCTAATCTACTTGATGTCTGTATGTTGATGAGACCTTCTAATCTACTTGATGTCTGTATGTTGATGAGACCTTCTAATCTACTTGATGTCTGTATGTTGATGAGACCTTCTAATCTACTTGATGTCTGTATGTTGATGAGACCTTCTAGTCTACTTGATGTCTGTATGTTGATGAGACCTTCTAATCTACTTGATGTCTGTATGTTGATGAGACCTTCTAGTCTACTTGATGTCTGTATGTTGATGAGACCTTCTAGTCTACTTGACGTCTGTATGTTGATGAGACCTTCTAGTCTACTTGATGTCTGTATGTTGATATCTTCTAGTCTACTTGACGTCTGTATGTTGATGAGACCTTCTAGTCTACTTGATGTCTGTATGTTGATATTTTCTAGTCTACTTGATGTCTGTATGTTGATGAGACCTTCTAGTCTACTTGATGTCTGTATGTTGATATCTTCTAGTCTACTTGATGTCTGTATGTTGATATCTTCTAGTCTACTTGATGTCTGTATGTTGATATCTTCTAGTCTACTTGATGTCTGTATGTTGATATCTTCTAATCTACTTGATGTCTGTATGTTGATGAGACCTTCTAATCTACTTGATGTCTGTATGTTGATATCTTCTAGTCTACTTGATGTCTGTATGTTGATATCTTCTAATCTACTTGATGTCTGTATGTTGATGAGACCTTCTAATCTACTTGATGTCTGTATGTTGATGAGACCTTCTAATCTACTTGATGTCTGTATGTTGATGAGACCTTCTAGTCTACTTGATGTCTGTATGTTGATGAGACCTTCTAGTCTACTTGACGTCTGTATGTTGATGAGACCTTCTAGTCTACTTGATGTCTGTATGTTGATATCTTCTAGTCTACTTGATGTCTGTATGTTGATGAGACCTTCTAGTCTACTTGATGTCTGTATGTTGATATCTTCTAGTCTACTTGATGTCTGTATGTTGATGAGACCTTCTAGTCTACTTGATGTCTGTATGTTGATATCTTCTAGTCTACTTGATGTCTGTATGTTGATGAGATTTTCTTGTCTACATGCAGCGTTTGTTTTGGGCCATAAATCTGGGTTTCTTAATTGGAGTACAGAATGGTAGATCCTACAGAATGCTGAATTCTACAAAGAAGGAAAGAATAGTTTGAAGCAGTGTTTCTTAATGAATGGTAGATTCTGCAAAATGATGGATCCTACAGAACCTACAGATTTGTGTATCAAACATAATTTTGAATCAAATACAATAGTGAATCCTATAGAATGGTGAATCCTACAGAATGATGGATCCTACGGAATGGTGAATCATATATAATGGTGAATCCTACAGAATGATGGATCCTACGGAGATGTTGAGAATAATCTGACGCAGTATTTCTCAATACCGTTGTTGCCACAAACCGGACATTTGTTTCCCAATTTGCTATGGTCAGGCGTAGGGGCCGAGGTCAAAGGTCTTTCTATACATTCTTACATAATATATATATGGACTTGCACTGATGGCTTGCGGACATATAATGTCCCTTGAATGTCTAAGATAATCTGGAGGTCGTGGTGATTGCAGTATCAGATCCGGGACTTCCATTATGATTTGATTGTTAAAAGATTTGATATAACCAAATTGGACTAGCATCCGCGGTTGAAGGCAACGTACCTTTCCTTAAGAGATACACTTTACTTAACCAAATCAAAAAAGCTCGTGGACCATTCACTGATGATTCGCAGACCGACAACGTTTCACAGACCACCACTTTGAGAAGTATTGGTCTAAAGTGTCTAATAATTCAGACCGCCACTTTGAGATGTATTGGTCTAAAGTATCTAACAATTCAGACCACCACTTTGAGAAGTACTGGTCTAAAGTGTGTAACAATTCAGACCACCACTTTGAGAAGTACTCCTCCAAAGTGTCTAACAATTCAGACCGCCACTTTGAAAAGTACTGGTCTAAAGTGTCTAACAATTCAGACCACCACTTTGAGAAGTACTGGTCTAAAGTGTCTAATAATTCAGACAACCACTTTGAGAAGTACTGGTCTAAAGTTTCTAACAATTGGTAAAAAGCATGCTACAGAAATGATAAGTGATATTACATGGTTAGATAACAATCAAATCACAAATGTATATTGTACTCGAACATGCCTTTGATTTCATTACATGAGCTACGGTAGTAATCAATGCAGCGTAAAAAATCATGCCCTGTAGATTGATATAAGTGGGCTAACAGCGCAGAAGAATACAACAGACGAACGCTTGTTTATGTAATTTTACGGTTGACTCTTCATTTTGCTGAAGAGCTATTTAATGCAGCATGAGAACTTGAGAGCAATGATATTTTCGTGAATGGCCATTAAGTCTAAAAAACATATATCTTCGCAAATATTCCGGTATAAAAGAGCTGGTTTCGACACACCAGGCATTCTTTCTTATAACCAAACTATACACTCTTACAAATTGATACAAATAAATTTCAGAGGCGCTCTACGGTCAGTAATATCTGCTAAATTTTGTGTGTGGACAGTCTATAGATTGTCAGTTACATAGATATATTGTCTATCTGTCTATTCGCTTAACCCGTTGTTGCCTTTCAGCGTCAGTGGTACAAGAGTTTTCTGGAGATGGGCTTCGTGTGTGCTGAGTATATTATGGAATATGTCGCTTCTTTTATTTCGGTGGTACATCTTTTTTGTGGTCGGCCTCTAGATCTGCCTTTACTGTATCTGTGTAGCATATCTTGCTGTGGTATGATGTCTGATGGTAGTCTGCTGATGTTTGCAAACCATTTGACCTGTTGTCTCTTAATATATCCCAAGATTGTGTTGGTGCCGGCTCTTTGTCTAATGTTCGAATTCCTCACTCTGTCTCTTAACGATATTCCTAGGATTCTGCGTAATCATGTCATTTCAGCTGTCACAAGTTTACGTTTTTCTTGTGCTGTCGTTGTCCATGTGTGGCATTGGTAGTACAGCGTTGGCATAATAATCGTTTTGAATAGTGTTATTTTGGTTTTTAAACTTTATTTTTTTTGTTTTTGAAGAGTGGTGTCATTTTCCATAGGGCTTTCCCTAGATGCTCTACTACATCTATTGTGTATTTCACTTGCTGCTCTTGTCGTCTAGGTATGCGAATTGTGACTTGTTTAAGTCTGATGTTTGCAATACATATATAGGTGTTTCTTTCTGTTCTTCCAATCTTCATTACTTCGGTCTTTTCTATATTTATTTTCATGATGAAGGTTTGGCATGTTTGATGTAATCTGTCAATAATCAGGTATATTATAAATAAAAATAAATAGTATGGTGAAATAAAGCAAGGATATAAACATCGATATGTAAATATGTAGATGGCCGGTGATAAAGTCATCATTAGTGTTTTGTACCCTATTATTGCATACAGATCTGAGAAAGTCATGCAGCACCACTGTACTCAATGCATCAATTTAAAACTTGCTGTTAGCTTACGCAATGAGCTACAGCTTGCTTCACTACCTTCGTCAGGGTTCGTTCTTAAACCCTGCTTGTAGGATGCAGTCCAAGGAAATACATGTGTTATAGCTTACAGCATGACCGCAATATCTGCTCTTTTCATCATAGCACATTCAACTTTCTCATGGTTTCTGGATCGCTTTGACGAACTGGATGGTGCAATTAACTTCACCCTCAAGCCTCATTAGTCGCCTCTTACTTCATATATCGCAGGTCACAGTGATGTAATTGATTGACCCCTTCCGGCGCTGAAATAGAAAAGAAACACCTATTCGATAATAACCTTATTTTCCCATTTAATTTAAGACAGTAATCTTTCTGTAGTCTACTAAACAAATCTGTGGACCCGAAGTTCTGCATTACATTGGTGGCTTCTCTCCCTTCCACTAATAAACCGTGCCCCCTAGTCGCTCATGTTGAGAGCCACTGGTCTAAACTATGCTAATTTGTCCAGAAACCCTACGCCAACCCAGCGTGAGACACTACAAATAGAAAAAAAAAATAAGTTATGTTATGCTGAAATCAATGGTCTATAAGTATTCATAATTTTCGGAGCGTCAACTGAACTTCATAAATCAACAGCAAGAGTTTAGGAGTTAACAAAGATATCGATTATTAGGCATGCAGCAGGGTGTGAGTAGCAAAACAAATGTACTTCCTCCCTTGTGTGTCAGTGTTTATATTTGAGAGCAACAGATCTAATAATGGATGGTGTTGATACATAACAGCAACATGTGTGTTGCACTTGCTAACTGAAATAAATCAAAATTTAATCAAGCATCTGGCAATGGTTGGATAGTTTTTGTATTCAAAAATCGAACCAACAATAAATAAAATTCAGGTATGACTGACTCTTAAGACCACACCCAAATATTGGTGTCTGATTCTTTGACGTGGAAATTCGTATTTCCTTCTGTACTGTTGCCAATAAGTGAGGCTGTAGTCAAAGTTGATAAGAATAGTTACTTATATAAAACAAAAAACGACGTAGTATAGTTTTACAGAGCACGAGCTGCCTAAAGGTTTTAAAACAATATAGGCGGCAGTATCATAATGAGGTACCGCGCTGACTAGAACAGGCGATCATTGCTCTCCACAAATTTCCGGTATCTCTTATTCAGTATCTTGCACTGGCTTCGCGTATTAGTGGTCCCGAATTCATTCCCCAGTTGAGACGGGAATTTTTTTTCTTCAGATTGCAACTTCTCACAGGTTGACCAAGCCTTAATTGGATACCGGATTAGTCCGGGAAGTAATAACTGCGAGGGAGAAGAGATGGCTACCGCCCTCATATAGCAGAGCCTCTTAAATGTGAAATCGCTAACATCGCACAGCCCTAGGACAATTAAATGCTATTGGATACCTTTACTATTTACTTACTTATCTCTTATCAGGATCGTTGATGACTCTTTGCCATACCACGATATCAGACTATCTAATATCTGCTCTCTACCTTGCTCGTTGTAACTGTTTTCCATGTCTCCCTGTCTCATAACATGTTCAACAATAAAGATTGTCTCTTTCTGATAGTATCATTAATTAATCACCGTCTGGCATGTGATTCTTTTAGTACCTCCTCGTTAGTTTTCATAGCATTTCCTATATCGATCTGTACCAATTTCTAAAGTTCTCTCTATTAACAGCATACATGACAGATTAAATCCGTTATTCAGATTCAGTCTGTCTTGTATAATTATATCCATTTTGTTTTCGTACCGTTAGTTTGGGTTCTCTAAAATTTGGTGCTTTGCGTAAGTAACTTCTGTATTGTAGCTGCGTTCAACATGCGCAGACTAACATATTCAGCAAGTTCATACACGTTGAACAATTGATGGTGCACTAACAGCAGGGGAAAACCAGTAAAGTGATACAAAATATATGCAACTAAACATACCAGATCCTAGGACAGATAACACGTATTTTCAAGAACAAAAATGTAAACATAGACACTAAAGTTGCATTATACAAGACTATTATTATTCCATCACTGTGCTACCAGTGCCAAACCTGGACAATGACAGCACAAGACAAAAGAAAAATGTGACAGCAGAAATGGCATGTCTACGAAGAATACTCGGAGTTTCATTAAGAGATAGAATTAGAAACGATAACATCAGACAGATAACCAAAATAATACCAGTATTGGAACACATCAAAAGACAACCGATCAAGTGGTTTTCGCACGCTTCCAGATTACCAACAGATAGCATGCCACAAATGGCCATGACACATATACATAACGGATATAAAGCCAGAGGAAGACCATGTAAAATATGGATCACAGAAATCAAAGAAGCCACAGGAACAGGCTTACAAACAGCACACAAGAAGGCCATCTCCAGAGAACTCTTCCACCCCTGAAGCCACAAGGCAAACAAGGTATAGATAGATATACTAACAGCCGTTTCCCCGATTCTAGCGAGTTCTTCAGTTATTTTCTCATGACAAAATTTTGATTAAATGTGACTGTGAGATAACCTATGATATGGACACTACTATTGGCGGAATTAAATTATCAGTTTTTATCATTGACTGGTTATGAATGTTAACCAATGAAAAAGCAGGTTCAATCGATTCAGCCTGGATTTGTGACTTGCTCGTATATTAGCCCACATCTTATTTAACGCTTCACTTGCCACTAAGCGATTATTTATTACACCTTTTTTGACAATTTGTGGTTGAACTTTGTTCAACATGAAACATTTTTCTTGTATGATATTCTTCCTTCTTTTCGTTTTCCTCGATAATTGCTCAGACAATTGGAATCTTGTTCGTTGGGTCATTGCCAGCAGTGATTTCTGCACGTGCTTGTAAACTGTCACTTTCCTATATTGTGTGTTCCGCTTATCCAATCTTGGAGGTAGACATTCTGACATCCTTCAACACTTGGTATTCAAAAGGATGGTGGCAAATAGTTTCATAATTTGCACATTGCTCTCACTTTGAGTTGTTTTGTGATTTTATGCCTATAGCAACTATGTTGTATCATTCTCTGCAAACAACTTTGTTGTATTATTCTCAGCAACTATGTTGTATGATTTTCTGCAAACAACCATGTTGTATCATTCTCTGCTAGCAACTATGTTGTATGATTCTCTGCAAATATACCATATTGTATCATTCTCTGCAAACAACCATATTGTATCATTCTCTGCTAGCAACTATGTTGTATCATTCTCTGTTAGAAACTATGTTGTATGATTCTCTGCTAGCAACTTTGTTGTATGATTCTCAGCAACTATGTTGTTTGATTCTCTGCAAACAACCATGTTGTATCATTCTCTGATAGCAACTATGTTGTATGATTCTCTACAAACAACTATGTTGTATCATTCTCTGCAAACAACTATGTTGTATCATTCTCTGCTAGCAACGCTGTCGTAGAATTATTTGATAACTTTTTTCATTATTTCCACTTGCATATGAAAGTTCAGAGATTTACAGAGTAACTAATTTCATGTCAAAATTGAGTAATAAGGAAGTTATGGTGACTACTAATTCATCTGTCGGATACCTCAGTGGTTTTAAATGTGGAATATATGACTCCTTCTGTGGCCACAAAACACAAACATTGAAGGGGCTACGGAGAAAAATGTTTGAAATTCAAAAGAGACAGAACTGTCGGGAAGGGGGGGGGGTGGTGGTGGGAGGTAATAGGAAGGTGACTATGTGAATGATAAATAAGAAGATCCATATCGATCTATCTTAAAAAGTCTTGATGAGCTGTAAAAAAAAGTCAACCAACTTTGTTTTAGACACCTGGTGAGCAATGGAAAGAAAATTGCTCCAATAGGGGCGAAGGAGAAAAAATGTAGAGAACCACCGTGCTAACTAGATGGTGATTTATTGAAAAACTTTCCTCTTCTGCGTGAAATCTCTATACGATTTTTATCATACGCTGTTTTGTCATACTCTCTTTTTGTGTCATTACCTTGGGTCCGCGTTGTGTAAGCATAATTGACAATATTAAAATGACATTTTTTTCTGTTCATGTAATCTAGTTAATACTCGAACGATCCAGTGAACTTTCAGTCGTTCAGGTTTATGTGACACGATAATGCTCTTTCTAACATTTCAAGGACCAAGGTAGTGGAGAGGCTGGTAAAGAAACGCTAAGCTGACTGCGTTGTCAACTCTATTGATCTGATAGTGCAGTCAGCATAACCGAAGCGGATCGATATACAAGTTGAAGTTATTCTTAAAGAATCTGAAGAAAAGGGATCACACAGATGGAAAATATAACTTTTATATTTTATTTTCATCATTAGATGTGTATCACTAATAATTTAAAATAGAGAATAATGAACTGTTAGGGATAGCTAAAGACAATACACATTTTACGTTTCGTAAAAATGCCTTATGGTTGGTTGCTGCTCCAGCGGTCCATGAGCTCTTGCCCTTTGACCTAATGCCATTAAATGGCATTATATTGCTGGGAAGTATGTGGATTTTCAGCCCACCCCGGGACAGTGCAAGAGAATAACTATCACACCTCCAGGAAGGTAGGTTTCAACCTATGCACTGCTCCGAACCACTGTAGCCAAGATAGGGCTCACTGTGCTCATTCCCCGCCACCAATTGACTACTGGTTATGCCGAACTTCTCTATTGCTCCAGGCATGCAACCAAAGGTTCAAGTCAAAAGGATTGTCACGTCCTGAGTCACTATGCCTCTATGATGGGTTTCAGCCATAGGAAAAAAAAACAGTACTGTCAGTTTCCTCATCCCCAGTGCTGCACAGTACATCTCTGGCTCCCTCCCAACCACAGAGGGTGCATACATATATATTCAGGTAAACATGAAACACATTTAAACAACAAAATAAAAACATAATTGTATAGATGACGTGCCTTGAAACTTCTCTAAGAAGATGACCTCAATATAACAGCATGTCATCCACTAAGGTTTTCTGTTGCATGGGTGGTATGTCTAGTAGGCCATTGGTGAGACCGAAGGAGGCAACCACATGCGTAAAATGCCTTATCAAATACACAAACAGAACACGGACGATATAAAAAATATCGCATAAATGTGTTCATTGTTCATTGTTCAGAGTTGTATTCGTTGATGTTTTTCTACCCGTTGCATCTTGATTTTTGTTCTTGATAAAGGTAATTTTGTCGAAACGTCAAATCGATACGCAATATTGTCTTACCAGTATTTTCACTTTCTGGAGATTGGATCAGTTTTTATCGCAGCCCCACCTGTTTTTTCCTCACACTTTATCAATCATTACAATAGTTATTTTTATTATTGCGATCTACTTCCACCTGTAATTTCAATCAAATAAGCGTCATCCCCGTTATATGCACACATGCGCAATAGATTACATATATAAATATGTTTTTGTTTCCACTAATCTAATCCAAAATTCCTGATCCAGTGCCAATATTCACTGGTTTTATGAGCTCACACTTTGCATGTGAGAAGATGGTTAATGTCTCTATTTGTCCCTTATTTCCTTCTGGTACTCCTAGCTTATCAACCTGCGTAATTCAATCGTTGATTAATCACTTCATTAACTGATTTTCACCTGAAATCATTGACCCAACAAAGAGTTCACTAGTTTATTTTCATCAATTTAATCGAATGATTCATCAATGAATCCTTAAAACTGTGAGCACATTCTCCGTTCAATAATTTATTCATTCGGTTAATTATTCCTTGATTTTCTAGCCTGTACATATATAATGGAATTAGTTCATACCTTTTTTTCAATTAAAATATATGCCTACACGCAGCAGTTAATTCATATTTGTCAAATATATCACCTTTTTTGAATTATAATGACGATTTTATAAATCAGTGTTTCACCAAATCATATCCGTAGCTCCAATAGGACCCCATTAAAAAAGGTTGTAGACTTTCTTCAAGGACAATTATTATATATCTTAATTAAATATAGCTCTTCGTTGGTCACACTAGAGTTGATGTAACACTAGAGTTGATGTAACACTAGAGTTGATGTAACACTAGAGTTGATGTAACACTAGAGTTGACGTAACACTAGAGTTGATGTAACACTAGAGTTGATGTAACACTAGAGTTGATGTAACACTAGAGTTGATGTAACACTAGAGTTGATGTAACACTATAGTTGATGTAACACTAGAGTTGATGTAACACTAGAGTTGACGTAACACTAGAGTTGACGTAACACTAGAGTTGACGTAACACTAGAGTTGACGTAACACTAGAGTTGACGTAACACTAGAGTTGACGTAACACTAGAGTTGACGTAACACTAGAGTTGACGTAACACTAGAGTTGACGTAACACTAGAGTTGACGTAACACTAGAGTTGACGTAACACTAGAGTTGACGTAACACTAGAGTTGATGTAACACTAGAGTTGACGTAACACTAGAGTTGATGTAACACTAGAGTTGACGTAACACTAGAGTTGACGTAACACTAGAGTTGACGTAACACTAGAGTTGATGTAACACTAGAGTTGACGTAACACTAGAGTTGACGTAACACTAGAGTTGATGTAACACTAGAGTTGATGTAACACTAGAGTTGATGTAACACTAGAGTTGATGTAACACTAGAGTTGATGTAACACTAGAGTTGACGTAACACCAGAGTTGACGTAACACTAGAGTTGACGTAACACTAGAGTTGATGTAACACTAGAGTTGATGTAACACTAGAGTTGATGTAACACTAGAGTTGATGTAACATTAGAGTTGACTAGACTTGCGGTCACACGAGAATTGACTAGACTTGTGGTCACACTAGAATTGACTAGACTTGTGGTCACACTGTAGTTAACTAAACTTGAGGTCATACTAGAGTTGACTAGATTTGTGGTCACACTAGAATTGACTAGACTTGTGGTCACACTGGAGTTAACTAGACTTGAGGTCATACTAGAGTTGACTAGATTTGTGGTCACAAAGGAATTGACTAGACTCGTGGTCACACTAGAATTGACTAGACTCGTAGTCACACTAGTTGACTAGACTTGTGGTCACACAAGAGTTGACTAAACGTGTGCTCACACTAGAGTTGATTAGACTTGTGGTGGTACTAAAGTTGACTAGACATGTGGTCACACTGGAGTTGACTAGGCTTGTGGTCATACTAGAGTCGACTAGACAGATCTGTGGTCACACTAGAATTGACTAGACTTGTGGTCACACTGTAGTTAACTAGACTTGAGGTCATACTAGAGTTGACTAGATTTGTGGTCACACTAGAATTGACTAGACTTTGTGGTCACACTGTAGTTAACTAGACTTGAGGTCATACCAAAGTTGACTAGATTTGTGGTCACAAAGGAATTGACTAGACTCGTGGTCACACTAGAATTGACTAGACTCGTGGTCACACTAGAGTTGACTAGACTTGTGGTCACACTGGAGTTGACTAGGCTTGTGGTCATACTAGAGTCGACTAGACAGATCTGTGGTCACACTAGAAGCGACTAGAGGGACTTGTGGTGGCACTAGAGTTGATTAGACTTGTGGTCACACTGTAGTTAACTAGACTTGTGGTCACACTAGAGTTGAATAGACTTATATTCACACTGGAATCGAGGAGGCAGACTTGTGGTCGTCTTCCCGATTCTCCTCAATTTCCAAGTTTTCTCCCCCCCCCCATACCCCCAAAAACTGCTGCAGTTCTCTGGGAAAACATTGTCGACATTGAAAATCACTTATCTAGTAAAACTGACATAATTATTAAACTATTTTCCAGTACCACGTACAGAGTTCAACATTTATACTGAGTTGAGTTCAAACCCTCTCTAGGGAAACATAATATGTGATCTATTTCTTCATAAAGCCTAAAAAGTAAGGGAAAATGTCGTAACCCGATCCCTTTTAATATAATAAAATTACATTAAACATATACAAGAGATCCCATGTATAAATTTAGGCTTATTTTAGAATCACACCTCCTTTGTAAAAAGATAATATCTGCGGCCCTAGCGCAATGTGAATATAGGGAGGTGGGTGTGGTTTTAACCCCAGGCGACACCCTTATGAGCCTTATTAAGGTGCACAATAATCGTAGAAAGTCAACTAGCGGGTAGAGACTCCAAATTATTTATTATGCCCCAGCGGTTACACCCTTTCCGAGTAAAAGGTTTCTTCAATAGGCACTGCACTAAGTCTAAAGCTGAAGTCTTCTTGGTGTGAAAGAAAGCTCAGAGAAACCACACTACTGCACATAGGAATACGAGCAAGATGCTCGCAATTCATGGGGATAGCAAGAAATAAAGAAGCCCCAGGCGTCACTTACTACGCCACTTTCATGGCGGTGAGATAGAGAGATAGAGGTGGGCAGAGACAAGTGGCCAGGAGACATCATGGGATAAACAAAATACTTATGGAAGGTGGACCACATATGCAAACCATTATGGGAAGTCCATTGCAACAAACCGTGTACGCGGTGTAGATACATGATGATTCAAATTATAATAGAATGCCCTACACTTTTATTCATAATTATTTACCAATTTCCCATTCATAAAGTTCAATGAGTCTAGCGTGAGTAATTCCACCTTTTTCTGTAAACAATGCCTACATTCCAGACATAATAAATTCCACCTTTTTCTATAAAGAATGTCTTACATTCCACTTATAATTAATTCCACCTTTTTCTGTAAATAATGCTTACATTTCAGTTATAATTAATTCTACCTTTTTCTATAAAGAATGCCTTACATTTCAGTTATAATTAATTCCACCTTTTTCTGTAAACAATGCCTACATTCCAGACATAATCAATTCTACCTTTTCTATAAAGAATGCCCTACATTCCAGTTATAATGAATTTCACCTTTTCCCACAAAGAATGGCCTATATTCCAGATACAATTAATTCCTCAATTGTTCTACAAAAACTGTAATACATTCCAGATACAATTAATTCCAAATACAATTAATTCCACCTTTTTCTTAGAAGAATACCATACATTCCAAATGTAATTAATTCCACTTTTTTCTACAAAGAATGCCCTATATTCCATATATAATTAATTTCCCTTTTATTTTCTATATTTTATGTCCTATATTTCTGCTACCAGCAGACATATTCCCAAGATGCCAGAATCAATCTGATCAGTTTGGCAACACAATGCCTACGACAACACTGCTGTCTATTTTACACATAGAACACTACATTTCTACAGTAATTAATTCCCAAGTCTCAGTGTAGAATCTCGTATATACCAGTAACTATTGTCATTAATTCCCCCGTGTTCAGATAGAATATCATCCATTATTTGCATTTATAAACACGAGCAGTAAGTAAACGTGTGAATAATTCTGAAGCGGATAATTGTATCGAGTCCCTCACTACTTTTACAGTCATATGAACTCATCGGGATATCCTTCAAAAGTGACGACATGTTATCTTTCCCATGATTTTCAGTGGTCACAGTAAAATGTTGGTCGTGTTCCTCATTCGCAAGCGGAAATGAGCTAGACACGGGGGGAAAAAAGTAAAGTTATGCGTGTTTGTGATTTCTGAGATGGATGATTGTCCAAACAGGGCTTTGAAGACATGTTGCAATATGAGCAGATAGGTCTTGATAATGAGGAGAAAACAGTCTGATTTCTTTTGTTTTTGTTTCTCTTGAAGTTCCTGCATTGTTTTACCCTGTTCAAAAGTCGCATTGATCTGGCTATTCCAGACTGAATAAGAAAGTTTCTTCAATAGGCATTGCATTAAGCCGAAAGCTGCAGTCTCCTGGGTATGAAAGCTATGAGGAACCACCCCACTTCACATAAGAAGTAAGAATAAGTAGCTTGCAATTTCTGGGGTTAATGACAACAACAAGACTGGACGATCAAGGACTGTAATTTCTCAAGAATGCTGCAGTTCTTGATATTTGCCTTCAAGTAATCACTTTGTGTATGCTGTGTGTCGACAGCCAATGAAAGTTTTGGGAAAAGTCAAATAGCGTAATTTTCGAAAGATGACTCCGATGAGTCTTACAGGACTATACAATTACCGAGGGATTAGACTGAATCAAGTTGTTCTAACATTAGGAATAAACACGTGATCCAGAACGTGTGTGGTGATTACAGATTGCTTAGTCATTCAAGGTATTCTATATGTACGTGTGATTCAGTAGGTTATTAATAAAGTAGATGGAATGTGAATTTAGATGGAATTCTATATGTACATGTGATTCAGTAGGTTATTAATAAAGTAGATGGAATGTGAATTTAGATGGAATTCCATATGTACGTGTGATTAAGTAGGTTATTAATAAAGTAGATGGAATGTGAATTTAGATGAAATTCTATATGTACATGTGATTCAGTAGGTTATTAATAAAGTAGATGGAATGTGAATTTAGATGAAATTCTATATGTACGTGTGATTCAGTAGGTTATTAATAAAGTAGACGGAATGTGAATTTAGATGAAATTCTATATGTACGTGTGATTCAGTAGGTTATTAATAAATTAGATGGAATGTGAATTTAGATGGAATTCCATATGTACGTGTGATTAAGTAGGTTATTAATAAAGTAGATGGAATGTGAATTTAGATGAAATTCTATATGTACGTGTGATTCAGTAGGTTATTAATAAAGTAGATGGAATGTGAATTTAGATGAAATTCTATATGTACGTGTGATTCTGTAGGTTATTAATAAATTAGATGGAATGTGAATTTAGATGGAATTCCATATGTACGTGTGATTAAGTAGTTTATTAATAAAGTAGATGGAATGTGAATTTAGATGAAATTCTATATGTACGTGTGATTCAGTAGGTTATTAATAAAGTAGATGGAATGTGAATTTAGATGGAATTCTATATGTACGTGTGATTCTGTAGGTTATTAATTAATAAAGTAGATGGAATGTGAATTTAGATGAAATTCTATATGTATGTGTGATTCAGTAGGTTATTAATAAAGTAGATGGAATGTGAATTTAGATGAAATTCTATATGTACGTGTGATTCAGTAGGTTATTAATAAAGTAGATGGAATGTGAATTTAGATGGAATTCTATATGTACGTGTGATTCAGTAGGTTATTAATAAAGTAGATGGAATGTGAATTTAGATGGAATTCTATATGTACATGTGATTCTGTAGGTTATTAATAAAGTAGATGGAATGGGGTGCAACTGAATTATAGCTCGTATTACTCATATTATGACTGGATCGATGTTCGTCATTGACAATCTTCATCTATATTCTGTCTAGACTGAGTCGTTCATCGACATTCTATTTGGGCCTAGTTATTAGTCTATATTCTTTCTCTCTATATGACGTGTTCTTTGTAGAACATTGTCCTCACTACCACTCTGTAATCCTTACGGTTCTATGCGAGCTGTCCAGCTTCTTCCAGTGTCATGTTCAGAAGGTCTTCGATGTCATCATATGTTGTGGTCATCATGAGTGTTTTGGCAAGTGTACGTTTCAGTAATTTGCCATTGACTTCTGAGCCAGTTCTGGCATCTATCATCTACTGTCCTTAACTACCCTTCGGCCCAATATGGGACCTTTCCAACTCCCGCCTTCCATAATTAAGCCGTTGTCGATAATACGATCTTCCATCTTCTCCACCAGCAATTGTGTGTACTGTAAAGGAGGGTATCCCCTTATCGAGTAGCTTCACGAAGTTCAGTCGACTAGCCAAGGTCGTTGTCCGAATGATGGGGGGGGGTGCTGCTGTACACAAACATACTCACAGAGCCATATGTGATCTAGACAGGAGTGGGGGAGCCACATAGGATCCAGGAAAGTGGTTGCCACTCACCGTGAGGTACTATCCCTACACACTCCTGTCCTACCCCCCCCCCCCATCCAAATTATCTATATTCTAGGTAGGCCAAATTGTTTTTCAACTGTGTTATATCTAGCATAAATTGTTTTTAATTGTGTTATATCTAGCATAAATGTTTTTAATTGTGTTATATCTAGGATAAATAGTTTTTCAACTGTGTTATATCTAGGATAAATTGTTTTTCAACTGTGTTATATCTAGGATAAATTGTTTTTCAACTGTGTTATATCTAGGATAAATTGTTTTTCATTTGTGTTATAGGGTGCAAAGGGAACGCATTGCTCTAGGCGGGCCCAGGGTTAGCAGATAACCAAGATCCCAAATGTACCTCCACGCGGTGCACCCTGGAAACAGAAATACAGCAGCTCGAGCTGATTCTGGCCAAATCATTTGGGGATCGTGTCCGAGAATGTGGAGGTAGCAGATGGAAAGAGATTTGACTGCACAAGACAGACAATATCTCCGATACCACCAGCATCACCACATATAGCGACACTGTCGACATACAGTGAAGCAAGTCAGTCCAGTCCGAACATTGGAGGGGCGGCCAATGTAAAATGCACGTAAAGGTAGATGCATGGCGAGAGACAAATAGATTTCATACCGAGTACAATGAAAGGGCAGAACAGCGCTAGAGGGCAGCGCGAACTGCAAATAGAAAGTGAAAAGTCCCTAGGGAAGGGGAACTACAAGCTCCGTCAGCTCGAGACAAGCTTCTAGTTACCTGTGTTCCTTACAGGCAGAGACCCAGACCCATCCATTGGCGTTTGGCAAAGCAAGAAGACCTAACCCAACTCTTATGTCGAGCCTTCCTAAACCGGAAATATGCTCGCGAAGAGAAAGGGTTCTGTACCCGATGGGCTTAGGCAAGAAAGGGACAACGATGGTAGTCCTGGCCCAACTCTACTGTCAAGGTTTCCTATAACGGATGTACACTTGCAGAGAGAAAGGGTTCCGTACCCGATGGGCTCAGGCACAAAAGGGACAACGATTTAGCCCTGGCCCAACTCTACTGTCAAGTTTTCCTATACCGGAAATACACTTGGAGAGAGAAAGGGTTCAGTACCTGATGGGCTCAGGCGCTATTGGGACAAGGACGTTCAGCTCGAGAACGCCTTGCTCTCAAACGCGTGGTGTGAGACTCGAACTTGGACAAGGGGTACACGATGTCGGTGAATGACACCCCGGCTAAGAGGGCGAAAGAGCCAGGGTCCAACTACTCTGTTGAGTTCTTCCCCTTAAGGAACCAGGCTCACGGATGAGAAACGGTTCAGTACCCAATGGGCACAGGCACAGCACGTCCAATTACACGAGGCAAGTTCATAGACAGTGGAACACCTCGTTCGAGTCAGACGAGAGCAAAAAATCATCTGGGCGAAGAGTCTCCACTACGCGTGCCTGGAGACAGATATAGAGGCTGTCACAGGCTAAGGGTAGCCTACCCGAATTGTCAAGGCATGCCGAAATCGGATGTGCTAGGCCTACAAGGCGCATAACGGTGGCACAACGTAATCACGCTCCCGGCGGAAATCGCACGGATATCCGTGATGGTTACAATGGAGCGAACGAAAAACAAACAAACAAACATCTGTGTTATATCTAGGATAAATTGTTTTTCAACTGTGACAAATCTAGGCAGAGTTTCTCTTCAATTATTTGTAACATTTGTTGCTATGTAGAGAATCATATTGCCAAAATTTGAAGGCAAATTCACAGCTTGTAAACATAAGCAAATGATTATCAGCAATAGTTACATTGAGTTCTGTGATAATATTGATGAATGTGTGTGTCTGTGTATGTGTGCGTGCGTGCGTGGTACTGGGTATTCAAAGGCAGACATTATTTCAGAAGCTATATCTCTTCTATCCAGAAACGTAGATACGTTTCCCTTAAATGTTGGTGGGGGGGGGGAAGAGTTCTTCCAACTTAAGAAAAGGTCACTCATGTGTTAGAGTTTCCTATTAATGAAATATTTCAATCTTTCTTTGCAAAATTACACAGAAAGGGGGGAGGGGGGAAGGGATAGACTTTGGCCAACCATTTGCATGTTTCTAGTTCTAGAAGTCATGTCCTGATTTCCTAACCCCCCCCCCCCCCCAAACCTTCTTATCTACTGCCTTGTTTCTACTCTATCTAATACTTTTTTTTTTTAGAAATAAAATTACAAGGAAATAAAATAAATGGTAGCATACGCAGTTAATTCAGAACAAGAAAATTAGCTTCATCTGCATATTGACTCATTAGAATTATTTTCCGTTTCAGTCTGTCTTTAATTTTCATAACTGTCAATTTGATGTTTTACTTTAGTATTCATAACTGTCAATTTGATGTTTTACTTTAGTGTTCATAACTGTTAATTTGATGTTTTACTTTAGTGTTCATAACTGTCAATTTGATGTTTAACTTTAGTGTTCATAACTGTCAATTTGATGTTTCACTTTTAGTGTTCATAACTGTAAATTTGATGTTTAACTTTTAGTGTTCATAACTGTAAATTTGATGTTTAACTTTTATTGTTCATAACTGTCAATTTGATGTTTAACTTGTAGTGTTCATAACTGTAAATTTGATGTTTAACTTTTAGTGTTCATAACTGTTAATATGATGTTTAAGTTTAGTAGCATCAGCCAATATGAGTGACAATGCGTGAGATCATCACGCATAACTATTTTGGAGAAGGGCTGATTTACTGTAAAGGAAATACAGGCTATTTTTGGAAACACCCGACTCTTTTTACAACACCGTTGCTTGACCTTATATATATATATAAGACTGTGGTTAATTCCACATAATTTGCTGGTTTGCTTTTCGACCTTTACAGTCTTGTGTGAGATGGGCTTTACATATGCCACTTTGGCTTCATCTGTGTTTACTTGTATGCATAACTTTGTTTTCCAATATTTTTCCTACCTGGCAACCATTGCTTCTAAAGGTATGCAATGGAATACATTCCTCCCGTCACTTAACAATCCATGGCAGGTGCATTTAGAAAAGAGACACGAAACGAAAAAAACAACACTTGATGTTTTACCTTTTTTTCTACCTTGTTTTCGACTGAACTTTCCTTTTATATAAGTTAGCAATGATGAAGTATTATGCGTAAGGTCGAAGGCGCAGACAACGCATAAAATATGTAAAACAAAGCTCAACCCATTCCACTTCTCAGGATACATTCTGCTAATCTGCAGGAGTTTGTGAACGTAACACCCTGCTAATCTGCAGGAGTTTGTGAACGAAGACGGGAGATTTATAATAAGAGTTAGAGCAGGGGTCAGGAACCTGTTTGTCTGAGAGAGCCATGGACACCACATATTTTGAAAAGTAATTCTGTGAGAGCCATACATTATTTTTAAAACTAAGAATTCAAGTAAATGTGTGCATTTTGTGTAATTTCAACACTAAAAGTACAATAATTATGTCTCTGAATTCTTTTTAATAACATTGTTATGCTGTTGCTAATCAATAATGAGTATTTCTTACCATTAATGTGACTTCTGATGCTGAGCTGCAGTAGACTTTAGCTCATTTGTAGAATGAAATATTGATATGTAATTAATATGTAGATCAAAGAAGTCTAAAGAAACATTTTTTTATAATCGAACATGTGTCTGCGAGCCAGATGCGGCCATCAATAGAGCCACATCTGGCTCGCGAGCCATGGGTTCCCGAACCCTAAGTTAGAGCTTCAAGGGGCCCACGAAACCAAAACAGAAATCATCACAAAAGCCCTTTAATTAATAACATTAATATTTATTTTCTGGTAACATGGAGATATATCGCTCTATGATATGTTTGAATAATTGTTGTCACAGGTGGCCAGAATTGATACAATTATACGGACTGTGTAATCACAGGTGGTCAAGTATTGACAATCGTTATATCAAGCATGTAACTAAGGGGGCAGTTTGTATGGTTAACACTACCACCACACCCATCCCCCTTTAGGAATATAGAACATGACATATACTAGGTAGCAATTAAATAGAACATATGTACTAGATAGCAAGTAAATTGATCATGAAATGTACTAGATAGCAAATAAATCAGAAAGCACCTCCCGTCCCTCCTCTTTAACGGTTTTCAAAATAAACAGAAATTAATTAAAAAACCAATATCACACAAAATACTAGGTAATTAGCTTTTCTCAATGTAATCTATTTTTTTTACCATAACCGTAACTACGGTCCTGCTTTTATAGTCTTTTGATGTTTGCATACATAATGTTAGAATTCAACATATACACGCAATCCCCTCTTAACACTATGTTGCAGGGACAAAACAAATGAAGAAAAGCATCACTGTGACCGACCAGGCTTGGTGCAAAAAACGATTAAGGAAGTTTTTCAATGTAGGGATGGATGTCCCATGCCATAGACGACCAACGTGATACAGAAGTGTCAAATCGAAACGGTCAGATAACACAAACAAGCTGCATACCATAACAAAATTACTCCGTTCTCCAAATATCATCCAAACATCTTCCAAACATCATCCAAACATCATGCTAATCTGAAGAAGTTTTAGAACGAACCATAGAAGTATAATATATCACCTCTGAGAAAACGACTTTTTCTCAAAGCATTTCATACCTGTGAAAGTTAACGTTTTCTGGGTATGAAAGAAATCCGTGTGATAAATTCACATTGCAGATAAGGAACAAGAGCTTCCTGGCTCGTAATTAATTGAGTTAGTAACAAGCATGAATACACACGACTCTTATTGTGTGATAAGGGCCACAACTCAATTAATACAACTAATTTGAAAGATGTGTAATTTCAGTGAAATAATTTCCCTTTAAAGAAATATGGGTTGGCTGGTAGGAGATTACATCCTCTTTGTGATGTGGCACTTCCACCAGTTTTTTGTGGTTTAGTAAAAAAAATACCTCTTATAGTGAGGTTTGCCACTTTCAACCTTGAAAATTCTTCTTCTTCTTCTTCTGCGTTCGCTCTCATATAACCACAACATATATTTCGTGTGATTTCCGCCGGGGAGCGTGAAGTACGTTGTGCTGCAAGTTCCACAGTAGAACTGTGATTATTTGCACCTCGGATGGTCACTTGTGGTCAGGACGTTCGAGGTCCAGCACATCCTTTTTCGTCATTCCTTTTTTTGGGGTTTGGTCCCTAGTCCGTGACAGCCTGTCTATCTGTCGCCGTGCACGCTGGTGTGTAGTGCCTCTTCGCCAAGACGCTTGTCGAGCGCGTCTATCTGGCACGAGGTGCTGAACCGTCCATGAATCCATCTCGTGCAATTGGACAAACTCTGCCTGTGTCCATCGGGTACTGAACCGTTTCTCATCCGCGAGCCTGGTTCCGTATGAGGAAGAACTCGCCAGAAGATTTGGACCCTGGCTCGTTCGCCCTCCTATCCGAGGCGTCATTCATAGACATCGTGAACCTCTCGCACAAGTTTGCGTCTCACACCACACGTTGGAGAGCAAGGCGTTCCAGAGCTGAGCGACCTTGTCCCAATAGCGCCTGAGCCCATCAGGTACTGAACCCTTTCTCTCTGCAAGTGTATTTCTGGTATAGGAAAGCTTGACAGTAGAGTTGGGCCAGGGCTAAAATCGTTGTCCCTTTTCTGCCTGAGCCCCTCAGGTACTAAACCCTTTCTCTCTGAAAGTGTATTTCCGGTATAGGAAACTTTGACAGTAGAGATGGACCCGGACTGCCATATTTGTTCCTTTCTTGCCTAAGCCCATCGGGTTCGAAACCCTTTCTCTTTGCGAGCATATTTCCGGTATAGGAAGGCTCGACATTAGAGTTGGTTTAGGTCTTCTTGTTTTTCCGAAAGCCCACGATTGGGTCTGAATCTCTGCATATAAGGATCACAGGTAACTAGAAGCTCGTCTCGAGCTAACAGAGTTTATAGTTACCTTTTCCTAGGAACTTTTCACTTTTCATTTTCAGTTCGCGCTGCCCTCTGGCGCTGTTCTGCCCTTTCATTATGTCATTGTACTAATTATGACATATATTTGTTTCTTTCCATGCATCCACCTTTACGTGCCTTTTACATTGGCCGCCCCTCCAATGTTCTCACTGGACTAACAGGTGTCACTGTATGTCGACAGTGTCGCTGTATGTGGTGATACAAATGGTGTCGGAGATATTGTCTGTCTCTTTTGCAGTCAAATCTCTTTCCATCTGCTTCCTCCACATTCCCGGACACGATCCCCAAATGATTTGGCCAGAATCAGCTCGAGCTGCTGTTTTCTGTTACCAGGGTGCACCGCGAGGAGGTACATTTGGGATCTTGGTTATCTGCTAACCCTGGGTCCGCCTAGAGCAATGCGTTCGCTTTGCACCCCGAAAATTATTCAAATTCGGTTATATTAGAGTTTTTAACAATCACAAAATAGTGGAGTTCGCGATTCAGGAAATACAGTCGCCACGATCTCCACGTAAAATACTTGACAAAATTAAAAAAAAACAACAGAGAGGTGAGTCCATTTGCAGGTCGATTGTGCTGGGGAGTCACAAAGAGAACATTAGAATTTGGGGAATTACGGATCCACCAAGGTTGGGGGTGCACAGAAAGGTAACTATATGGAAGATATTTAATGAGATATAATAATAATACAAATGTCTGGCCTTGTGGTACAGAGTGAATCTTGGAAGGAGAGATTCCAAGTTCAAACATCATAGCAGACAACCGTGCATTTGAACCGTTTGGAATGCACAGAAAGCAATGACTTTCTACTGGGCGTACTTATATTGTCTCGAAAATCACTAACTGTAAAAGAGATGGATTTCTCTTTAATTCCTAAATAAGAATATAGGATTAATAATACCAACAACAATAAGAGCACAGCACATGCAACAGTAACAGAAACAGCAACAACAAATGGAATAGAAAGAGAAACAGCAACAACAACAGGAACAGCAACATAAACAGCAACAACAACAGGAAGAGAAACAAACAGCAACAACAACAGGAAGAGAACCATAAACAACAGAAACATAAACAGCAACAACAACAATAGCATAGACATAAACAGCAACAACAACAATAACATAGACATAAACAGCAACAACAACAACAATAGGAACAGCAACATAAACAGCAACAACAACAACAAAAGGAACATCAACATAAACAGCAACAACAACAGGAACAGCAACATAAACAGCAACAACAACAGGAAGAGAAACAAACAGCAACAACAACAGGAAGAGAACCATAAACAACAGAAACATAAACAACAACAACAACAATAACATAGACATAAACAGCAACAACAACAATAACATAGACATAAACAGCAACAACAACAACAGCAACATAAACAGCAACAACAACAAAAAAAGGAACATCAACATAAACAGCAACAACAACAGGAACATAAACATAAACAGCAACAACAACAGGAACAGCAACAACAGCAGGAACAGCAACATAAACAGCAACAACAACAGGATGAGAAATATGAACAGCAACAACAACAGGAACACAAACAGCAACAACAACAGGAACAAAAACATAAACAGCAACAACAACAGGTACATCAACATAAACAGCAACAACAGCAGGAACAGCAACATAAACAGCAATAACAACAGGAACAGCAAGAACAGCAGGAACAGCAACATAAACAGCAACAGCAACAGGTACAGCAACATAAACAGCAACAACAACAGGAAGAGAAACATCAACAGCAACAGGGGGATCAACATAAACAGCAACAACAACAGGCACATAAACATAAATAGCAACAACAACAGGAACATCAAGAACAACAACACGAACATAAACAGCAACAACAACAGGAACAACAACATAAACAACAACAACAACAGGAAGTGAAACATAAACAACAATAACAACAGGAAGAGAAACATAAACAGCAACAATAACAACAAATTCAATCCAATAATTAAAATTCCGATCTATATAATCATATAAAAAATAATTTGAGATATGCGGATGACACTGTTCTGATTGCAAAAAGTGAAGAAGACCTTCAAGATTTAATTAATGTCGTAGTCACAGATAGTAAAGAGAAAGCCCTCTTCCTAAATATCAAGAAAACAGAAGTAATGGTTATTTCAAAGAAACAAAATAACACACCTTGCAAGATCAAAGTGAATGATATTGTATTAAAACAGATCCGCCAATTCAAATATCTAGGTACAATTATTACAGCAGATAGAAGAAGTTCAACAGAAATAAGATGCAGAATAGGACAAGCAAAAACAACATTCAGAAAAATGAAAAATATACTGTGTAATATGACCTTGTCATTAGAGGTGAGAAAGAGAGTTCTGCAGTGCTATATAACCCCTATACTAACATATGGGTGCGAGTCTTGGACAATAAACCCACTGGAAAGTGGGAGATTAGAGGCAACAGAGATGTGGTTCTACAGAAGAATGCTGAGAATACCATGGACTGCCAGAAAATTCGAATGTAGAGGTGCTGAGGGAGTCAAATGCGAAGCGAACTGTGATCAACAATATAAGAAAAAGGCAATCTTCTTTTTTTGGCCACTTCATGAGACAGGCAGGTCACTACAGGCAACATAAGGCAGCAGAGACAGAGGGCGACAACGTGAAAAAAATATTAGTTTGACAACCTGACACGGCAGGGAAACAACAACGACTTTGATACATAATACTGTGGACAGAGAGCTGTGGAGAGCCATGACCGCCTACGCCAGCCGGCATGGCACCAGATGATGATGATGATATAATCATATAATCTGCTATTTAATGTTGAAGTTTGCTTCAGGCAGAATGGGATCACAAAACATGCACACGCTAACTTCACATTGCTAATAAAACTGTATAGGAAGTGTATATAAATATAATGTTACTTATCTTTATATCACCATGTCGTATACAAGGATATACATCAAATATATTAATAGAAACACTTGCCATAGATAAAATAAAAACACCATTAATATGTTTAACACAGTTTATAAACACTCCAAGCTGCGCAATGACAAGGAGTATGTTTTTGCATTTAGTAATCAGCATTTTTGTATGGTTCGCGAACATGGAGAATAGCAGGATTATTACGAACATGGAGAACAGCGGGATTATTACGAACATGGAGAACAGCAGGATTATTACGAACATGGAGAAAAGCAGGATTATTACGAACATGGAGAATAGCAGGATTATTACGAACATGGAGAAAAGCAGGATTATTACGAACATGGAGAATAGCAGGATTATTACGAACATGGAAAATAGCAGGATTATTACGAACATGGAGAACAGCAGTTATTACGAACATGGAGAAAAGCAGGATTATTACGAACATGGAAAATAGCAGGATTATTACGAACATGGAGAACATCAGGTTTATTACGAGTTTTGCAGTTAAATAAGGTGTCTTTGATGGTTCAAGAGACATTGAGGACTGACATCCTTTTATTCGCGTTATCACATATGTACTCCGTCCCTCTCATCTTACGCACGTCGATTTACAAGAGTACCACTCATTGCACGTAACTCCGTAGCTTCAAGCGATAATCCAGAGGAAATCTCAGAAAAATATCAACTTTATAAACAATACATATAGAAATATAAGGCTTCTTGTGTAGACATTGCATTAAGTCGAAAATTGAAGTCTTCTGTGTATGAAAGAAAGCTTCCAGAAACCACCTCACTTCCTGGAGACAATAAACAAACAAACAAACAAACATAAACAGAACTCGTACCCGCAACATCTTCAGCACAAAACCAACGCCAATGTGTACTTACTCTTAATGTCAAGCTAATTTCCAACCGCGGAGGTTAGTCCAATTTTGTTAAACAGTCTTTAACCATACCAAAATAAAAGTGGTTCTGGTAACTAATCACCATGACATCTGAAATTAACCAGAATACTAGAACTTTCATCACGAGACGCGTTCGTAAAAGAGAAGGTTTAAATGAGTATGTAAGACCTTCAATGAGGAACTTATGTTGAAAACTAACTATAACGTAGAGATATAATTAGCGCTGGAGATTAATACGATAAAAAAACAAACTCATCGGGAAAACTCGAAAACATTCGATGACACGTGTTATTCTGGAATCAACACATAAACAGATGAAGAAGAAAAGCAAGAAATGCCTAGATGAAAGAGTTAGATACAGATACACGATGGCTGGATTGAAATGTTAAGAGATATTCGTTCCATCACAGTCGACGAAGTCCGTTCAAGTTCAAATGGGATGATGATGATGATAATTATGACTGCGGCGTGTCTAGTGATTTCTATGCGTGTCTAGTGATTTCTATGCGTGTCTAGTGATTTCTATGCGTGTCTAGTGATTTCTATGCGTGTCTAGTGATTTCTATGCGTGTCTAGAATTTCATGAAAAAAAATCATGAATTATTAGCCAAAGATAAGACCGGATTGAATTAGTTTATTGCGGACCTATGATTCTTAGGGGGATGAAAAATGTATAATAATAATAATATTACTAAAACCCTTATCCCGTCAGGGTCGTAGAGGTGTCAGATTGAGACATTTGGGACAGTTAGGGGTGTAAGATTCAGACGTTTGGGACAGTTAGGGGTGTCAGAATGAGACATTTTGGACAGTAGGGGTGTCAGATTGAGACATTTGGGAAATTTAGGGGTGTCAGATTGAGACATTTGGGACAGTTAGGGGTGTCAGATTGAGACATTTGGGACAGTTAGGGGTGTCAGATTGAGACATTTGGGACAGTTAGGGGTGTCAGTATGAGACATTTGAGACAATTAGGGGTGATCTCCACACATCTCCATCCTGTACCATCCTGATGAGTCTGGAAACGTCACACGCTGTCCAGTCCATGATATTATCCAGCCATATCTACTTCTGGCCATATCGTATTCTTTTAAAGAATATCTCTTGTCATCGAGTAATGTCTCACCAGGTAATTGTATCACCGGAGACTACACAAGTTTCGTTAGTTAACTTAAATCGTTAGTTAACTTAAATCGTTAGTTAACTTAAATCGTTAGTTAACTTAAATCGTTAGTTAACTTAAATCGTTAGTTAACTTAAATCGTTAGTTAACTTAAATCTCATATTTAATGTTTCAAAGCGACATTAAGCGGGATTGCTTTAATACGTGCCAAAATCCTCTCTGAAAATCTAATAATTAAATGACCCTCAGAAAAACATCGTTAAGGAGCCCCGTTTAACGTGAAATTCCTTAGACTTTATGTGACAAAGATGTATACATACAGACAGACTTACGTTTAATGTTTGAACACGCAGAAAATTGTTCGTTGACTTAAATTTAATAAATATTTTCATTCACGCAAAATCTGATATAATCTTTCAGCTTCGGTTCCACGGAACATTGAGAGCCATATGCACGTGAATAATAAGAGAAAATAAGATTTATTACACCAAAGAGAGATTTATGACTTCCAGCTTATCTTCATGATCATGGCATAAATTCTCTCTTCAAATGAAGGTTGACGACAGACGAAAGTAAGTCAATGTTGATATACGTTAGGTAGATGTGGGAAATGAAGATTAATGATAAGGTTAGATGTCCAGATAGGATAAGATATACACAAAGGTAAATGGGCAGAGCTATATATATATATATATATATATATATATATATAAATTGTTGTTGTTTGTGATTCCTGGTCCGGATCTGTTGCTTAGAGAAATGTCTTATCTCAATGTATACTATCGGACATAAAAAAACATGTCTAGGTCAATCATCTCGGCTGATCCACATGATTCACTTTTTTTCATTGGTAACTTTTCTTACACTTTGTGTCGCTCGACAAAGAAAAATATGGATCAATCAAATTTTGGAAACCTGATGTGACCACTTTTAAGGCCCTAACTCTTCTTCTTCTTCTTCTTTTGAGTTCATTCTCAAACTCCTGCAGATTAGCAGGATATAGTCCGGAGAACGGAATGCGATGTGTCAAGGTTTACAGCATTGCTGCGATATCTGTGTCTTTCGGCCTGACACATCTGACTTCAGCATGGCTTTGGGTCACTGACCCTATATGGGATGGGACAGCCAACTCCATCCCTTAACTTCCTTAGTCTCCTTTTACAACATGCGTGGAAGGTAAATAGTGTTGCTCTTCTTTGCTCCCCTTTCGGGCCCCGGCAACACACGGGCGAAGGCCCTAATAATTGAGAGAAAGCTGTGCTTAGAGACACAGGTAGCTTCTCGGAAAAACAAGTTACTTGATTTATTTCTAGCAGCAGAGAACTATACATCAGCACCGTTAAAGCAATGACAATCTACTAAAAGTAAATATTGCTTAGAAAGTCACTGCAGCTAAAAATGATAGGTTTATTGTTACATCCTGAATAGGATAATAAATGAACTATTTTGTCTGAGCCATGAAATGTTCTAGTTTGTCTGAGTCATGAAATGTTCTAGTTTGTCTGAGCCATGATTTGTTCTAGCTTGCTTGAGTTGTTCTAGTTTGTCATTCATATTTTCTATGCTAAGAGTGGAGTTTTACTTTGAACTCAAGATTAGTGTTATTTGTTTGTTCTCCTACTGGATAGCAACGTGTTCTTCATTTGTTCTCCTACTGGATAGCAACGTGTTCTTCATTTGTTCTCCTACTGGATAGCAACGTGTTCTTCATTTGTTCTCCTACTGGATATCGGCGTGTTCCGGAGAACAGAATACGATTCCTAAGGTCTACAGCATTACAAGACATGTCTGTGACTTTAAATCTAACAATTACGATTTAAGTATTCGATCTTTTGGCAGCTATGACTTTTATGCGTGATGGGATGCTACCGCCACGTACATCTATCATTAATCGCTTCTTGTGATATGTATGGCTGGTAATAGTTTAAGAACGTTGTGCACCCTTGTAGAAGAACCCCAGTAGTATAAGGACGAAAGGTAATGTTTGTTGTGTCAATTCTTTTAGATCGGGAGGTCTTCAAAGTTTTCTTTGAGACACAGCACACTCCGGACTTCAGTAAAGACCTGTGTACAGAAAGTAAACATAACCTTCCGTGCATTTCGTTGGTTGGCTCTAGATTTTTTTTGCATGTGACTCCAAGTATATAAATAGTAACCAACGAAAAACACGACAATAATAAAAAATATACCGATGAAGTTTATTTACTTTCTATACACAAGTCTTTAACTGCTAACGGTCTCGGTTTGACTTAAAGTTGCAATGTCAGAACTCCGTAAGTTATTTAACTCTTTTGAAACCTCAAGGCCTGCTGTTATGACTTATGAGAAAAGCGACTCTGGAAAATGAAATTTGAAATTGTGACAAGAGTTGTGCTAAGTCTCTATGAGAATGACATGACAGAACTTGAAAATTACGAGTCAGCGTTGCAACAGTTGACCGAAACCTCGATCACGTCGCGGTTCCAAGAATTGCAGAATTTAACATAAATGTAATATGATTCTAGGAGGACAGACTTATATAATCAAGATATCCAAGATGTCTATATAACCAAGATATCCAAGATGTCTATATAACCAAGATATCCAAGATGTCTATATAAATAAAATGTGTATATAACCAAGATATCCAAGATGTCTATATACCAAGATATCCAAGATGTCTATATAACCAAGATATCCAAGATGTCTATATAACCAAGATATCCAAGATGTCTATATACCAAGATATCCAAGATATCTATATACCAAGATATCCAAGATGTCTATATAACCAAGATATCCAAGATGTCTATATAACCAAGATATCCAAGATGTCTATATACCAAGATATCCAAGATATCTATATACCAAGTTATACAAGATGTCTATATAACCAAGATATCCAAGATGTCTATATACCAACATATCCAAGATGTCTATATAACCAAGATATCCAAGATGTCTATATAACCAAGATATCCAAGATGTCTATATAACCAAGATATACAAGATGTCTATATAACCAAGATATACAAGATGTCTATATAACCAAGATATACAAGATGTCTATATAACCAAGATATCCAAGATGTCTATATAACCAACATATCCAAGATGTCTATATAACCAACATATCCAAGATGTCTATATACCAAGATATCCAAGATGTCTATATAACCAAGATATACAAGATGTCTATATAACCAAGATATCCAAGATGTCTATATACCAAGATATCCAAGATATCTATATACCAAGTTATACAAGATGTCTATATAACCAAGATATCCAAGATGTCTATATACCAACATATCCAAGATGTCTATATAACCAAGATATCCAAGATGTCTATATAACCAAGATATCCAAGATGTCTATATACCAAGATATCCAAGATATCTATATACCAAGATATACAAGATGTCTATATAACCAAGATTTCCAAGATGTCTATATAACTAAGATATCCAAGATGTATATATAAATAAAATGTGTATATAACCAAGATATCCAAGATGTCTATATACCAAGATATCCAAGATGTCTATATAAATAAAATGTGTATATAACCAAGATATCCAAGATGTCTATATACCAAGATATCCAAGATGTCTATATACCAAGATATCCAAGATGTCTATATAACCAAGATATCCAAGATGTCTATATACCAAGATATCCAAGATGTCTATATACCAAGATATCCAAGATGTCTATATAACCAAGATATCCAAGATATCTATATACCAAGATATACAAGATGTCTATATACCAAGATATCCAAGATGTCTATATACCAAGATATCCAAGATGTCTATATAACCAAGATATCCAAGATGTCTATATACCAAGATATCCAAGATGTCTATATAAATAAAATGTGTATATAACCAAGATATCCAAGATGTCTATATACCAAGATATCCAAGATGTCTATATACCAAGATATCCAAGATGTCTATATAACCAAGATATCCAAGATGTCTATATACCAAGATATCCAAGATGTCTATATACCAAGATATCCAAGATGTCTATATAACCAAGATATCCAAGATATCTATATACCAAGATATACAAGATGTCTATATAACCAAGATATCCAAGATGTCTATATACCAAGATATACAAGATGTCTATATAACCAAGATATCCAAGATGTCTATATAACCAAGATATCCAAGATGTCTATATACCAAGATATCCAAGATATCTATATACCAAGATATACAAGATGTCTATATAACCAAGATATCCAAGATGTCTATATAACCAAGATATCCAAGATGTCTATATAACCAAGATATCCAAGATGTCTATATAACCAAGATATCCAAGATGTCTATATAAACAAAATGTGTATATAACCAAGATATCCAAGATGTCTATATAAACAAAATGTGTATATAACCAAGATATCCAAGATGTCTATATAAACAAAATGTGTATATAACCAAGATATCCAAGATGTCTATATAAACAAAATGTGTATATAACCAAGATATCCAAGATGTCTATATAAACAAAATGTGTATATAACCAAGATATCCAAGATATGTATATAACAAGTCTATGGACAGGAACTATCAGTTTGAAAAGCGACTGAACTGATACAGGTATTTTCTCAGCTAGTGGGCGATGCGTGGAATACTTTTAGATCAGTCTGAGGGGCTAGAAAAAGTGGCTTTGTGGTCCAGATTTGACCCCAAAGTCTTATTTGTCCACTCCTGAAATACAGGCTTGCCCAAAGTGTAGTGTGTTATTTGTGTTAAGTAACCACTACAATTCAGCAAACACGTCATCAAAAACTAACAAACAGGGAAATAAATCAGCAAATAAAGAAACGAATACAATAACACACGCAAGCACACACAATTAAGTCACACACTAAACAAACTAACCATAGATTTAAAAAAAAGTAAAATAAGCTATGAAACAGCGTCATAGTACATGTTTTATCACATGAGTACTCAGCTACCTAGTCAGTGCTTGACCAGAAACATAAGTGTTCAACTACCTAGTCAGTAGTTGGACAGAAACCTTTTTCTTAGGGTCACTTGATCTCTTGCTCATACGTGATGGCGCCATTTCTTGCCTTCCCAGAACATGAGCCTTGATTCCCTAATTTCATGTGATTGAGTGATACACGGAGATAATTTCATGTGATTGAGTGATACACGGAGATAATTTCATGTGATTGAGTGATACACGGAGGTAATTTTATGTGATTGAGTGATACACGGAGATAATTTTATGTGATTGAGTGATACACGAAGATAACTTCATGTGATTGAGTGATACACGGAGGTAACTTTATTTCACATTTAGAATAATGAGTAAACACAAAACTCAGATCTGATTATCAGCGGAGACTGATTTAACATTTAACACTACCGCGGTTCTCAAACTAACCCATCAAACTACCAACTAATCATACCATTAAACCAAATAACTAACCACCCCAAACATTACCCAACCAGTCATTCAACTCAGCAGCAAATATTTTATCATCTTATCCTTCACCACAGAAAAAAACTGTATATAAACTAGCAAATAACGGACCCAGATTATAAAACTATCCAACAATATGTTGGAATAGTATAAATAATATAAAAATCACTAGCATAATAATAGTCAGGAGTCAACATCAAACCTAGAAATCACGGTTTTCATAAGACACTCTAACCTTGTTATGGCCAGGACAGACGAACCCAGAGGTATTTTAAAAAGAACAACTTTGCACACACAAAATAAGCCTAATCGATCTATGGCAAATAACTAACTGCTTATTACACTCACTGCTGTTGACGCATCAAGCATTTTTGAATTTTTTTCTGAACACTTATAGACAAAGAATCACTGTAGGAGTGAGACTACCTATGATTGTTGAAGCTGTCAGCTGTTATTAAATGTGATTATATTTCAAGTAATTTATGTTTTCAGAATATACCAAAAATGGAAAGGCAAACACAAAATGACGGGAAATTCGATAACACAGCATTGCAGTTTATACCGGATATCAGTAGTGGTGGCTCTAAATGCATGTTACAGATAAACACATCCTTGATTAAGTTATTACTTTGTCTACCGGGAAAAATGTGTTCTGGATATCCGATGTAGAGCAGATACGTGGATATCTAGACACACTAGAACAAGGTATCTCAATCTGTTTGCTCTAGCGGAACCCTTGACACAATATGTATGTTTCGCGAAATCCCTACACATTTTTCGATTCCTTATTTAAGATTCTCAAAAGAAAATATTTTTCCTTATTATATATAAATGATTTAATTATTTAGAAACTTTAATACAATACCCAAACATGACCAATATGTCGTAACTGTTTGCTAAAAATACGCATATGAATTGCAACACAATAATAACTTCATATATCATTAGCTTGTTCATCACTTCTCGCGTAACCCCTAGTTTTCTTTCGCATAAACTAGGTTTGAAAAACGCTGCATTGAGATATGCAAAACTTAGAACAAGGTAATAACACTTTTTGTTTTGCACAACGTTTTGCTACTCACTGGCGACACACATAATAACACACGCACATTTACGTTCGACCAAATCAACATTTATCAGGAAAACAAAACACACGACGATTAAGAAATGGCACTGCAGCTGCACACGTTCACATAATAGTGGATAGTCCTGATGTGTTAACAGTAATTAAGAAACTTCACTACCCTGTAGTAAGTTTCGCATGTTGCATCACACGTTTGCTGTAGTTACTATATCTATCTATCTATACGCTGTGGTCCTTGTTTGCTTTGTGGCGTCAGGGGTGGAAGAGTTCTCTGGAGATGGCCTTCTTGTGCGCTGTTTGTAAGTTTGTTCTACGTTTGGTCGTCTCCCGAGCACTCTTCATTTTCTAGAAGAGTGAAGAGTCTTCTGTAGTTAGTACCTAGGATATAACCATTAGGATATGCTACACGAATTGCCACGGCAAGCTATAAGTTGGTGGTAAATAAAACATTAGCAGGGAGTTCCATTTCATTATGTTTGTTTCAATCAACAAGAATTACGATCCATAGAGCTCTTATATCCATTTACGAAATGAATATGAAGAGACATTCTTCAGAGCTTTATTTCATACACAGAGGACTCCAAATATTATCGGCGCTAAATTGAGAAAAAGCTTCCTATTCAGAAGGGTTACTTCTGTAAAAAAAAAGAAAATAACTGTAGACATATTCTGTGTGACTACAACATTAGGAAAACCTCATAATACAGGAAATGCATCAGATAGATGCATTCACTGTTTAATAGTGGTTGATATAATGGGCATCTAGTGAAACATTTTGACGTTCCGCATCAACTTTTATTTTTACAGCATATACATTTTCCCAGTTATATTTGTTGACAATTGCCTCAAGGAAACTATACGTACCTATATTGACAAGTTTTCACAAGTAACGCTCAAAAACATTTGAGAAAACTTGTAATACTATAAATGAATTCATGTGAATGTTTTTTCTGCTTTCCAACAGTTACCATGACGTTGTACACTCCGTAGTAAATAAGTATTTACTACGGAGTGTGAAACTTCATGGTAACTGAACTGGTAACTTCCTTATATCTAGAGCTCCGTGGCTCATATCAACAAATTTTCCATGTGGCACCAGCCATATCACAGAGAGCATTTGTTGAAGACTTGCCCAACATACGATGAAATAGGGATAAGTACTTGACCATGTCCCGTCTTCTTTGATAAAAAATAACCATGCACAACATTACAACACTGATTAGAGCCAGGGGTTGACAGCTACCTTTGTTAAAGTTATCAATGTGGAAGTTTGTGAACGAGCACAGAACACTACTGCTTCGTAGCTTCAGGGGTTGACAGCTACCTTTGTTAAAGTTATCAATGTGGCAGTATGTGAACAAACACAGAACACTACCGCTTCGTAGCTTTATATGCAGACATGTCCAAAAGAAATACCCATGACATCATAAATAGCCTACACCAAAGACGCCAGACTACGATATTTAGAGAAGAAACATGTGTCGTGCACAACCGAACGAGCTGGAAATTTAAAGGCTACAGTATCACATAGCAAAAGTGGGTATAAACGATAAAAATGTAATGTGGTACCAACAGTGAGCACAACATACTATAAACGAAACACAGCGACATACGACGATTCGACTAAAAAGCCTTCATCGAGACGAACAACAAGGAACAAAAAGAAAAGACAACATACCCTAGTAAACACATATCCAGGTCTGTAAAATAACTCATAAGACGTTTTTAAACTTCCTACTCTATTCATACACTTGCTCTTTTGACATACATGCATTACTGTACATGCATCATCTGGAATGTGCCTAGATGAGATGTACATGCACCATCTGGAATGTTCCTAGATGAGTTTCTATAAGTGTTACCAGTTCAATGAGAAAATAAATACGGATAATAGAACGGTGCTCCTATGTAGTGGATGTCAAAAGTAGGCCGTTCATCTTTAAATCGCCAGAATGATGTCACGTTGTTTGTTTGCACCGCTTCCAAATGCGGTAAAACTCTTGACATCACTAACAACAATAGCGGCAGATTACAAGACAATGCCATGGTTTTTTTTCTAATTTATACCACATTTTAATGTTTTCATTTGAAGAACTCTCGTATATAATTCAATAATGCGTCTCTAAAAGTGGCCATGCCGGTATGAATCAATCTAAACTAGAGGGTGAATAGCATTGTCAAAATTGACAGGAACAATTGTTTGTTCAATTTTAGTAAATGGGAATTAAATTGTGCATGTTTTGGTAAATTGAATGCAAATTTTGCTATGCGAGATTCGCAGATAATATGAAAAAATTCGTATCACCTCAAGTGTATATCATTATCATATTGAAAGTAAACACTTGTATTAAATATTATTCTAATACCTTAAAAATAGTATTTTCTGAACTAAATAAATCACAAGAATGAAGTCAGTCGAATCTACAAATCAGTGGCTCAAAATCGTAATCTGAATTTATTCATGTTTTCTGTTTCTTTACCTCTAAGTTATCGAATCAAATGCTTTATATGTCTTCGAATGTACATGGCGCATACTTCGTTTATAATTCTGTGATATAATATTTGAGCCATGTGTCTTGTATATATTCAAAATGATTGAAGGAATTCGGTGGTGTGTACAATATATTTACCCTGTGAGCTTATAATTCTAATTTTTTGTAAGGTCATCAGTAATCTATGACTTCATGCTAAAATGCATTTGAATACTTGCAACATTTACGCGACAAAAGCAAGCGACTGATGGCACACATTTCGGAACGAACTAGAAACAACATAAGCCCTTTACTATAAAAGTCTTGCGCACTGATCCCAAAAACCGTCACTTATCTTGGTTGATTCGACTTTTTCGTGATTTTCATTTGCCAGCGAAGCAAAAAGTATGCGCAAAGTGATCAATGATCAGTCGCATCAGTCAAGGTAAGTGAATGATCAGTCACATCAGTCAAGGTAAGTGAATGATCAGTCACATCAGTCAAGGTAAGTGAGGCTGTTTGAAATAATGTCTATTCTGGAGAAGTTCTTAAGAAACGGGTGGGAAAAAATTATAATGGTTATTTACGTATTTGAATCAAGGTCACAGATATCAAGCTTGTGGTTAACAATGCTGTTTATTACAGTTCGCTACAGAACTGTGTACTTTGTTGTCTTCTACAGCTTTCAATTCTGGATTCTGTAACCGTGTTCTGGAGTCTGTGTCCGTGTTCTAAAGTCTGTATCCGTGTTCTGGAGTCTGTATCCGTGTTCTAGAGTCTGTATCCGTGTTCTGGAGTCTGTATCCGTGTTCTAGAGTATGTATCCCTATACTGGAGTCTGTATCCGTGTTCTAGAGTCTGTATCCGTATACTGGAGTCTGTATCCGTGTTCTAGAGTCTGTATCCGTGTTCTGGAGTCTATATCCGTGTTCTAGAGTCTGTATCCGTGTACTGGAGTCTGTATCCGTGTGTCTACCCCAGCCTTTTGAAGTCCCGATCATTACATTATGTTTTTGGAAAAAAGAGGATTACCTTCCTCAATTCCTTTCCCCTGTAATGCTTTTCGTAAACAAAGGGTCATAGAAAATTGCACGAAAATTAAAAATGAAATAAATTTTGGTTCAGTACGGAAATGTTCCCCGTATTTTATTACTTCCCTTGTCAATGTTAATCAGACACCAGAAACTCATTTATAAATGTACATATTAATTTATTTTGGGTTAGGGTTTGGGATTAGTTATGTAACTCATATCTCTCCCAACCCTTACCCTAACCCTAAATAAATTAATATTTAAATTTATAAATAAGTTGACGTTGTCTGATGAACACAAACAGGGAAGGGAAATAATCAAATATGGGGGGCAAATTCCGTATTGTATCTAGTTTTTTTTTAAAAGGCAGAACCTCCCCTTTACCGAAGACGGATCTACGGCACTGCTGTTGCTTCGTGTCATGTGTCATTTTTGCTTCTGTGGAATCGTCCTTAGCATATTTCAGTCAGTCTGTAAGGAGTGCAGTAAATATTTTCTGTCAAAGCCATTTGCTCAAGAAATTCTTGGTTTGAAATCCGATCTTGTTTACAAAGTGTTTTTTTTCCGGATATTCCTGGAGATTATTGATTTAAGCTACGGAAATACTTGTTTCAGTGGTATTCTTGAGCAGGTGGAGGGTTGTTTCGTTGTTTCAGCAGTACTCTTTAGCAGGTGGAAGGCTGTGTCGTTGTTTCAGCGGTACTCTTGAGCAGGTGGAGGGTTGTTTCTTTATTCCAGCGGTACTCTTGAGCACGTGGAGGGTTGTTTCTACGGTACTCTTAAGCAGGTGGAGGGTTGTTTCGTTGTTTCAATGGTACTCTTGAGCAGGCGGAGGGATATTTCAGCGGTACTCTTGAGCAGGTGGAGGGTTGTTTCGTTGTTTCAACGGTACTCTTGAGCAGGTCGAGGGATGTTTCAACGGTACTCTTGAGCAGGTGGAGGGATGTTTCAGCGGTACTCTTGAGCAGGTGGAGGGTTGTTTCAACGGTACTCTTGAGCAGGTGGAGGGTTGTTTCAGCGGTACTCTTGAGCAGGTGGAGGGATGTTTCAGCAGTACTCTTGAGCAGGTGGAGTGTTGTTTCGTTGTTTCAACGGTACTCTTGAGCAGGTGGAGGGTTGTTTCGTTGTTTCAGCAGTAATCTTGAGCAGGTGGAGGGATGTTTCAGCGGTAATCTTGAGCAGGTGGAGGGTTGTTTCGTTGTTTCAACGGTACTTTTGAGCAGGTGGAGGGTTGTTTCAGCGGTACTCTTGAGCAGGTCGAGGGAAGTTTCAGCGAGACTCTTCAGCAGGTGGAGGGTTGTTTCGTTGTTTCAATGGTACTCTTGGGCAGGTGGAGGGATGTTTCGTTGTTTCAACGGTACTCTTGAGCAGGTGGAGGGATGTTTCAGCGGTACTCTTGAGCAGGTGGAGGGATGTTTCAGCGGTACTCTTGAGCAGGTGGAGGGTTGTTTCGTTTTTTCAACGGTACTCTTGAGCAGGTGGAGGGATGTTTCATCGGTACTCTTGAGCAGGTGGAGGGATGTTTCAGCGGTACTCTTGAGCAGGTGGAGGGTTGTTTCGTTGTTTCAGCGGTACTCTTGAGCAGGTGGAGGGATGTTTCAACGGTACTCTTGAGCAGGTGGAGGGTTGTTTAGTTGTTTCAACGGTACTCTTGAGCAGGTGGAGGGTTGTTTCGTTGTTTCAGAGGTACTCTTCAGCAGGTGGAGGGTTGTTTCGTTGTTTGAACGGTACTCTTGAGCAGGTGGAGGGTTGTTTCGTTGTTTCAGCGGTACTCTTGAGCAGGTGGAGGGTTGTTTCGTTGTTTCAGCGGTACTCCTGAGCAGGTGGAGGGTTGTTTCAGCGGTACTCTTGAGCAGGTGGAGAGTTGTTTTATCGGTACTCTTCAGCAGGTGGAGGGTTGTTTCAGCAGTACTCTTGAGCAGTTATTCATATTCCCTAGAAAATGCCTACAGCCAAAAAATGGTGGGTTGATGGCTACTTTCTAATAAGTATATGCTACCAACTTTTTTTCTCTATATAATAGTTTGTCAAATATTGCACATAGTTTCCGACATATAATAATTGGTGAACATTTAATATACGTTTACTCATATACAAATTGGTCAACATTTAATAGTAATGGTTGTTTATCCAGACACGCACGCACGCACGCACAGACACTCGCTCACATGCGCGCGTTATACGCTACTTCCGCAATCTGACAACAAAACATCGTATGTGAGACATTAAACATATATTTCTTTCCGAATTGTTTATGTGGGCAAAGTTTTAGTTCCTTCCTTAACAACGATTAGGCAGAAAGATTCCCTTCCCCCATTATGATTTATTTTTCTTATCCGCATACATAAAACATACCTTATTTATACGCCCATTTCTGCTTCCTCAATAAACTACGCCGTTCTTGTTATTAACAGAATACAGGTCTTCAAACACGCGCATACAGCAAATAGCAATCCATCTCTGTTCCATCTGTTCATCCAATGATCAATGTATTCATAAACACAACCATCCGCCCATCCAAATATACTCTATAAATACAACATATTTATTATATTGTATAAAGCTATATATTACATAATGCTGGACCATAGCCTTAATGTCATACTTTACCTATTACTCTTCTCTATATTACAGAAGGCTCGAGCATTCCCCTTACCTCATACTTTACCTACCACTCTTCCAATGTTCTATTTTCGTTCTTATCCTTTTTTTCCTCCTCTCATAATACGGTTTATTTTTCTCGCCGTAGGGTATGTGTATTATCATGTAGATTTGTTGTTGTTTTTCGTTTTCATGAAGTCTTTTTAGTTGAAACGTCATTCGTTGTTGTGTTTTGTTATTAGCAATTTAGTATTTTAATATTAATATTTAATACTGGTCTTTAATATTGGTAACACTTTCATGTAACTTCTTATTCGGCGTTCGTTCTCAAACTCCTGCAGATTAGCAGGATGTAGTCCGGAGAACGGAATGCGTTGTGTCATAGTTTACAGCACTGCTGTGATATCTGCGCCTTTCGGCCTGACACATTCGACTTCGGCATTGCTTTGGTTCACTGACCCTATATGGGATGGGACAGCCAACTCCATCTCATAACCTCCTTAGTCGCCTTTTACGACATGCGTGGAAGGTAAACAGTGTTGCTATTCTTTGCTCCCTTTCGGGCCTCGGCATAACACGGTCGTTCATGTACCTATTTTCGTTCATACTCGCATTTACCCTGTATGTGTGTAGCCCTTATATTTCTAGATTGTTAGATTATCCCTTACACTCAGGTGATATACCTTTCTATATTACAAAAACGGTCTTGCTTGGTAGTAATGGGGATTGCTATGAAGAAGTCAGAAGCAGGTTGGCTACGACGTCGAAGAAGCTGATGAAAGTGAAAACATGGCTGAGCTGTTGCAAACAACAATACAAACATTCCAAAGAGCTGCCTTATTCCCAGTGGCAATATATGGGTGTGAATCCTTGACAATCACCAACAAAGAGAAAAATAAAATAGCAGTATTTGAAACAAAATATTACAGAAAAATCCTCAGAATACCATGGACCAAAATATCACCAATGTAGTCATCCTGAGAGAAATGAACGCACAAGAAAACCGGTTAAACAGAGTGGTTCTTTCCAGAAAAATACCATATTTTGGCCATATCAAATGCCATGACAGCCTTGAGAAAGCAATAATGGAGGGGATGATGCCATGGAGACGAAAAAGAGGCAGACCAAGAAGAAGATGGTCGCAAGACATCAAAGACCACATGAACATTGCAATAGCAGAAGCAGGAAGACAGGCTCAAGATAAACAAAAGTTTCGAAAAGCTATGATGACTGCTACATCCTGTTCAGGATATGCTACCTGATGATGTCTTGCTTGGCCAGAGCATATGAATTCATGCACAAAGATTAAAAATAATTTCCCGATTCACCAAGATTCTTTTACTATTTGACCCAGGAGCTATAGATGATTTAAAAATATTTCCTGGAAACTGAAGTTTTGATCACAGCTAAGCTAGATCGACCTAGCAGTCAAATGATGTAAGCTGTTACTTAATCCACTACATGGTCACAATTTTCTTCGACCGCAATGATGCAACCTGTTACATCGATCAACACCTAGCCACGAAAACGTACTTCGACTGCAATGTTGCAACAACGACCACTAATTTGAGGTAGAACAGATCTTGGACAGCGGTGGTTTCATAATTCTGCCTCTAAATCTTAAACTTAATTCCTCAATACAGATAAAGACCTGCTGAAATGAGAAGGTGTGTGCACGTACAAAACAAGCCTGCCTGTAGGACAAGGTCGTGCTCATAATGACAGCCGACCCGGTTGATATATTTGAAGTATGAACCTGCACGTATTACATATTTATTCTGACACAACCAACGATTACATACCGCCTTCAAATCAACTTCCTCGTCAATGTTGCCATGGCAACCAGAATGTCTACACGTAAAGGGTAACAAAACAAACGCATTACAGAAAATCCCGAATTGTTGATTTTCTTTACCTGAGCTAAAAAAAAAATGAAGAAGTGAGCAACGGAGGATAGAAAGCAGCCAACTTATCAATACCTGGGATGCTACGATCTATTCCAGGTTGCACTGGTATACTAGTATGACGTGTCTTGGTAACATTGCGAAACTACAATTTCCCATTATAATCGCTAACAAAGCGTTACACCTTAAGTTTCTCGTGGTTGTTCAAAGTTATCCCTGTGATTACTCGATCCCAGGGAATAATTAGGAAACTACCGTGCTGACTGTTCTAGAAGTTGTATGAGATTTATTTGTTTCTTTGTGTTATATTAAAGTGAATTTGATTTAAGCGAACGAATTTGCAATGAATTTGCTTCATAAACAATTTGGAAAACTTATAAAAGTTGACATACACCCGTATAAGTAATACACAAAATGTTGCTGACAAAACACAGAGAACAGAAAAATACATACAAGTTAGAATAGTGAAAGGCAAAAGATCATTTGTGATTTTGAAAAAATTATTTGAAGAGTGGAGGATAAAAACCTACACACCAAACTCAGAATCTTAATACAATTTTTAAGACAGAAGTAATGTATGGATACCATTAAGACAGCAGTAATGTATGGATAGGATTAAGACATCACAAATGTGTGGATACTATTAAAACAGCAGTAATGTATGGATAGGATTAAGACATCACAAATGTGTGGATACTATTAAAACAGCAGTAATGTATGGATAGGATTAAGACAGCACAAATGTATGGATAGAAAACTTGGGAAAACACCAAAAAATCTACAGATAAACCACAAACATTTATTATCGTCTGCTTAAAAAGAATACTAAACATTTGGTAGTGGGACAAGATAACAAATATAGTGATAAAGAGATGAAAGTACTAAGATCTGGTGGACATTCAGATTAAGGAGAGATAATGGAGATGGATTGGACTAACAGCCAGAGAACTGAATGGTATGGAACAAGCAGGGAAAAGGGGAAATGGGAAGAGCAAGTAGTACACGAAGAAGAAAGATCATGAATGACTTGACACAAATGGAAATCACATGGAGAATATTTCCAAGGATGGAGACATGGAAAATTATTGTCCGTGGTCTATGTACAGGAAGACAAATAAGTAATCTATGGGCCCGCATGCTTGATTGATTGATTGAAGACAAATAAGTAATCTATACGGCCCGCATGCTTGATTGATTGAAGATAAATAAGTAATCTATGGGGCCCGCATGCTTGATTCATTGATTGAAGATAAATAAGTAATCTATGGGGCCCGCATGCTTGATTCATTGATTGAAGATAAATAAGTAATCTATGGGGCCCGCATGCTTGATTGATTGATTGAAGATAAATAAGTAATCTATGGGGCCCGCATGCTTGATTGATTGATTGAAGACAAATAAGTAATCTATAGGGTCCGCATGCTTGATTGATTGATTGAAGATAAATAAGTAATCTATGGGGCCCGCATGCTTGATTGATTGATTGAAGACAAATATAAAGGTGTTCATCGTCTTGGTCTAAGACATAAAAAATATCAATCTATCCGCGTTATTTTTAGCGGGATAAATTATACTTCGAATGTCTCTGACTGTATGTACATTGTCCAGGATATTGAGATGCTTCAACACAAGTGATATCATTCTTACATTCTTACAATTCTCTTGTGCCACAGTGACAATACATCCAGCAATCTCTGTCTTTGTCTTCCTCTGTCTCTCCTGCCACAGTGACAACCCGACCAGCAATCTCTGTCTCTCCTGCCACAGTGACAACCCGACCAGCAATCTCTGTCTTTCTCTGTCTCTCCTGCCACAGTGACAACCCGACCAGCAATCTCTGTCTTTGTCTTCCTTTGTCTCTCCTCCCCACGATCTTTCTGATGCTTGCTAAATGTTTTAGTTTTTCTCCTCACATGCCCTAAAAATATTGATGTTCTCTTTTTAGTTTGTTTTCTATAATTTGTCTTTTTTTAAGTGTGAGTTTACGACTTTGAAAATATCTTCATGACACTTTTCATGTAACCATCATGCTATCAGTCTTCTTAACACCGTCTCGCGGTTGCACTTGTTCGTTGCTAACAGAACACTTTCTATAAATTCACCACTGCTCGGATAAACGAGATATCTGTTCTAGTGTTTACTCTGCTGCTGTTTTTTTTTTGCACCTAAGACGAAAGAAACATACACATGCCATTACACTCCCTGACATCTTGCAGAACAGCTACAAATTTAATCAAAACACATCTGTCTTCTACAGTAGTCCGATATACTACGGGTTTCCATTCAATGGGTCGAGCCAGATAGGGGTCGCAAACAGTTTTCTGTGGGGTCGGCACTTGAAACATAAAACTAAAGAAAATATTAATTAAAACACTATTTCCAATTTTAATCAGTGTTTTTAAATTTGAATATCATAATTTGTGAATATCGAATATAGCTAATTACAAATATGAGTATTGATATTTTGTGTTCCCAGTGGATACGCCAACGAGCAGATCGCATATTCTGTTTACACAAGCAATTCATTTGGAGGAAAGCGCGTGTTAAAGAGTTACAATTTTAATCAATAGCATTAACTATGTTTTAAGTGAACATTTGATTGAATTAGAATAAAATCTATTTTTATGTGTTGTATTATTGATTGTGATTATTGTAAACAATTGTGTGTGTAACGATTTTTAAGGTTTTTTTTTTGTCACAAATTAACGACATAATGTATGGACAACCCATGTGCTCCTATAAAATGTAGTCACGACTTGAAAAATAATTGGGACCTGTTCTTTATACGGTATCGGTATGAATGTTTGGCTATTCAAATTTAAGTTTGCTGGATCCCGGCCAACTTGTCTTTGCTCGTCCACTCCCTTCATGTTGTCATGGAATGACAGCTCTTGCAGGGACATCACTGATTAAATTCCAGCGTTTGTTTGTTATTATAGTGTACACGTTGTCTTGGTTGTGTCAGTAATGCAAATCCTGTTTGTTGATTTTATTCGGTGAGTGAAATTGTAGGAATTTTCTACAGCAATTTTGAAAAAATAGTTATAAATTTGGAAATATTCGCCATTTTTAATATGTTTTTAAAAAAAAAGTATTAAACACATGTCGCTTGTATTCATAGCTAGATAGGTTAGCTGCTTATTGGTAGTTAGCATAATATATTAAATGGGGATTCTATGCAAGAATTGGACTTTTGAGTCATCTCCGACGTGGCTATTGACTGTAAATTAATGCCAGTTGAATCAACACAAATATATATTAAAACAATAAATACGTGATGTTTTTGATCATTTCCGTGAATTTCGTTGGTCAATATGTATATACTCTCTGTCGCCTGGCATTGGCGACCAACGAAATGCACGGAAATAGTCCAAAACATGACGTATGAAGGCTTGTTTTTGATTCTAGTTGTAGACTTTTTACTGTCAATATTATGTATCTGCATACAGTATCAAACTGTTGTCATCATTGCATGAGGTGGACGCCGTATCAAACTGTTGTCATCATTGCATAAGGTGGACGCCGTATCAAACTGTTGTCATCATTGCATGAGGTGGACGCCGTATCAAACTGTTGTCATCATTGCATGAGGTGGACGCCGTATCAAACTGTTGTCATCATTGCATACGATGGACGGCGTTTACTGTTATTATATTCAAAACATAGAAGTGGATTCAATATTTTTGTCTGAATTGATTTTCTAGGCAATATGTATACACTGAAGGTTGCCATTGCGTCCTGAAAAATACGCATGCAAATCTATATGCATATGAAATTGAACAAGGTACTTGGCAGCCGTCCATGACGCACTGACTACTTTAACCACAGCGCTATACTCAATGCAAGATTAAGCTTTGTGGACACCCCTAGGCAATCGAAATCTTGTCCCCCGTACAATTAAATATAATAAAAGTCAATATTTTGGAATAAACAATTAAACATATACTATATTGATCTGCTGTCAGGTCCCTATATATTATGTTTTAGATGCATTGGTAACACATGAACTTATCTCTGTTTTCCTTGTTTTGTCATGTCTTGCCCCAGAGATCACATTTTACAACCTGTCTCGGATTGCTTCCAGATCCTGATTACTTTATTTAGGCCATCCTCTACACGGATTATAGTTTAAGACGTCAATTTATTGAGATATACAACACCCTATTTTTACATGGCATACATAACAGACAACGTCAAAAAATTGACAGCTGGGTATTTTTTCACACTGAAGATTAAAATCGCTGGAGGACTCTTGTGTGTTGATACATACAATGGGGAGTCGCGTAGCACAGTGGTTAGCGCACTGACTTAGCATATGAGTGGTCCTGGGTTCATTCCCCAGTTGAGGCGGAAATGTTTTTCAGATCGCAACGGCTCCCCGGTCGACCCAGCCTTAAATGGGTACCGGATTAACCCGGGAAGTAAAGACTGCGAGGGAGAGGAGATGGCTACCGCCCTCATTTGCAGAGCCTCTGAAATGTGAGATCGCTAACATCTCACACCCCTACGTCATTAATAAATGCTATGGGTTACTTTACTTTTTTTCACTTACATACAATGTGGTAACACTGTGGTAAAATGTCGTAAAACTGACGGTTTACGAGCGTATGTATGGATTGTTGTTTATTGTGGTGGCTATACTATTTATATCCACAACATATTTATAAAATAGTGTAATGAATAGTGTAAAGCATACACAGGGGTTGATATCAACACTTACTACAATTCTGTGTTATGCAATATTCATGTACATTTTTTAAAAGGCAAAACACAGAAGAAAATAAGATTTACATGTAGACACATCAGCACTGAAAGAACCAGAAATACAGCAAAATACAATTTAGAGATAAAGAATAGATATAAACATCTAATGATTGAACAATACATGGAACAATACAGAAGGGAAAATTCAGAAGACAAAATAGAAAATGGGATAGTCTAAAGAAAAACATTAAAACAACAAATGAAAGTTTACCAATAAGAAAAGTCAATGAACAAACATGGATGATAAATAAGCTACTAGGTAAGATGCAACTTAAAAAACATTAAATTAAATTTTCATCGATAGACATATTTACAGAGCATGTGCAGAAAAATGTAAGAACAATAGTTAGAAACAAAATGCAGAAAATTATCCAACTGATCCATGTAACTTAAACAAGAGACTAAAATAAATGTACGAAGAAATAAGACAGATCACATATACGGAAAATGATGTAAATGGAGCTGACTGTATTACAGATAAAAAGTGGAAAATTATATTTGTTAAGATATACCGGTAGGTACACTGACAACATCGACATAATATATGACAAAGCTGTGAGATGATCAACAGAATAAAAAAAAAAACTAAAATACAAAACAATGACGAACCTCTGATATTCCAATCGGAAGTAAAGAGTGCAATTCAAAAGGGGCAAATGTGGAAAGACTGCAGGCGCTGACAACATAACATCAGACGCAATAAAACTATTACGGATAATTTGGTTGGAAAACTATCACTGACTTTTGGAATGACATGTACGAAAAAGGTCACATACTTAAAGACTTATAATCATAAATATTCATACCACTACCTAAGAAACCCAACACTGTGAAATGTACAGAATACAGAACAGTAAGTTTGATGAGCCACATACTAAAACATTACTCCAGATAAGACATGAAAGAATTAAAAACAAGATAGACATCAACATCGGTAGAGAATACAGTTTGATTTTAAGAAAAACAAAGGACACAGAGAAACTATACTTACTATCAGATCATTGATATATAAATACATAGCAGTCCAAAATGTATCTTGCTTCATAGTCTGTAGCAAGGCATTCGACAGAGTCCATGAAGAACAATTGAGTCTTATAAAATGGGCATAGATGGGATAGGCATCAGACATATTATAATTATAACAAACTGCTTCAATAAAGTGCGAAAAACATCTACATTGAAATAAAACGAAGAGTAAGACAAGGATGCATGTTATCATCCAGCACATGTTACATCTACACAGAAAGCATTTTTAAACATTTAGAAATATCTGGACAAGATCAGTGGAAAAAAATATAATCTACGATATGCAGATGACACAGCCCTCGTAGCAGAAAGTGAATATTAGCTACAAAAACGAATAGATATGAAGTCTATAAACCAAGTAAAGTATATGGGTTAAATATAAGCATTAAAAAACTATGATAATTAGCAATATCATAAAACAGACACTAAACATAAATATAAACAGAAGGATATTACAAGTAGATCATTACCAATATGTTGGACACATAATCAGAAACGATGGTAGATGTGCAACAAGTTAAACGGAGATTAGGAATGACTAAAAGTACTTTCAATGACAAGAGGAAAATATTGACATCTAAATAAATCACAAATTAAAAATTAGAACTACAAAATGATACATATCATCAATACATAGTTCAAAATTATGGATAATGAACAAGCAACAAGAAGACAACATCGATGTCTTTGAAATGTGTATGTATACAAGAATAGGGATAACTTAATAAAAATAGAAGAACATGAACAAGGATGCTCTAACAATACTTCGTACGAAAAAAAAGAACTATTACATAAAAATAAAACAAATAAAGTGTTTTGAACATATGGAACCTTGTTGAAGACCTTACTTATGGGTAGAGTTGATGTGAGGCGAGCAAGAGGCAGGAAGGGATGCAAGTGTGAGAGAAATATCACGAGAAGGTTAGGTTACAGTCTAGCAGAGTAGACCACTATATCAGACAGAAGAAGTTGGATGTTGCGGAGAAGATACTTGACGATGATGATACTATTTGTAAGACAATTAAGCGTATCGACAAATTTATATTCGTCAGATAATAAATTCATGATTTTCTACAATAATTGACATTGTACAGTACTGATGTGCAGTTTTAACATGCGTATTTGTCGAGACTAAACATGGAAACAAATAGTAACGCTGCATCCTAAATATAAGAATTAATGAAATCTTGAAATAAGAATGAAAGTGAAAAGTGATACAAGAATGCCATGCTGGGCGTGTCAGATCGAAAGGCGCAGATATCACAATCAAGCTGTAAACTACGACTAAACGCACTCAGTGTTAAGTAACAATGAATATTTGATTCTGTAAAACGTTTGGAAAACTGTTCAGTGTGAACTTTCAACTGGACTATGGGGCTTTTAAATTTCACATATTGATTGCTTGCATGAGCAAGCTTAATGGGGAATGTGTCTCTCCCATTAGCACTAATCCCTTCTCGTCTCCGTTGATTAGTTCCAAGAGAATAGCAACGCCAATACTCTTGGAAGCCAGCAGAGCTGCAGGGAATGCAAGGAGATGGTAGATACGATACACCAGCGACTCCTTAGCGTACCCCCTTCTGATTTCTGTAGGGGTTTACTCCCTTATCCTGAAGCATTACCGTGCGAACCCGTAAGCCAGCGGGTGTGAATATATATAACATAAATACTAAAATACATACGTCTCGTATCATGTTTATTTTTTTTTAGCAAGTATACTAATATGCACTTATTGTCTATAACAAGCAGTGAAGCATCATATCACCTCATTAAATTATTGGGGAAACACGGGGTTAGATACTTTCTTCTGAGAACATCTGTACTCAAAGGAAGAATATGTAGTCAGTTACTTGTGTTCTAATCTGCTGAGAACTGTGTGGATTTACGATCCTGGACATGCAGTAACAAGCGGTAATGAGGGAGCCGACACATTAGCGTCGAAAGAACCAATACAATGAGAATTAAGTATGGACAAGAACGACATAAGATCTTGTACATGAACATTTTCTAAATCAGGACGCTAGACTGGAAGAAGATATAATGCAAATTTGAAAAGAAATCGGCTTTGTGGCGAAGTAGTACAGAGTGCATCTCTTACGGTCAAAGTACCGAATTCAATCCCCGCCACAGACAATTGTGCATCCAGACCGTTCAGAAAACATTGGCAAACTACTAAACGTATTGCCTAGAAAATCACCACAGCCAACAAATACTGGGTTGCTAGCCAAGTCCTGTAAAGGATATGCTACCCATTTTTTATTTAAAAAAAAAAAGAAATACTCCTGGGCGAGCAGAACAGAGAATCTAACATGTGCATGTAACCAGCGAGCTACAGGAACTATCAGAATACATACTCTTTGTTATTTTCTGGGTGGGATCGGACACATGAGTTTGCTTACAGTGCGTCAACGTCGATTCAGAATATTAAAGCTAAACTAATATTTCCGCCTTTATTTTGCAAGATATATACCAGTACCCATTTCAACAAAGTGTCATCCTCGTAACGACATCATATCTTGACTTGGAACCTAATCACAGACCACAGGACAAGGAATCCAGTGCAGTAAACAATACAGCCGCTCCTGCAAGTAACAATGCAGTAACCGATTTTCACTTTCACCTATTACATGAAAGCAATGATGATCAGATATGTAGTCAATTACTTGCCGCCAGACATTTGGCTAAGACACTGAAGAATCAATGAGACATGTGCGCTGTGTAATGTGATAATCATCTACCATCTTGGATAATAGTTAGCTTCTGCTTCAGTTTTTTTTTCTCTGTAAACCTTCCAAGAATAGGATTTATTTGTATGCTAGTGCCGATTTTTTTTTCGTATTTTAATTTTACGTGTTCGCAAATTATTTATTCGATAATGTCTTTTTTTGTGTTGGATGTCATTTGGGCTATCTACTACATCACTGTAAATTTTTGAAACAGATGAAATAATTTATAAGAATATCATTACGTACTGTTTTTAGCATGAACAATTGAAAAAGCTATACTGGCCCAAATGGTACAGCCAAAATTTATCAAACCAAAGATGAACTCCAAAAAATAGTTATTTCACAAAGGAGATTTGTCTGACAGCGAAACTTGGAAACAGGGTAATGTTTCACTAGAAACATATATAATAACACACACACACAAATCGACGTTTCAACCAAAAAGGCTTTTATCAAGAACACATCAACAACATATGTCTGACGGTGTAGACATCTAGCGATTATAAGAAAAAAAAGTGTTTGATTAATTTTCTGTGTCTGATTCTAGCACATATTCTCTATACGCAACAGATATAACTTTTAGACATAGCTAACACTTCATTTCTACACAAACAGAGCAACACAATAATTATTAACGGGACTGCCCGTGTGTTGCCGGGACCCGAAAGGGGAGCAAAAAAATTAGCAAAACTGTTTACCTTCCATGCATGTCGTAAGAGGCGCCTAAGGAGGTTATGAGATGGAGTTGGCTGTCCCATTCCATATAGGGTCAGTGACCCTAAGCCATGCTGATGTCGGATGTGTCAGGCCGAGAGGCGCAGATATCGTAGCAGTGCTGTAAACCGTGACACAACGCATTCTGTTCTCTGGACTACATCCTGCTAATCTGCAGGGATTTGAGAACGAATGCAGAAGAAGAAGATTAACGGGACGTGCCTAACTGCATCCATATCCATAAGCCCATATTCCGTCATGGTCGTGTGCGGGAAAGGTCACCACATTGGATGGATATATATATATATATATATATATATATATATAGTCTTTTCCACAACGGCTGTTATGCGTCGTAGGAAGTTGAAGTTTTCTTTCTTTGGCCATCTTTGTTGAGCATGCCATGGTTAGGCTGTGTTTTTTAAAAACAATATCTCTGATTAAGTCCCATCTTCCCATCTTGCTCGTGGTCGTTCTCTTGCTTTTGTGGCTGTTCTGTCTGCATTTGTATGCCCGGGTGGCTGGTTATAATGGTTCAATTCGTTCGCATAAGGTGGCCGATTCAGTTGATTTATTGTCTTTCTATATATTGTTTGAATGATGTGGTCTTTACTATCTTTCTGATGTCTTCATTTCTCGTTCGGTCTCTTATGTTTATATTTATAGCCTTTCTCAGGCATTTCATCTTTCTCATGAGTGTTTTTATCAGCTGCCATACAAAAATTAGATGCACCAACACGGTATAAATCTTCCAGTGTAGTGTAACAACCCTAAACAGGAAGTAGGTGGCTGGGGTAACACTGGGCAAAATGTCAAGATATACAAAAATAGGTAGGTGTGTTACCAAAATAAAACATAAAACAACTTAACAACGAGATCTCTCCATACGTTTTTCTCACCTGTCATGTTTCCACATCATTGCTTCCCCCATTACCTATCTGCTATTGTCCTCCTCATTATAACCATATTTGTCTCCATGTAAGATTTGTTTTATTGTGGTCATTTGTTTGTCCTGATGAAGGCTTTATAGTCGAAACGTCGTCTGTGCCTGTATCTCGTTGTTAAGTTGTTTTATGTTTTATTGATGCACCAACGCACATGATCCTCCAGTGATTTCTATCTTCAGGGATACGAATTCGTGAGGAGAAAATCCCGACCTGTTTATTCATTAATATCTGTTCATAATTTTCTTTGTCCTTTTATACTATGCTTTTTCCTCTTCAATTATTCCCTGCTCAGTCGTTTTTCGACATTGCATACTGTCGGCATACAAGTCCAAACAATACAAGATTTTGTCGTTTCACTATTGAAAGTAATGCCTCACGTAGACCTGTATGCATCTCTATTTTATTTGTTCGTACAAATTTGTCTTATCCATTATCAACTCTTCATTATAGTTGCGCAGAATTAATCTGTAACATCTGTATTCTATTACATGTAGGCGTTTCTCGATAACTACAGTGAGTGTTTAATTCTCACAACCATACATCATAAAAGAAAGCATTACTTTATTATAAAGTTTGATTTTCAATCTACGACTGATATATATTACTTTTTAAAATTAAGTTTAGCCTTGACATAGCAACTAAAGCCATTTCGAGCCCTATATTTAATTGCGTTTTGCATTTGCCTCTGATGAATATGCAAGATCAGAGGTATTTCAAAGTACTTACCTCCTCAAGTGTATGCTCATTAATCATGTTGTTGGTCTGTGTCACCTGATAAATAAGATTTTACTCTTTTCTGTGTTACTTTCAATACGAAATTGGACAAGTTTTCCAAGTTTGATATTAACCCTTGTAGTTCTTGTTCTGACCAGCTATGTGCTCAATATTATCAAGAAAATGCAAATTGCAGATAGCGCGATCTCCGATCGATATAGACATGTTGTAATCATGAAGGTTATTCTGTATTATGTGCTCCAGGTGTATGCTGAATAGTACTGGCGACATTATGCGTCCCTGCCGAACTCATAAGTGTAGTGTAGAAACTTATCCGGCTCGGTGGCGCGAAGGTGCAGGGCGCAACTTAGACTGTCATGATACCAAATTCAATTCCAGCTGCAGGCAAATGTGCATTCAAACAGATCAGAAAGAAACGACAACATAATTAACATAAAATATTGCCTAGAAAATACAACTAAAACATACTGGGTTCATCGCTACGCCCTGAATGGGATAGACTACAACAAAAGACTTTTGCTTATGGTGACACAGAATCGCCTTGCAACTTAAGTAATCGGGTTTTTCCGTAATTTTCCGTACTAACTACATCCCCAATAAATGATGCGATTTTGTCAAGACATTCAAACTGTGTACTCAGTCGCTGAGAACGGACCAATCGAGACAAGGAAAACGTTGAATACACATACGGTTGTTACATGTTTGTGTTACTGTAGATACTTCAATAATTGTACGGGATATTCGTTGTTGTAATAGTCCCTGTCTAGATTGGTCCGTTCTCAGTGAATTGAGTACACTGAATGTCTTGACAAAATCGCATCGTGTATTGGGGATGTGGTTAGTCAAGTACGGAAAAACCTGTTTACTTAAGTTGCAAGGGGATTCGGTGCCACTAGAACGGACCTGATTAAATTCCCGTTACTCTCGTGAATTTTTAATGTATCCTCATTCTTCCTACCTGAATTTACTTGTACTTTTAGGGTTCAATGCAACAGGGAACTTGTAAGTTATTTAAAACTTGTAAGTCATTGAAAATAGCATTGATCATTTCGTTCTTGTATAAAGTGGAGTCGATGTCATGAAACTTGACATGCTCTATTTATGTCTACTATTTCCATTGACGAAAAATTTCATTGACTAATTTAATGAATCGTGTGTGTACATGCCTGCAGGTTCAACTTTCGGTTTTCTAAGAGAAATATTGACGTCTCATTCTCTCTTTTAAAAAAATAATTTATCTTTAATTGTGTAATATTCATCTTGGTTAGTTAAGAAATATTTAACCATATATATGTCTGTTGAGCTGTTGTATATGTATATGTTTACGAATTCCTGTAAGAATATATACTTTTGTTTTATGTTGAGTTGTTTTGTTTAATTTGAGAGTGTTTTGCTGCTTGTCATGGTTTTTCACTGCATGTGGGGTGTGTTGAGTGGAAGTATTTTTAATGTGTATGAACAATTTTTCAAGTGTTGGGAGTTGTGATTTGTTATCTATTATTATAGCAAACTCTGATGTCTGTTTAGATGTTGTTTGTTTATTTTATAATCAGATCTTACCATTACATACTACTCTAGTAATTTACTGAATGTTTTTGGCAGCAAACCAGCACTTCCATCATGGCTCATGCTTTATTAAACTGTCTAAATGCGAATCTGTATTTCGTGTGAAGATCTCAGAGTTTATCCCTTCATAAAGTCTGAAAATGGCGACTGAACATAAAATATGAGGAATGAGAGTAAATCAGAAGGTAGCTGGTGGGATTTAAACCAGGTCTATTCAGCTGACACTGATTTATCTCGTAAATTGAGTAATCACATCTCCAGAGTCTGAGCAATGCTCACCCCTAAAAAAAGATGAGATTTTACTCAAGGATTTAACGTGTTTGTTCTTAGGTTACTATGAATACGGACCGGATGATCGACACACAGACAACAAAGAAATTTTCACAGCATCAATATCAAATGGAGTTTGTCCTCAGTGCCATCTTTATTTTGCTGATGACCGACATTATAACGGGATCAGAACAAGAACTAAAACAAATAGCTTCTAAATTAGCACAACTCGCAAAACAATATGGAATGGAAATAAGTGCAGATTAAAATATAGTAATGTTGAAAAGCAGAGACTTGCATACATAAAGGTATATAGCGATGATGGTGAAATAACAGAGAAAATGAAGGCTCTTATATACCTTGGATTATACTTATGCAAAGATGGCGAATAATCAAATAAGTAAAAACCATATATGAGAGAAGAACATTGGTGACCACGTTAAGACTTCTAAGTATATTAGAGAGATAGATAGATAGATGGATAGATGGATAGATGGATAGATAGATAGATAGATAGATAGATAGATAGATGGATGGATGGATGGATGGATGGATGGATGGATAGATCGATAGATCGATAGATCGATAGATAGACAGATAGAGAGTTTTGGCGACTACATTAAAACTTCGAAGTATATTAGAGAGAGAGAGAGAGTGGGAGAGTTTTGGCGAATACGTTAAGACTTCGAAATATATGAGAGAGAGAGAGGGAGTTTTGGCGAATACGTTAAGACTTCGAAATATACATGAGAGAGAGAGAGAGAGAGAGGGAGTTTTGGCGAATACGTAAAGACTTCGAAATATATGAGAGAGATAGAGTTTTGGCGAATACGTTAAGACTTCGAAATATATGAGATAGTGTTTTGGCGAATACGTTAAGACTTCGAAATATATGAGAGAGAGAGAGAGAGAGAGAGTTTTGGCGAATACGTTAAGACTTCGAAGTATATGAGAGATATAAAGAGAAAGAGAGAGATAGAGAGAGAGAAATAACGTGAGAGAGATTTGCGACTACGTTAAGACTTGGACGTATATGAGAGAAAGAGATTTGCTGACTACGTTAAAACTTCGAAGTATATATATATATATATATATATGAGAGAAAGAGAGTGAGAGAGAGAGAGAGAGAGATTTGCCGACTACGTTAAGACTTCGATGTATGTAGTGGAAAAACAACTTTAGTATTGTAGTTAAAGTAAAACTCCACAAAAATATTCGTCTCATCCATCCTTTTTTATGGATGCACAAATTAACACTCACTAAATATCTAAGAGAGAATCATCCAGGTCTTTGAATAAAAATGCTACAGTCAAATAGTGCAGATTTACTATTACAGATAATGCAGATTTGCTATCGAGATCATATCGACACATTTGTCAGAAATAGAATAAACATGTACGCAGGAGAACTGCAATAACATTACGGGATAACATAGAGAACTTTGCAAATACTATTACTAAAGAAATACTTAGAACAGTAACAAAAGCATATCCAAAATAAAATCTTACCTGCAAGTCTAAGATCAGTCAACATCGACCAAAGACAACAAAAGAATAGAATTAGCAACAAAGTTTCATGAGGGCAAGAAAGAAAGCTCTTAAGACATCTAGAAAGAAAACTACTGCTAAAAACTCAGAAATAGAAACAAATTAGAACCAAAGCAAATATGATTATATTCAAAGCCAATGAAACATAACGGTAATCTTTTTGCCAGACTCTAAAGGAAAGAACAAATACAAAAGTAAAAATAAATTCTAATGAATAAAGGGCTGCTAAAATAACTTAAATTAACACCAAAATTCAACACGAATTTAACATGTCTACTATATCTGTGAATGAGGTGTCTACTATATCTGTGAATGAGGTGTCTACTATATCTGTGAATGAGGTGTCTACTATATCTGTGAATGAGGTGTCTACTATATCTGTGAATGAGGTGTCTACTATATCTGTGAATGAGGTGTCTACTATATCTGTGAATGAGGTGTCTACTATATCTGTGAATGAGGTAACTTAATGGATGAACAAATGGGGATTTACAATTAACGTAAATAAAACATTAGGCATGTGTTTAGTAAAGTATCATGTAAATATTAAAAAAAGACAAAAATAAACAAATAACCTATAACATAAAATCCACATACATTCATGAGAATAATATTTGATGAAAGACTACCACAAACATAATTCACACGGTAAACGAAAGTAGAAAACGGTAATAAATTTTACGAAATATCAGAGAAAAACTTGTGGCGCATCAACTAAAATAATGACATTTTATTTTAAATCTTTTATTAGGGGAAAATCAGACTATGGAAGTATAGTTAGTGAGTTAACGACATCTTTAAATTATCACCCTGGACGCAATCCAACAAGCTTTGTATGGCATCTGGAGCGTGCAAGTCAGCATCAGCCGAAGCGTCAGAAAAGACACTTGATGTGATGCCCCTCACACTTCCAAGAAAAGAAAAGATAATTACTGGGTTAAAATACGCAACGGTTCAGTTCACACAGCTGATAAAGCCTTCACACTAGATATTAATAACATTAAATCAATATTTTAATAAGCACGTGGTGTGGAGAGCCCAAACTGAATTAAACAGTATGACCTAAAAAAAAAAACCATTAGAAAACCATACTCAGATAAAGCTATATAGGGCAGTTACATCACCGTGGATATTATCAGTCAGTGTTTGACACGTCCAATCTAGAAATTAATTCTACGATGATACGAGAACAAACTGAACATAAAATAAAACTAAAAGCTAACATAGATCATCAGAAATCAAAGATCTGGTGTATTTGAAAACATTCTACATACAATTGCAAAACTAAAGTATATAGAAAATCAAGTTACTCTTATCTGGGTTCCACTACATATCGGGATAACTGGACATGAATTGACCGATAAACTAGTAAACGTAGGAAGAAACACTGGTAGATTATTTAAAGTTGAAAGACATTTATTTGAAATTAAAAGCCAAGTCGAAGACAATATAAGTAGGTAATGGATGCAAAATTTGGCAAATAGTAAATAGGTAGACACACATATAAGCAGATGAAAACACCAACTCGGAGAAGCCAAATAAAAAGGAGCGAGAAATGCCAACAAAATGAAGGTACCTACACCTTAGATTAAGGATGCAACAGTTCAATGAAATGAAGCAATTTGTGAAATTTATAACAAAAAAAACACACTTTTCCAATACCTAATAGAAAGCAAGAAATGTACACAACACGAATAGACCTTACAAACTTCATGAACAAAGTAATACACAGTTATATACGAAATTGATAATAGAGAATGCAAACAGAATCTGTGAGAAGCTAACAAAACAACAACACTGTATTATTAAATCTAAGATCAAAATATAAATAACGGGGTGTTTCAGGACAAGTTAATATATGAACATTGTATCCATTGGATGTTATTCCGGATGAACACAATAACAACTGTTTTCGACATAATATTGCTATGAATAAAATGCACATACATAATATGCATGAATGAATAAGATAGAATGGCTATACACCCTTATAGACGGTTACGTGTCCGTGGTTGAAGGAGCATGCTTCGCCATAATGAAGCTTTCATCCCAAACTTTGAATTAAATTCTCCGCCGAAGACAGATATGTCGGGCCATTGGAGCAAATAAAACGGCGACACAACGCATTTCCATTCTTTGGACTACATCCTGCTGGAAATTTAACAGGACAATGGTCCTGCTACCAAGAGAAATTCAGCAGGAGTTTGAGAATGAACGCTGAAGAAGAAGCATTGAATTCAGATACACCAATTAACAAGTCATCTCCAAGGGAGGCAGATTTCTCTCTCTTTGCTTCACGTCGTTTGATCAATGAAGCGTAACCGTATTATAACATGAATATGTAAATGTATTAGTACATCAAAACGACAGATGTAGCCATGACATAGATGAATGAATATCTTCAAAAAATAGGTTTTCTTAAAATACAGGTACGTATTTTTTAAATAGACACTTATTATAACAAAAATATGATTAACAAAACTATGATACTTGACACAACAGATAATCACACTGATACACACACACACACATAAAACTTACAAAATATATGATGGTCCTCCGTATCTTCCATGACTATAGCTATAACGAGATGCTTGATGAAATGTCTTTCTATAAGTTCTTGTAAATTTGAATAGCAAATGTTATATGTTCCTTCACTCAGTGAACATTATTCAGCAGGAGTACATTTTGTCTGACTGTACTGTCCAGTCACAGGTAATCCCAGGTTCGAAATCTGAACTAACCAACATATAGTTTAATTTTGCCTCTATACCCGTTCAATTGTATCGTTCCTTTCTGGAAACAACCAATGTCAGTAATAAAACAGAACTAATAAAGTGACACATTAAAAAGTAATTAATAAATATGTACGGGCAACAGCTCACAACAGCGACTGGTGTGCATTAAGCGTCACCAAATTTAATGTACGACCTGCTGCCTCACTGGAAAACAGCATTCTCAAATGACTTCATTGACTGTTCCTCTAATTTGTATTTTTCAGTTTGTGTTGAAAGGCGATGAAATTCAGGGGAAAAGTCAAATGAGAAAGTTGTTTTCAAATGAGCCAACGGGTTATATATTGCCGATTGGTCACGAAAGAAGCAAGGATTGGATATTGTGAATTTCATGAAATACGTCATTGTAGAAGAAAGGTAAATAAATAGGCCTAATATAATATGGAATCACCGATTTTCCTTATAGAACAACAATGTCTCAACAAAAACTATATCTTTCTTTAAAACCTTCTTTAGATATGGGTCCTGCATATTGCGCCACAATCTTGAGTGATACTACTGATCCGGATTTTTAATTGATCAATTTTCATATACTTCGCCAACCAATCAAAAGCACGGATCAGTAAACTGTGAGCCAACTGTTGTGATCAATCTTAGGATCTATTCTCATTAAGGATTTGCTTTTTTATTACTCGCCTAGAAGTCTCAATTGTAGAAAGAACTAAAGTTTAAAAAAAAAATTACAATTGAGATGGTTAACTTCACGATATTACTTTTCCTCATAAATACTCTTCATTCACAACAGAAAGATATAAACTGGGTATAGCTAAGAGCACGTAACTGGATAGATGAAGCAATAATCACCAGAGAACTCGGAAACAAATTTGTAAAAAAATATAGCTTCTAGCTTAAAAGTCGCAACTCACAGCAAAAGGTGTTAGCACTCTGCCATGGAGATCTATTATTGAGCTGGTTCGAATCTGTGCTATAATGACAACTGCATTGTATGGAACATATCGCGTGATGTTGTGATTTTAGCGGAGCATATGTGTGGTGTTAGTGGAGCATATGTGTGGTTTTAGTAGAGCATATGTGGTTTTAGTGGAGCATATGTGGTTTTAGTGGAAGGAAGGAGGGAAGACATAGCAAACAGAGACATACACACTATTATATCTCGAATGTTAACATCGGTTTCCATCTCTCTCTCTCTCTATCTCTCTCTCTCTCTCTCTATATATATATATATATATATATATATATATATATATATATATATATATATATATATTGGTCATTAATGATATACTTGGAGTCACAGGCAAAAAATAGCCAAGGTCTACCTACGAAATTCATAGAAATAATTGAAATCGTATTTCATGACCTGTTTACACTTTCTCTACACGTCTTCTGTACTGGAGACCCGTTATGGCCCAGGTCACCGGCTTTGTGTTTCCCTGTCACTTCAGGACGTAAATAAAAATATTTCGGTTCACATATCACACATAAATTACTCACTATAATTATGTTATTGGTATCGGTAAGTCAAAGGATGTTGCCATCGCCAATTAGCAAATGCTTAAAGCTACATTTGTCATGTGGTTTCTAGGATAAGAAAATGCGCAGCTGCAGGTGATCACTTAAGAAAATTAAAAAATAAAACAACAGTGACGGGAGACAATCCAATACTGGAAATGCGAGAGTTGGGGCAACACAGTACAAATATCAAGATAAACGGAAATATATATATATATAAAACCAATAATTATACACTACTTGTTGCAAGCATGTTGTGTTGATAAATATTGTTGACTTAGGAACAACATTGGATGTGACTTTATTTAATAAACAACTCATTTATCTTACCTTTACACGATGTATGCCTCTGTGGCGGAGGGGTATATGAACCTTCTCTTACAACCACTATTAAATTCCCGCAGTGCGCAATTGTGTATTCAGAAAGCAATGACAAACTACTAAATATATTTATATTGTCTAGAGAATCACATACGGGGAAAAAAATACTGGGAGGATGGCTACGTTCTGAGCAACAAGATATGATACCAACTTACACATTTACATTACGGCCAGATTCTATTCATTCGGCGCCTGTTGTCACCGTTCCAGTTTATCCACGCGCTCTTGAACACTTTTAAATTTTAAAGGTATACTTTAGTTTATTATAGCGTACCTGTATATACATATTTAATAAGGCATTTATATTTTGTACGCATTCCAAAGTGCTATAATGTACATTTATTTTCAGTGATTTTTATATGACAGGTAATGGAAATTAGGTTTAGTTGATTTAGGTTCAGCAGTACTCTGGTTTCTAAATTGTGGCAGTGACTTCTGTACTAATGAAATTAGACAAAGTACCCCCATACTACTGAAATATTACACATTACTTCTGTACTACTGAAATATTACACATTACTTCTGTACTACTGAAATATACATATTACATCTGCACTATTGAGATATTACAAACTACTTCTGACTGAAATATTACAAATTACACAAGGTTGAACTACCATTAACCCTATATCTCCGTATAGGTTTTCCTACCCTGCTGTAATGTATTTCTTCTTCGTTCGTTCTCAGATTCCTGCAGATTAGCAGGATGTAGTCTGGAGAACGAAATGCGCTGTGTCATGGTTTACAGCACTGCTGCAATATTTGCGCCTTTCGGCCTGACACACCCGACTTCAGCATGGCTTTGGGTCACTGAACCTTAATGGGATGGGACAGTCAACTCCATCCCATAACCTCCTTTTACGACATGCGTGGAAGGTAAACAGTGTTGCTATTCTTTTCTCCCCTTTCGGGCCTCGGCAACACTCGGGCGAAAAATGTAATGTATTTATAAGTGACTATAACAATTGAGAATTTGCTCGGTGAGCGGGCAATGTTGCTTTAAAAATCCGGTAAATCCACGCACTCTAACTGGTTCCACGTGTATCTTCTTCTGCCCTCATTCTCAAACTCACACCGTATGTCTCTTACAGCAGAACAATAGTCCTACTAGACTTCCAGCAAGATGTGGTCCAGAGAATGGAAATGTGTTGTATCTCCGTTTTATTTGCGCAAACGGCCCATCACATCCGTCTTAGGCGGCTTTCCACACGAATAGTCATTGAGATTTCCCGCTTTGGAATGTTAGGGTATAGTCCGTAAGACATCATGTAACAACTGGGCAAAGTTCAGGTCCTTAACTCTGAATTATAGACTGTCAAGGCTAAGTTTTATATAGATGTCACATGTATGCTGACGACTGCTTGTAATGATGCAAGTGACTATCCACACGTTTATATGTAGTTTTCACATTTTTCTAGACAGAAACATTCACACGTTTATATGAGGTTTTCACATTTTTCTAGACAGAAACATCCAGACGTTTATATGAGGTTTTCACATTTTTCTAGACAGAAACATTCACACGTTTATATGAGGTTTTCACATTTTTCTAGACAGAAACATTCACACGTTTATATGAGGTTTTCACATTTTTCTAGACAGAAACATCCACACGTTTATATGAGGTTTTCACATTTTTCTAGACAGAAACATTCACACGTTTATATGAGGTTTTCACATTTTTCTAGACAGAAACACCCAGACGTTTATATGAGGTTTTCACATTTTTCTAGACAGAAACATTCACACGTTTATATGAGGTTTTCACATTTTTCTAGACAGAAACACTCACACGTTTATATGAGGTTTTCACATTTTTCTAGACAGAAACATTCACACGTTTATATGAGGTTTTCACATTTTTCTAGACAGAAACATTCACACGTTTATATGAGGTTTTCACATTTTTCTAGACAGAAACATCCAGACGTTTACATGCCATTTTCACATTTTTCTAGAAAGACATTCACCATATATATGGTTATATGTCTAAATTTGAATGCTCTAATGTTGCTGGTTGCATATCCTATTCATGACATAGAGATAAATACAGCACTTTTTGACTATGGTGATGTTTATAGAAAATACTTTGAGTTAAATGGGTTGTCCCGCCGAAGACGGATGTGTCGGGCCACTGGCGCAAATAAAACGGCGACGCAACGCATTTCCATTCTCTGGACTACATCCTGCTGGAAATCTAGAATGGATCATGGTCCTGCTACAAGAGAGATCCAGCAGGAGTTTGAGAATGAACAATGAAGAAGAAGAAGAAGAAGAAATTGATTGTCACGCTTTCTGAACAGTTCCAAAGCACAGTTGTCTGTGACGATGATTGAACCTAGTATCTTGGTTATTCAAGACAACACTGTGTCTCTCCACCACCGAACCGGATAACGTATTGCATATTTTTTCCATAGTGCGACATGAAATACGTGGCGGTGATACTTTTATTAAGAGATATGAGAAGGTTAAAATAGCTTAGGTAGATAGTAGACGGGTCGATGTGAGCGGTAGGGTGATACAATCAAGTTGTTACAGTAATTATCAGCACATATACCCTTCGCCGTTTGTTGAAAGAGAATGAAAACATATAGGAATGTCAGATTATACTGCCGTTGGTTCAGAAAATTACTGATCATATAATGCATATTGTCAGATTTTTGTCTTAATTCTTTGTATACCACAAGCCGATAGACTGTTTATACTTGTAGTCTATTAAGAATTACATAGACCTCTTCTTGCGCAGCTTGAATCAGTTAGTGACGAAAAACAAAGATGTAGAAATGTTGATCGCATCAGTTTTTAACTGGCAGATATATTCTTGATGTCTAAAAACGAAAATAACACTCTATATATCATTTACTAATGCATACAAAAAATGTGGTTTGCTAGGAAAATATTCCCGAGTTCTTTATTTACAATTTTCTTAGACTTCACTTGGAGTCTAGCCAGTTTTGCTTCATCCAAAATACTTTCAGCTCTATATACATTACTCGCAAAGCCATTGCTCCTTCTGGAAATAGATATGGATACCAGTTAGGCCATGAAAACGGAACCGACAGGTGAAAAGCAGACTTCTAGAAAATTGACCCGACGGGAGAATAAATTACTACAGAGAAACTGATCCGACAGAAGAAAAATTGACTACAGCGAAACCTATACCACAGGAGAAAAATGAACTGCAGCAAAATTATTAGAAGAAAAATTGACTGCAGCAAAACTATTGGAAGAAAAATTGACTGCAGCAAAACTATTGGAAGAAAAATTGACTGCAGCAAAACTATTGGAAGAAAAATTGACTGCAGCAAAACTATTGGAAGAAAAATTGAATGCAGCAAAACTATTGGAAGAAAAATTGACTGCAGCAAAACTATTGGAAGAAAAATTGACTGCAGCAAAACTATTGGAAGAAAAATTGACTGCAGCAAAACTATTGGAAGAAAAATTGACTGCAGCAAAACTATTGGAAGAAAAATTGACTGCAGCAAAACTATTGGAAGAAAAATTGACTGCAGCAAAACTATTGGAAGAAAAATTGACTGCAGCAAAACTATTGGAAGAAAAATTGACTGCAGCAAAACTATTGGAAGAAATATTAGCTGCAGCAAACCTATTGGAAGAGAATTTAGCTGCAGCAAACCTGGCCGACAGGAAAAAAAAGTGTACATTCAGTGAGATTCATATTTCCCCTTCTATTCCTGAAACGTTTTAACAGTTCCAGATAACAATATCGATTATTCCATTTTTTGTATATCTAGTTGCCCTTGGTTCTTTGTGCTTTTCTTGTGCTTGCTATTTTTCGCTCCGTTTTGACTTATTTTTACTGCCTTGTGGTCAGTGTCTGCACCCATATTAGGCATTACTGGTACATCTGCTATTTTTGTATATTTTTCTTTTTGTCGTTATACTGTCTATCTGGCTCTTGCATTCCAAGCTGTTTCATTTATACCATGTGTACACTTATGACTGTCTATGTTTAAATAAAAATGTTCGTTATAAAGAAGTTGTGCTGGATGCATGTATCTATCAGTTTAAAACCGTTGTCGTTAATCTTGTTTCTTGTGTAGCCGAATGGTCCTTTATATTGCTCTTTTCCTTCTTTATTTGCGCCAAGATGTTTGTTAAATCTCCCAAAATATATAGGTAATCTTCATTGTTGCTGTTATTTATTAATCTGTTTACATCCTCAAAAAATACCTCTCTTTCGTTTTCGTTGTTTGGTGTGTTACATGGCACGTAGGCCTGTACAAATGATGTGTTTACATGGTATATTGAAATCGTGACCGACGTTGATCGTTCATTCTGATGTGTAATTTGAACAATGTTCTTAGCGAATATCGGGTCTACGAAAAAGCACACTGTGTTTTGATCTTGAAACAAACTGGGCCAACCCCACTATATAGGAACGTGTAATTATGATATAGTGTCTTACAGCCCGTCTTTAATCTTTGTGTCTGCTGCTCATAGTATTTTGATGTTTTTATTGGAATATATACATATAATTTAATTTTCTACATCGACTTTTCTATTACCTACAGATACAAATGTGATTTCTCTATTACCTACATATAAAAATATGTCACTTCTCTATTATCTACATATACAAATATGTCACTTCTATATTACCTACATTAAAAATATGTCACATCTCTATTACTTACATTTCAAATATGTCATTTCTTTATTAGCTACATTACAAATATGTCACGTTTATATTACCTACATTACAATTATATCACGTTTCTATTACTTACATTACAAATATGTCACGCTCCCATTACCTACATTACACATATATCACGTTTCTATTACCTACATTACACATATGTCACGTTTCTATTACCGACATATATAAATGTATAACTTTTCAATAGTTCATTTTCTGTATAGCACACCCAAACCAAGAATAAGATACGATTACTTGGTGATAAAGTTTGAGTACGAGTACCACTTTATGAGTACGAATACCACTGGTTTCAACCTCTTGTTACAAAATGATGGCGAACACACGCGATTAAATAATTTTAGTAATTTCCAATGTGTCTCAAGTAAATTATAGTCATGTAGACTAATGGGAAATTTTCCTTCTAAAGTGACGTTAATTTACTGTTATTGGCTACCGACACAAAATATACACAAAGTGGCAATGAAAATTACTGGAGATAGTCAAATAATGCAACTTTAGAAAGATAATTCCCAATGAGTCCACAGGACGGTAAATGACAGTTTCTAAGTAAAAATGTTTTCTCGATCGAAGAAAAAACGAGATATCCCTTTTCATGAAATCCAGACATCTGGAGAAACGTAAATCTCTCAATCTACGTACATGTAGGCTAAGCAAATACCGTGACCATAACAATATGCGACCTGTAGGCTAAGTTTGGACTCATCCTTGTGATGAATTTGACTTTTACCCTGAATTTCATTGCTGTCGACATAAATCATATAGAAAATAAATGGACAAACTGCATTTTTCCCGTCATGGCGTTGTAAGAAGATTTCTAGTGTCTTGTGTGATAAAGCCCTCATGACATTACTGTCGCAACGCCATGTTCAAGGAGGGATCTTTAATTTATACTGGAACAGAAAATATACACCTTATTTACTGGAATCGAGCAATGTACCTCACGGGGGTGATACCAAAGCTCTAACCCCTGAGCCATACGCCAAACAAAATATATAGAAAGTGACCACTCTGTCAGAGGAAAATTAAAATGTGTCACTTTAGACAGATGATTCCTTTTGAGCCAGCAGGACTATAATTTACAAGAGCATCGGTAAATATTACATGATAAATACAACATAAAAACTATGACTTTCAACAGTATACGGCCTACGGGTTAATTGGAAATCCAACCTTCTTAATGACTTGTTGATTATTCCCGTGATTGTCATCGGATAATTATGATTATAATGTGTATGACAGCCAATGAAAACCAATGGAGTAATCAAACGAGTCATTAAGAAGGCTAAATTTACAATTAGCCAGTAGGTCTACTACTGTGGACGTTAATAAGTTAGCACATAGGGCAGAGGTCAGATCTCTCCAATTCTATGCAGTTCTTGTATAGTATGAATATTGGTTGTTTTACTTTCTCTAAGTATTGTTCCTGTGCGTGTTTCTTTTAGTCTACCCCTTGCTCCTTTGCCTGTAGGTATCCATTCAAGAGATTGGTGGTGTATTCTGTTGGTGTCTGCGCGTAGGACATGACCGATGTAGGACCAACGGCCGTTTGAATGAAAAAGAATTGGAATGAACTGACTTCTGTTACACAAACGGTCTGGACTTTACGATGTTAGTTGATTAATCCAACGATCGACGGAATGACCCATACTTGATTAGAGAAACACATTCCATCAACGGACGGCACTCTAATTTACCAAATTAGACAATCACAAAAGTTTGTGTTGTTGTTTTGTTTCTACTTGTTCATCAAATTTATATTGTTTTTCATGCCATGCTCATCTTCCTTTGCGAAGGAGGTACACCATCGCCTGGTAGGTAGCGATGCTGATATTCTTGAATGTGTTTTGTAACTGGAATATTCAGTGTTGTTTTTCCTGGGCCAGTGTTTACTCGTGACCGGAAACGAATAGAAAACCTGTTCGCTAAATTAAGTTGAACTCCATTCGTTACGTGTTTTATTTATTGTTTAGTTTACAATTGGTTACTATTTATATTCTTGAAATCGATAGCCAAGGCGATTCCAAGTATATAAATAGTTAACCAATTGAAAGTCAACAAATAATAAAAACACATAACGAATGGAGTACAACTTAATTTAGCGAACAGGTCTTCTATAACAGCCAATGGACTCGGTCTACCTCACCATTTTTCGCAAACGGAGATCTTTCAAATGGTTCTGATAGTGACCTTCGTTAGACAGACCTGTAATGCAGCGTTATTAGGTCACTCCGACTATTGTTGTGCTTTCATTGACTGGCGAAAGTATAAATAGCAAAATATACAGCAAAGCATAAATAAATGACTAATAAGAGACCAAGTATGGCAATGTTTCGGTTCGGATAATAATTCAAGATTATGTTAATTAACTGTTTTCCTGTTAGGGGGGTCAAAAGTTTAATTTCCAGTACTGCGCGGAATATTTTTTAAAATCACCAATGGCTCCTAGGACGACCCAGCCTAAAGAAATGCGTACCAGGTCTGGGAAAGTAAAGGCGGCGGTTTTGATGCTAACCACATCATTCCTAGGTACGACGTTGGTCAATGAAAAATATAGGGGCCTAACACCGTATTCTCAATACTCCTCAATGTCACGGTAACAGGAAAACTTTACTTGTTTTTACTAAATTTAAAAAAAGAAAGATGTAATACATTTAGTATCTGATATGTGTACAATATCTTGCGAGAGTATCACAAACAAAATGAGCAGAAAACCTGTCAGGTATAAACACAAATGCTGCTGTAAATGTGAAACTGACTCGCTGATTTCAAGAAGAAAAATACAAGAAATAAGAACAAACTAAAAGATGAAGAACGAAGAACAAGAAGACGTTAGTATTTCAGCATTCAAACTTCACCTGCTATATGTCCACGTAGTAAGGAGGTCGTGCAGCACACTGGCTTCGCACATGAGTGATCCTGCCTTCTTTTCACATTTGAGGCGGAAATTTTTATCAGATATCAACGGCTCCTGGGTCGACCCAGCCTTAATTCAGTACCGGATTAATCCAGGAAATAACGACTACGATGGAGAGGAGATGGCTACGACCCTTATATATATATCTCAGAGCCACTGAAATGTGAGATCGCTATAATCTCACAACCATACGTGTGGAATTAATATAGCTAAACTTTACTTTAAAAAAAGTCTACCTGTCGCATACAAATGTTAGTCTATTGATCTATGCTTCACAACACAAAGATTCAATAGACACAAACGTCAATGAATATATCTGACAGATTTAAGACCGTGTTCTCTACTTATCTAATCAGATACAGTCATGATAGATTTGAGTTGTTTAGTTGCCTGATTTAGAAGTGTTCGTCTTTGGCAGAAAGGCGGTGTCATCAAACTAATGATCTATTTTCTATTACGGGCTGTTATTTTCTGAAGTTTATTCCCTTTTGTCATGTGTAGATATATCTATAATTTTGTAGTACATGATTTATGGTTAACACCACACGATGTCTATTCAATAATACATGATATATGTTCAATAATACATGATGGTGTTCAATAATACATGATATCTGTTCAATAATATATGATATCAGTTCAATAATACATGATATATGTTCAATAATACATGATGGTGTTCAATAATACATGATATGTGTTCAATAATACATGATATCTGTTCAATAATACATGATATCTGTTCAATAATACATGATATCTGTTCAATAATACATGATATCTGTTCAATAATACATGATATCTGTTCAATAATACATGATATCTGTTCAATAATACATGATATCTGTTCAATAATACATGATATCTGTTCAATAATACATGATATCTGTTCAATAATACATGATATCTGTTCAATAATACATGATATCTGTTCAATAATACATGATATCTGTTCAATAATACATGATATCTGTTCAATAATACATGATATCTGTTCAATAATACATGATATCTGTTCAATAATACATGATATCTGTTCAATAATACATGATATATGTTCAATAATACATGATATCTGTTCAAAAATACATGATATCTGTTCAATAATACATGATATCTGTTCAATAATACATGATGGTGTTCAATAATACATGATATATGTTCAATAATACATGATATCTGTTCAAAAATACATGATATCTGTTCAATAATACATGATGGTGTTCAATAATACATGATATATGTTCAATAATACATGATATCTGTTCAATAATACATGACCTTAGTTTAACAGTAGTTGTCATGTGTTTAACAATACATGACCTCAGTTTAAAAGTAGTTGACACGTGTTTAACAATACATGACGTCAGTTTAACAGTATATACAATCTATTTGACAATACATGATCTCTGTTTCACAATACATGACACAATTTTTTCTAATATGTGAAATCATTCCGACTAGGCTTAGGACAGTGACATCTACATATCGCAGATTGTTTATTAATAATAAGTAGGTGAGAAATATTAGATATTTTACAGGTAGGATTGTCAGATTGTTTATTGATAACAAGCAGGTGAGAAATATTAGATAATTTACAGGTACGATTGTCAGATTGTTTATTGATAACAAGTAGGTGTGAAATATTAGCTACTATACAGGTAGAATGTAAGATTGTTTATTGATACCAAGTAGGTGAGAAATATTAGATACTTTACAGGTAGGAAAGATGTCAGATTGTTTATTGATAACAAGCAGGTGAGAAATATTAGATACTTTACAGGTAGAATGTAAGATTGTATACAAGTAGCAAATACACTATAGAACCGTTCCCCCTCTCAAACACGCAAAACGAATGAAAGTGCTTGTATTGACCCAATGGCGCACACACAAAGCCACTAACAATAACGCACTCACATTAACGCACACACGTGCGGGCGTACTCTTGAAACTCGCCGTGAGATAAATACAACAATCAAGCCAATCATCCCGTATTTGTGTCAGCAACAGTTAGTATTTCAACTTCTAGAGTAGAAATCACAACACACCGATTTAACGGCGTTAAACAAAAACACGTTAATATCAATATACAAAAACGTGAATCTATCTGAGAACAAAGAAACATTTTCACCAAAACATCCGCATACGAGTCCTTCTTGTTGATATTTTGGGAACTAAGTCTGAATATAAACAGAGCACTTGTCAAAGACACCAGTCGTTGGTCGATTCAAGAAACGCATCTGGAGTGGAGAGTTACATGTGCGTCGCAAATTTCCTATTTACTTGAATTCCTTTGTTCCCTTCATTGTTTTAAATAGAAAACTAACACAATGCAATGTTCAAGGTCGGCATGGACAAATATTGCAACCTGGGGACTTGTCATTTAAGTATTGAAACAAGTGTTGCACTTCTACACCAGAGGCCATCAAATTTGTTTTTTATTCTTCATTGTCCATTCTCACAATCCCACTGGATCTTTCTTGTAGCAAGACAATGGTCATACTAGATTTCCAACAGCACGTATTCCAAACAATGGAAATGTGTGACATTGATTCGATGTATCCAACTCGGGCAGCATAAATCTTGCTTAAGGACAAGATAATTTATGAAGTTTCTGTTCCTTCGGGGCTGTCCATAAATTAAGTCAACTATTATTCTTAGCATACAAAGATCACAATTGCAAAGTAGCAAAGACAAAGGAAAAAATCAACCTGAAGGAAAACTTAAACGAATTGCTATTTGCAGTTGACCAAACATTAGTAGCATCATCAGAGGGCAACTACAAAGACAAATAGACAGATTACATCAAACATGCTAAAACGTAAATATGAAGATATTTATAGAATAGATCGAAGTAATGAAGATAGGAAGAACAGAAAGAAAAACACATATATATATATATATATATATATATATATATATATATATATATATATATATATATATTGAAAACAACAGACTTAAACAAGTGACAGAATTACCATACCCAGGAAGCAATATAACAGCAGACTCCTATCAGACAGCATACCACAGCAAGCTACGCTACACAGATACAGTGAAGGTAGATCTAGAGGTCCACCACGAAAACGATGAACCACCGAAATAAAATAAGCGACAAATTCCACAATATACTCAGCACACACGAGGGCCAACTTCAGAAAACTCATTCACCCCTGGCGCCTAAAGGCAACAAAAGGTTTAGCGAATAGTAGTAGTAGTAATAGTAATAGTAGTAGTAATAGTAGTAGTAATAGTAGTAGTAGTAGTAGTAGCTCATCAAACGTATTGTATTTTGTAATGTAATATATGATAATAACTCATAACCCCTTAGCGATAGTCTGCCTTGTTCAAGTGAAACATTAGAAAAACCTGTGTTTTACGTAAAGTACTATTGTATTATATACAATTAATAAGCCCTGGACTTCTTAGGTAGTTGTATGAATACTGATGATTTTTTAAATGTTTTTAGGGATATAGCCGGTTTCAGATATAAAGGATTGTATATGTTATTACAAATCTCCGTGATAGTCTATAACAAATTCATCTAGGGTTCATATAATGTCTGTCATTATGTTGTAAGAGACTGCAGCCGTTCCACATTTGTATTGAAAGCTTGTTAAATGCACCTGCTGCCACTGCTATGCGGGTTAATATCCATCAAGTATTTCAATGCATCCATATAGTAATCAATGATATTACTGCGCGACTAAAATGTAACCACAATAGAGGTTGTAGGAAATATTTTTAGTGAATTTTTTAAAATTTCTGATGTCAGTATTGTTGTTCCGTCAGTTTTTTGTATTTTAGGTTTTCTGTTCCGTTGTTCCTCAAACAAGTCTATCATATATTCTGCCCATTTTAATAGTAATTCTGTTTTTTCAACTTTAATTTGTCTAATTCTAACTCTACACCAATCAGCATTTACAGGACGTTTCTTATTTGTGATCTTCCTTATTTATTTCTGCATTTTCATAGGCTTATGTTGTAGTGATATCTTTATTTCTGCACATGTGTTTCTTAGATTGATCTCTGATTTCTCTGCACATGTTAGAAATATCTGTGTTTATTATTGAATATTTTGGGGTTTCAGAGACATAACAGAATGAAAAAAAATATAGCAATGAAAAGTATGTTGCTGGTAACAGGACAAACTACTTTTCAGACTATTGAATTATGTCATTGATTGCAGCAAGTAAATTAGCACAGAACTGTGAGTAGTTCAGAGCGTCCATAAAGAGAAATACGTTTTGGGAGGAATATGTCAATTGAATGTAGAAATCAACAATAAAAGAAAATGCTAAAAAACAACAGCAAATCTGCTATACCGTCTGTACACAACGAAATAAACTACTATAATTCTAAAATGATGATCTATCTTTTCGATCATTTATCAACTCTGCGATCATGTTTGATAATTATCTTGTCATTGACCTGTATATCAAGAACCATCTAGAAAAGTCATCGAAATTGTATAAGTAGACTGACATCAAAAGATGTATTGAGAGAGACGGACATCAAAAGATGTATTGAGAGAGACAGACATCAAAGGATGTATCGAGAGAGACTGACATCAAAGGATGTATTAAGGGAGACTCAGATCTAAAGATATATTGAGAGAGACTGACATCAAAAGATGTATTGAAGGTGACTGGCAATAAAATATATATTGAGGGAAACTGAAATACAAAGATGTATTGTGGTAGACTGATATCAAAAGATATGTATAGAGACTGGCAGTAAAAGATGTATTGATATAAAAAGGTGTAATGAGGGAGACTGGCATCAAAAGAAAGTTACATATGTATTATCCACATGTATTATCCACATGTACTATCCACATATATTGTCAACATTCATTGTTCACATGTACTATCCACATGTTTTGTCCACATATATTATCCACATGTATTACCCACATGTATTATCCATGTATATTTTTCACATGTATTATCCACATGTATTTTTCACATGTATTATTCACATGTATTTTTCACATGTATTTTTCAGATGCATTATTCACATGCATTATCCACATATATTATTCACATGTATTTATTACATGTATTATTCACATGTATTATCCACATGTATTGTGCACATGTATTATTCACATGTATTTTTCACATGTATTATCCACATTATGAGACCTGGAGGATTGGAGTACAATGTAATAACAGTCAGAAATGATGAAAAAGAGATTGATGACGGATGACACATAGGGTGATGATGGATAATTTAACATCGTGGCATGGTAGAAAGTCAAAATTAGAGCTGACCCACAGCACTGCAGACAGAAAGCTGTTGAGATCAACAATCACATTACACCACCAGCACGCCACATGATGATAATAGTATCAGAACTTATTTCTATGTACATATCATAGCTGCCAGTCTGAAACATGCTATTAACAAACTAACAATATCAAGGTGACAACTGCTCTCTATGAACTTGTGTCTCGTCTTAGAGTGCTCGCAAATCACAAGAATAATTGTATGCAATATTTAATTGCTTATCAATGTACTCCCACTCTAGATTGTGTTATTGATCTTTAGGTCTGACATCGACTATTTTGGGGATCGTTGGTCTATTCAGAATATGCAATGCATTGGGCCAAGGTAATTATGAGATTATAAATCGTTGAATAGAGGACATTTACGAGCATTAATATCGGTTGTTAAAGGGAATGTATTCTGAGCTGTCAGCCTCGACATACATATGTATAATATATATTTCTTATATACAGTTCCTCTTACTATATAGTTATCACATTTAAATAATATTCTAGTCTGTCATTGAAAATTTCTACTTGAAAAGAAAAAAAGTTTACCGGAGTATGATATTCAGGTGTAATCTCGCAAGGTAATACAACTATGTATATAATAATCAATTAAATGACTCAAGACAGACATGTAACCACGACTCCAAGTGTAGGAAAGGTGTGTAGATATTTTTGTGTGTTGTTTGTGATGGATATCCAGGAGTAAGGATTGTAAAATTGTCTAAAGTATTTTAACACCTGAAAGGTGAATTGCTGTATATCTTCTTGGTGCAGTAACGAAACATCTAGGTATATGATGACATAGAAATACAGTTTTAGAAGATCTAGACTTCGCATACGTTATGTCCCCCTCTAGCACAACATATGTAAATGCTCAAGAGAAAATAGACTGACCAGAATTTCTCAGAACAAATTGGTCTAATAAATAGTTAACCTAGAACTAAAATAACGAATTCCACAAACTAAACAATCGATGTTAAACTCAACGAACATATGCTGGAGAAAGTTAAAACCTTCAACTTTTTGATCAGCAAGTTATCACAAGATGATGGTACAGGACAAGAAATATCAACACACAGGAATCTGTCTCCCGCCGAAGACGGATGTGTCGGACCACTGGCGCAAATAAAACGGCGAAGCAACGCATTTCCATTCTCTGGACTACATCCTGCTGGAAATCTAGAATGGATCATGGTCCTGATACATGAAAGATCCAGCAGGAGTTTGAGAATGAACGCTGAAGATGAAGAAGAAGAAGAAGGGATCTGTCAGCATATACAAGACTTGTATATGGCTCTCACAATAATGTAACAAATATTGGGCATAAGATGAAGCACCACATAAGAACTACAGCAACTTGCAATAGATGCATATAAAGAAAATAAATGACTACTGTCATCTTTCTCCTAATATGTACTAACTAATTAATTAACATCTTGGTAACGTGAAATATGGCGAACTTCACAGAGAAATTATTCGAGTGTATTGGAGGATTCGAGTGTACTGGAGGATTCGAGTATACTGGAGGATTCGAGTGTACTGGGCGATTCGAGTGTACTGGAGGATTCGAGTGTACTGGAGGATTCGAGTGTACTGGGCGATTCGAGTGTACTGGATGATTTGAGTGTACTGGAGGATTCGCGTGTACAGGATGATTCACGTGAACAGGAGGATTCGCCAATAAGAATCACAAGATGGAGATGCTGGGAGAGTAGCTAAGGATGAAATAAAGCCGTACATACCAGGAGGGTGAGGGTTGATATCTGACTCCGTAGGAACATACTGGTGAAACACAAAGCGTTAACACTAACGAATAACACAAATTCAAGAAAAAAGAAAGTCTACCCCTCACCCCTTCTCCAACTTTATGGAAGCACCAGTAGAAAATACGATTGCTTTTTCCAAAAACATTCTGTGATGAATAATTTCAGGAAATCCCCTTTCCCTTTTATCGAAGTCGACTGGCCGGTGGGCATAAGAAACCCTTCAGTCGACTGGCCGGGGACATAAGAAGCCCTTCAGTCGACTGGCCGGGGACATAAGAAGCCCTTCAGTTGACTGACCTGTGGACATAAGAAATATAAATAACCAAATGGTCAGAGGGTGTCCGACAAAGTGGATGGTGCCGCAGTAACCTAATGGCGACAAAGTGGATGGTGCCGCAGTAACCTAATGGCGACAATGTGGATGGAAAATGATCTTATAACCAACACCGTCTCAACCAATGATCTTATAACAAGCACTGTCTCAACCAATGATTTTATAACAAACACCTTTTCAACCAATGATCTTATAACAAACACTTTCTCAACCAATGATCTTATAACAAACACCTTTTCATCCAATGATCTTATGATAACCACTCTCCCAAGCAATGTCCATAAATATTGTTCTTTGAGTCTAAGTAAAATTATGAAAAAATATTCTAAATTCTAGCCCGTTCACAAGATGGTGACAGATGATAACTTGTGCAGATTCTGAAGATCACACCTTGCTCTTTTAGGCTTTACTGGCAATATGTATAGTTATACTATTGTTATACAATGCACTATTCTCTCAAAATATATTTGTTTGTTTCCTTAAGCAATCACAATAATATTTTTCTAAAATCTTCAAGACGTTTGAGTTTTAAATTACAGTGGCTCTCATGAAATTGTAAGAGCAGTACTTATTTTGATCATTAATTTGTAATGCTTGTAGTGAGGTACGACACTTTCAACCAATGATATTAGTTCAGTTTAGTTATATTCTAGCTTTTGATCATTAAAAAAAATAATGAATCTGCAGTTCAGATAATCCTGTAACCACGACTTTCGGATAAATGTAAAAAGAAACTACTTATATTTGGTGAGGCTCGCTTTTATAAATCACGGAAGAGGATGTTCATTGGATATATCAGGGAACACGACCATTAAAAACATTTATTGGAACGATGCCAACAGAGAGATTACTAGATTTATGGCTCCGTGTGTGGAGGTTCGCGTAAGATATACACCATATCAAGGATCAGTTCTCGACCATCTAGATATATAAGGATATGAAATAGCGTCAAGAGTACAGTCGGTTGTAAAAAATAAAATTGTGGGAATATTTCTTACAGTTTTTCTTCTTTCGTTCACTTGAAACATGTCTATATCTGTAATTCTGTCTCTTGAATAAAACTTACTGACTTTTGTAGTTCACGGTGGTCCATAGGGTTTTGATTCCAGTGTGGTTTCCTCTGGCAAATATGTCTGCCTGAGTGTTTCATTCTCAGAACACTCTTGAAGTATATGTTTGACACTCTGTGCTGCCTGTACATATGTACACATGTGTTGCCAATCTTGAATTGTGTGTATATCCAACTGCGGAGTCAGTTATGTCCCGTTCTGAGGCGTAGAATTACAACTTGTTCGTATCTTTTCATAATGTGACAGTAATCTTGTGTTGGTGTTTGTGGCTTTCTTATTGAATTGGTCATCTGTTTTTTTCTGATGGTAAGTGATTTGTACATCTGGTTGGTATTAGGCAACACCTTCCGTAGCCAATTGGCCTGATTTTTCATTTCCTGGTATTCCACAGTGAGAGGGTATCCATGGCATAGTTACCCTATACTGGTAAGACAGTTCATTAAGTAGATTTTGTAATTATGTTAGTTTTCCAGAATGGAGAGCTTGAAGCACTGACCTACCTTATGTTAGGAATACTACGGGTTGTAGGCCAGGGTTGGAGTTCAGCAATTTTTAAGTTGCCACCTTAATTGCCTGGATTTCTGCATCATAATTATTACATAATTTCCCTGTTGGTGTTCTGATGGTATCTCTAGGTTTATGTAGATATTCTATATGTACACCTGCACCTCCATTCCTCACTGCATTCTGTGCTGACATATCTGTGTATATTCTGACATTTGTCTATTGGATGTTCATCGTACAGGAAACTGAGGGTGACTGTCCTTCGCTGCATACTGTTCTGTTCGTCCTCGCTTAGTATTTCTTTCACATGGATCTGAATTTATATTGGTATTCCATGCCTTTCATTCCAATGGGTGTTTTCTATTACAGACCTTAAGGGGCTGTCAACTTATGGCAGATCTATACGTTGTCTATGGAGTCGTTTAGCTTGGTGGATAAAGCTGCTTCTTTTCAGTCGCCAGATTTTGGAATCTTTCCTTCATTGGATGACTTGGCATACTCTGTAACGTTTCTGATTGTATTAGTACCTTTGTGTCTCTGCGTTCGCTAATAGTTTGAGTTCTCACTATTTTGTGCATCTCTACTATGGGTGTTAATTTCATTGCTCCCAACATTATCCTAAGCGCTTAGTTTCGAACTTTAACAAGATCCTGTAATGTGGTCTTTGACGTAGGACTCCACGCATCTGAACCATATTTCAGGTGTCGTCTTATGCCATGCTAGTAATTTTTACGGAGTATATTCAAACTGTCTCTAAATGTGGTGCCACTTAGTTTTCTCAGTATAGCTAACTTCCTTCTGGCTAACTTTCTCCATCTATAACACCAGGTTTTTTTTGTTTTGTTGAGAGGGGAAAGAGTGTTGAGTTGCATTTATCTGTGTTAACGCTGACATACCATCTTTTTGCCATAGACTTAAGGCATCAATGTGTTTGTTTAGTGGCCACTGTCACATGTTCTTACGTGCACCAGTTCACCAGGTCGCTAGCATATATTGCCAATTTGATCCCGTGTGGTAGTTCGGCAACTAGGTCATTGATGTCAACCAATAAATGTGTGGATGACAGGACTCTTCCCTGGGGGACTCCATGACGCAGTAGGACTTTCTTGCTCTTGCGACTATCCAATTGTACCTTGACTTTTCTATTGAAGATTCCCATTGAGGCCAACATCGTGAAATGTGATGGGGATTAGTTCAGCCATCAGGGCTGGAAACTAAGACTGGTCGGGCAGTCCCACAGTCCTTCTCAAGTAAGCAGGGTGCCGAAGACGAGGGCAACCAGCCAAAAGGTGCACAATTAATCAGGATGCCACGTACAAAACACAATGGGAAGACTGTGTCTTTCACTTCGTGGCCGGTCTGCTACAGAGCCAGAGTTTTTTTAATCGCCACCAAAGGCGACTAATGGTGTTTATAACCAAATTAAATTGTCTGGTCACTACACTTTGTGATTGACCAGTAAGTAAGTGTTCAATGATGATGCAATCTTTTTAGGCAATTATTAATATTGTCAGAGAGTTTTGTGTTCAGTAAGTTTTGTGTCCACGACATTCTCATCAACCTGTCACGAGTTATTGCAAAAAATGTTGTTTTGACCATAACCTCTTTCATGACCTCGCGAATTGTGGTGAGTATAGTTCAGGTAACCTCGAGAAGTTAAAGACCAGATGGACACAGTCGATAGATTAAATGATATCCAATCAGCAAATATCTTTTATAAAAGTAACTCCAAAATAGGTGCGTTTCTGTTTTTGAACAATAATGTAGATGCTTGTTTTAAGGAGACAGTCGGCACTAAAGACCTCTCTACAGAAAGTAATAAGCCTTCATTCGTTATATTTTTTGTATTATTACTGTGAATTTCGGTGGTCTCTATTTATATACTTGAAGTCAAATGCCTATTAAAAAAATTAAACTAAGACCAACAAACGACATGCACGGAAATAATTAATAAATAGCCTTTCAGGTCATATTTACTTTCTGTGCACAGGTGTTTACTAGAGCCCGACCATGCTGTTAATTAAGTGATTCTCATTGTGAAGAAGAACTTGGTATACACGAGGTTCACACTATTTGTAGCTGCACTAGTGAAATACGTTTCAAGAATGTGAAACCATAGCAACACTTCACAACAACCAACTGTTGTTTTTTTGTTAAATGCTTAGCAAGACCGTATATATCGAGTTGACCGTCCTACATTTAATCATGTCTATTGTCGCAGTGTTATATTTGGTTCAACTAAATAACGGTGAAACCGAGATCAAATTACAAGGTCTAGTGTTAAAAACATTTGCGCACCACTTCAGTTTCCAAGTTGCTCACAAACCGATAAGGGCGGATCTAAGAGCACATTCTAACAAATACATAACATGAAGGTTCTTCGTATTTTTCTAGGTTCGGTCTCATAAACAGTTTGTTAGCAGGATGTCGTCTTGTTATAGAAATACCATTATTATATCGTTTATGTATTGAAACATAACACAGTTTTGAAACACATCGTGAAACAATTGTTAGAATAATAATTTAACATCCTACATCATATGTGAGAATAATAATTTTAAGTACATCCTAGATAACAGGTAAAAATAATGAGTTAAGCAGCATCTTAGATCACAAGTTATAATAACAAGTTCAACGACATCTTAGATCACAAGTTAGAATAATAAGTTAAACGGCATCCTAAATCACATGTCAGAATAAATCACATGTGAGAATAATAAGTTAAAGAACATCCTAAATCACATGTGAGAATAATAAGTTAAAGAACATCCTAAATCACATGTGAGAATAATAAGTTAAAGAACATCCTAAATCACATGTGAGAATAATAAGTTAAAGAACATCCTAAATCACATGTGAGAATAATAAGTTAAAGAACATCCTAAATCACATGTGAGAATAATAAGTTAAAGAACATCCTAAATCACATGTGAGAATAATACGTTAAATAACATCCTAAATCACACGTGAGAATAATAAGTTAAAGAACATCCTAAATCACACGTGAGAATAATAAGTTAAAGAACATCCTAAATCACATGTGAGAATAATAAGTTAAAGAACATCCTAAATCACATGTGAGAATAATAAGTTAAAGAACATCCTAAATCACATGTGAGAATAATACGTTAAATAACATCCTAAATCACACGTGAGAATAATAAGTTAAAGAACATCCTAAATCACACGTGAGAATAATAAGTTAAAGAACATCCTAAATCACACGTGAGAATAATAAGTTAAAGAACATCCTAAATCACATGTGAGAATAATAAGTTAAAGAACATCCTAAATCACATGTGAGAATAATAAGTTAAAGAACATCCTAAATCACATGTGAGAATAATAAGTTAAAGAACATCCTAGATCACATGTGAGAATAATAAGTTAAAGAACATCCTAGATCACAATTTTATATTTTTAGAGTTGTGATCCCGTCTTATATAATATAGAAAAAATGTGTCTTGTGATCTCATTTTATCTGAGTCCACGATACACTAAAAATAACCATATAATAGGGCAAAGACAAAAAACATGATTTTTAGCTACAATATAATTCACTATAATGTTGGTGTACATTTAAAACGACATCTTTAATGCCGTGAAATTTTAACTGGTTAACAAGCGTCATAATTTGCGGTTGAGTTTTCGATAATACCAACCTCAACTTTATTGGTTCTTGTTTCAGTTTTAAAATGAAGTGATGAAAATCTGCACTCAAAGAAATGTGTAGAAGTAAAGAGGAGTAAAACTAGAATGAAAGTTGCTATAAAATCATTTCTTTTTACTACCGTTTCTTCTGACTGAGTCGGTGAACCCAATGAAAAACCCACTGAACCCATGGGTTTTAAACCAGTGACAGAATAATTAGCGAAACAATACCATAGAACACAAATGGACAACTTTTTCAGGTTTTCGCGCCGGATTGAGAATTTATGATGCGAATGGGGGCTAATAAGCTTATAACGAAGTTTTTGGAGCAGTGGTTCTCAACCTTTCTTCTCTCGTAACCCGTTTTGTATGAATCTGTATCCCTGGAGCCTAAATAAACTTGCTGACTTTCTTCAAAATGTGCTACTATATACCTTACTAAACAGCATTAAAATAGTGCCTTTCTGCGCCCCCTCCAGCACATGTTCGGTGTCCACACGTTTTCTTCGTGGCACCCATGAAATCTCCGGGCAACGGGTGGATATAATGACCCACGCTGAGAACCACTGCATTGAATCTTCCAAGTAGTATTTTAATTAGTAATAAGTGGTCATTTAATTTAGTACGCTTCTTTCAACCGTGGATTTCAATCCCATTTGGTTATATTAAAGTGTTTCAACCATCAAACATAAAAGAGACTGTTACTTAGCGAAGTACAGCCTCCGAATGTATTAATATTAGATCCACAAGTGGTCACATCATACGTAATTTCACATGAAGGGCCAGAAAGAAATGGCTTGGCAGGTAAGAATTAGCCAGCGGGCCGTGCTTTACTACTCCTGCTATATAATAATTAGCTAAGCAATACTCTAGAATAATTAGCTTAGCAATACTCTAGAATAATTAGATAAACAATACTCTAGAATAGTTAGCTTAGCAATACTCTAGAATAATTAACTAAGTTTCTTTCGTTACTGCATGTTTTCCTGTGAAGGAGTGTAGGTTGACTTTCTATGGGCTAAGGAAATAAAGGCTGCTTTGCCATAGCAGACGCCGCGACATGTACAAGAATGATTTTCATCCTTCAGAATTAATTCTGTCCCAACCGTGGATTGATGAAGAACCCAGGACCTCAAGGGTCTGAGAACGGCGTTAGAAATACTCTACAATAATTAGCTACGGAATTCCATAAACACAACGAAAATCAGCACAAAGTTCAATTTAAATAATATCAATATACAACTGAAATAAATTATCAATCAAGACTAACAATCGATCCAGCAAGCTTTGAAAATCAACATTGCGAAAACTTTCAAATTGAGTGTACATAGAGATAAAAGTACTGAAAATCTATATAATCTTTGAAGATCAACACTAAGATTAATTTCACTTTCAAATTTAGAGTACTGACAAACTTTAAAAATAGGCACTCTAGCACATTATTAATTTCAACACATTAGATCAAGATAGCTTTCAAATTTAGAACCGTGATAAACTGTAAAGATCAACACTCTAACACACTTTGAAACTCCACAATTTATCCAGATGTTAGAAATCTGTCACATCAAATATACTGTGCTATCACTTGAGGAAATTACACATTTTCACATCACAGCAGTAACCAATGCTGGTACAAACCAATTCAGTCTTTTAAAAAAAGCGACACATTCATACAACAGAATGTAGGCCATCTATTTATATCTCGCAGCGAAAACAATAATATAAGTGACGGGAATACAACGAAACCGTTCAAGTATAGACAGCTCAAAGAACTGCATGTATTTATTTATACGCATAAGTAGAGGAATGTCTACATTTCCATAACCGGTTCGTGGAACGACTTTGTTACATATCTATGGGCAAGAACGGATCCTAAGATACAGGAACAGCTCAGGGTTGCCAAATAGTTAAAATCTTTCGGTGAAAATATGATTTTTAAAAAAGACTCAAGAAATATCCAAACTACTAAATTGTATCATAAAACGTCTTCCTCTTGTGGTCCGTGCCGTGTGGCTTTGATTATCATGTTTCCAAATCCTTCTATTTCAGGTGTTGCCAATCATTTCTGATACCAATGTTCTACTGAGATTAAAATAAAACTACTGAGATTAGAATAAAACTACTGAGATTAGAATACAACGATTTCGAATTCGGAGAAATGCAAATGAAAAGCTACTTCTTCTTCTGCGTCCGTTGTCAAACTCCTGTAGATAAGCAGGGTGTAGTACGGAGAAGGAAATGTGCTGTGCCATCGTTTGAAGTTTAGCTGCAATATATGCGATTTTATGGCTTCAAAGATCTCACAATGTGTAGAGGATTGACTTTATTGTATTCGCATTTCTCAGTATGTACTTTGTCCTTTTCAACGAAACAGCACGCCACCTGCCGAGAGTACAACGCATTGCACATAACTCCGTAGCTTGCGGAGATAATCCCCAGGTATCCCTAAAAAATTCGCTTTGTAAACAACGTATCACGAGTCGATTTTTAAACCGCGATCTCCTGAGCACAAGCCTGGCAGTTTAGCCACTATGCTACTGAGCTGAGTCAGCATGAAATATACTAATTTAGCATGTCTTCCGGCCCCTATGACCCAAAATGGAATGGGACAGCTGCAGTTCTCCCCGAAAACTTCGTTAGATACATCTCTTTCTATTCGTGGCATATAATAGTGCTGATATTCTTTGCTCCCCTCTCGGGCCACAGCAACACACCAGCTATTAAAAGCTTCAATTCTACTAACTGCATCTATGAGATGAAGTTATATTCTGTATGTTGGTCGTGTTTTAACATCAGTTATGTAGTCAAACAAATCTGCCAGTAACTATAATTTATGATGTTGCCACATCTAGTATCATATTTTCATAAATTTAACATGAAATTAAGTAAATGTGGACATATTTTTAAATTTACGAAAATACACAGAAAAGCTCAAACATAGTGGAACGAAGTTTCAAAATGACAAACTTTGTTGAAATTGGTAATGCGATTGAAAATGTGGCAACCCTGGTTCAATGTTTGATATTATGTTCTTTTATTTCAGAAAAATATTTGAGATTAGTAGTAGCATGTTTGATTAACTTGTGGTTGTCACTCCTTATATTTGTTAAATGATGGAATATTATTCCTGTTCAAGATTGGAGCTTGCTTACATCCAGTGTTCTTCTGAAAATACCTTCTTCCAACAGTGACTTTTTTGAATGTATTTAAATCTGAAATGGAAATTGGCAGTATATCCTATTGATGATGTAGCCATCAACCAATAACTTTTTGGATGTAGTGATTTTCTAGGCAATATAAATACGTTCAGTAGTTTGACAATGCTTTCTAAAAGGTCCGGATGCACACCTGCCTGTAGCGGTATTCGAACCCGATACCGTGGCCGTAACAGATGCGATTTGTACCAAGCTGCCACATAGCCAGACAATGGACATCAGATCTGTGCATGAATCAGCAATATAAATCTACCTACAGTATAATGTTATTTGAAACATAACTCCGCCGAAGACGGATGTGTCGGACCATTGGCGCAAATAAAACGGCGACACAGCGCATTTCCATTTTCTGGACTACATCCTGCTGGAAATCTAGCAGGACCATGCTCCTGCTAGATTCAGTAGGAGTTTGAGAATGAACGCAGAAGAAGAAGAAACATAACTCAAGAAACGTAACTCTGTAACGAAGATACATGATGGATTATAGTTACTTATAAACCACAACAAAATCATAGCATGACCGTCTACAGAATACGACCTACTGGCTAATATAATATCCAGCCTTCTAAATTGACTAATTTAACTATTCTCTTGGTTTTAAAAGTTGCCGGGCCCGAAAGGGAAGCAAAGAATAGCAACACTGTTTACCTTCCACGCATGTCGTAAAAGGCGACTAAGAAGGTTATGGGATGGAGATGGCTGTCCCATCCCATATAGTGTCAGTGACCCAAAGCCATGCTGAAGTCGGACGTGTCAGGCCGAAAGGCGCATATATCACAGAAATGCTGTAAACCTGGCGAAACGCATTCCGTTCTTCGGACTACATCCTGCAAATCTGCAGGAGTTTGAGAACGAACGCAGAAGAAGAATGAGAAGTTTTAATTTGCTGTCACACAAAATATAATCTATCTATTCTCTAAACTCTAAATCCTTTATTGTCTTTCAGCGTCAGGGGTAAAAGAGTTTCTGGCAATCGCCCTCGCGTGTGCTGAGTATATTGTGGAATTTGTCGCCTCTTTTATTTCGGTGGTCCATCGTTTCCGAGGTCGGCCTCTGGGTCTGTCTTCGCTGTATCTGTGTAGCATAGCTTGCTGTTATATGCTGTCTGATGATAGTCTACTGACGTGCGCAAACCATTTTATCTGTCGGCACTTAATATATTCCAAGATTGGGGCGGTGCCGGTTCTTTGTACAATGTCTTCATTTCTCATATATGAATCATAGTGAGCAATTAAAATCACGGAAATAGTCTATTGAGTTAATAGGAGACTTAATTTCCCATTAGCAAGTAGGTCTTATAATGTAGACGGTCATGATCATAGCGAAACCGTCGGTGATATAGAATACCTCTGTATATAATTAACAAGGAATTCATTCGTTTCCTTTTTGATTATTGTCGTGTTTTTGGTGGTCACTTTCTATATACCTGGAGTCGAATGCCAAATATATGAAAAATATGCACAACCGACCATCGAAATGCACGGAATTCAGGTCATATTTACAATTCTGTACATAGGTCTTTTATATGGGAGACCGGGCATGGCCAATAAGCTGGATCGAAATCATTTCTAAAACGTCGGAAATATAATCGATTACTGACACTCATCATTACACATTAATGTATGTCCGTTAGACATACCTTCCACACCTACGCCCCAGGGTCACATTTATCTCCACTTATCAAAGATACACAGTAAATATAATATATTTGTGCTAATAACCGACAATTTAGACAAGCATTAAAACTGAACAGGCAAAGTAACATAAATTATGGTCATAATCAATGAAAGTACTTGTAATCAAATAATGAAAGTACTTGTAATCAAGTGCAGGTTATGTTCGTCAGAGCAATTCTAATTGATTGTTGTCCAGTTTCCACAATCTATATCACTAGTTCTCAAACCTTTATTTTGGCCCGTGTCCCATTTTGGAACAAATTTTGTTTGTTTAGTTGTTTATTGTTTAAATTGTTGTTTTCTAGTGGTCTCCCGGATGGATCTGTGACTCCCTCCCCCAAGTAAAGCATTTTTCTATATTCCCCTTCAATAAGTTTCCATGCCCTCACGCTCCAGGAATAATATGGTTCACGTTGAGAACCATTGATCTATATCATTATTTTATCAGTCACATTTTAGTGTAGATAAGAAGGCAATGTTGACATAATAGGAGCTTATTTAAATAATGACAACATATTTATCCCTAGTGTTATCATGACTAAACATGCAGTAGTTTTCAAGTTTCGGTAAGCATATCCCCAGTGGATACGAGTTCACAGAATGTGCGATTAAAATTATATGTTACTAGTTAACAACGGTAATTTATGATTTTTATTGTCTACTATTGACAGTTTAATTTCATTCTTCCTCTGTATTTGGATTTCAGAATGTAGTCCAATAAATTGTGTCGTGATTTACCAAACGACTGCGATTTTGCGCCTTGTGGTCTGGTACATTCTAATTTATGATCACGTTTTTGTGAATAACCCATGAGTGGTACAAGAACATATTCGAAAACTTCCTTGTCGCCACTTCCGACATGCATGACATGTGAGTGTCTATTCTTCTCTTTCATGTCAGGACCAGACAACAAACTAGTGCATTGATTTCTCAAAGATTCCTTGAACTTGTACATCCGACTTTATGGTACATCGAAAAAAAATAGTTCGCACACAGTCTCATATAACTCTCATTAAGCTGTTCTACATGGAGAAACATGCATCTGTACCCATCATCCTAATCGTCGTTCGTTCTCAAAATCCTGCAGATTAACTAAATGTTTACGCGTGTGTACGCACTCGAGTATATATTGTTTCGTTATGTGTGTGTACGCACTCGAATGAGCATGAACTTGCTAAGATCTGCCAGGATTATAATGTCTTTACCAAACTTGTTTTGACATGTTTCACATGCTTCATAGAAACGATTGCAATGAGAGTTAAACGAACATGCATCGGCCAACACTCCCTTTAAAAAAAAATTCGGCTCTCCTGATTCCCAACGAACACCTGTTTCAGCTATATTTAGTCCCGTGTACACACTCACGATAATAGTATCATCTTTCATCTTTCAACACTGTCTTAAGGTACCAATTCATCTACTTTCCCGTTTTTTACCTGTTTACTTGAGTGGCAAGGCGATTCGGTGCCTTTATTCCCAATTTTTTTGCATATTTGCTTTGATTTCCATTTTGTCATAGTGTATATCGCTTCGACAAAATATTCCAATTCTTAAACACATTGGCTACAATAATTCCCGCACACTGGCCAGAATAATTCCCACACACTGGCCAGAATAATTCCCACACACTGGCCAGAATAATTCCCACACACTGGTCAGAATAATTCTCACACACTTGCCACAATCATTCCCACACATTTGCCACAATCATTTCCATACACTGGCCACAATAATTCCCACACACTTGCCACAATCATTCCCACACACTGGCCACAATAATTCCCACACACTGGCCACAATCATTCCCACACACTGGCAACAATCATTCTCACACACTTACCACAATAATTCCCAGTTATCGAACTATATACTCGTATAACTTCCACTGACTCCCTTATATGAGGACAGTGAGAGTACTAGATTTCTAGCAGGATGTAGTCAAGAGAGAAGTAAATGCATTGGATAGCTATTTTATATTCTATTTACGCCAATGGCCCAACATAACTGACTTTAGCTGTGGCTACTAATACATACAGTGTTTTACCACCTCCACTTAACTGTGGACGTGATCTATCTGAAATAATGAACTTAGGGAATTTAAAAGTTTCTAACTATGATTCCCTTGTATATACTTCTCTCGTGTTAACAGGGGAGGTCTGTTCCCTGGTGTGCATCGAATAATGCGCAACCAATTTAATTTAAAATATTTGTTCCTATTGAAATACAACACTTCTTGAAACCAACTGTACATGTGTTTCTTTCAACTGCCTACTTCGTAGTTTCCCTTTAACAGTCGTCATTTTGCTAACTTTCCATTGTGTGCTGCCATTTTGGTCTTAGGTGTTATTTTCCATTCGTCATATCATGTGATAGCTGTTCTTACATGTATAGCAAGGCTGATTCATATGATATATCCAACCCTATTCCATATTTAACAAAATAACATCCGTGAGTTTGGTTTGGCTAGATAAAACGTACATCTTACGATGAGGTGCGCCGGTTTCAAACACGGACATTTGTCAAATTGATTTTATCAGAGCAGTCAACTATGAATAAAGTAAACAGTGGAGGCCGCGGTTCTGGAGTTTTCTGAGATTTCGATCTTTGATTCAATAAACATACTGTAATAATAATAATAAACAGACTACACAAAATATTAATTAACTTTATTTTTTTTTAAATCTGAAAAGACAACTGAAACCTGAAAACTCTTGTTATATTTAATGTATTATCCAGTAACCACGATCTCCAGAGTTAAAATAATAATATCTATGGCATGGTAAAGTCAAATGTACCTCTTATGGTGGGGTATCCTCTCTTCAACAACGAAGTCGCCCGTGTGTTGCCGGGGCCCGAAAGGGGAGCAAAGATTATCAACACTGTTTACCTTCCACGCATGTTGTAAAAGGCGACTAAGTAGGTTATGGGATGGAGTTGGCTGTCCCATCCCTTATAGGGTCAGTGACCCAAAACCATGCTGAAGTCGGATGTGTCAGGCCGAAAGGCGCAGATATCGCAGCAATGCTGTAAACCATGACACAACGCATTACGTTCTTCGGACTAGATCCTGCTAATCTGCAGAAGTTTGAGAACAAACACAGAAGAAGAAGGCGAAGAACTACGGAAGTAAGTACAATTTGATCATATCAGAGCTTTACAAACATCAAACGATAGTTGATGTTGCGGTACTGGTAACGTAGCCACCACGAACTCCGTGGTATTCACCAATTTACCATATATTTGTGCCTTTATGGTTTTCATATCCGCATATTTTTCCTGCTGTTAAACCTGATAGTTAATTAGAAGAATAGACAGAAGGATACAAAGAGAGAAGTTCCTGGGTAGGTTGTCATTGTGAATGCCACCTAATGAACGTATTAACAACACAATAAACAAACTATAAAGGCACAAATTATATTCTTTTTATGAATACAAATATATTATCACTATGTGAATATACACGCGTTGAAAGATAGGTAACTCATGGAAATCTGTTTGCTTGTTTATATTCCAGAAGTCTGATCTGTAAAATAAAATGTAGAAGAGAAAATTGTATAGAGATACAAACTGTCCTGAAAAAAAGCGAATTTTGGGAGTCGTCTACGTAGCTTCTTCATTAGTACTCTTCGTTGACACTTTTTGCTATCATAAAGCAGGGTTATCTCAGTTGAATTGGGCCGCGTATCATATTTCTAGTTATCGACAGGTCACACATGTAAATATTAAATGTATTCAACTGTGGCTACACTTACAATAGGTGACCAAAAATATTAGCGTGCTGTGCGAGTACAACTAATAAACAGGTTCATAGGTATACAGGTAAACAGGCACTAATATACTAACCATGAACAGGTAAACAGATACTAATATACACATAGTCCAACCTTCTAATCGAAATGTCTACCAATGACTACAGATTAGTTAAATTAGTAAAAAACTGAACATATGCATATAATAGCCATAGTAGGATTTGTCTGAACATTGGTTTAAATAAAAGTTAGACTCGGCGCAACTCCATACTCTAGACTACATTCTGCATGAAATCTAGTAGTGCCATAGTCCTGATATAAGGGACATCCATTTGGTATTTGACAGCGAAAGCTAAAAAAGCCTATCCAGTACGGACAGTATAGTCTATAGTTGTGAACAGAAAATCCTGTCGAAGACGGATGTGTCGTGCTATTGGTACAAAAAGGACGAAGTAAAACATTTTCATTCTCTGGACTACATTCTTCTGGAAATCTAGTAGGAGAATTGTCCTGCTACAAGAGAGATCCAGCGGGAGTTTGAGAATGAAATCTAGTTGGAGAATTGTCCTGCTACAAGAAAGATCCAGCGAGAGTTTGAGAATGAAATCTAGTAGGAGCATTGTCCTGCTACAAGAGAGATCCAGCGGGAGTTTGAGAATGAAATCTAGTAGGAGAATTGTCCTGCTACAAGAGAGATCCAGCGGGAGTTTGAGAATGAAATCTAGTAGGAGCATTGTCCTGCTACAAGAGAGATCCAGCGGGAGTTTGAGAATGAAATCTAGTAGGAGAATTGTCCTGCTACAAGAGAGATCCAGCGGGAATTTGAGAATGAAATCTAGTAGGAGAATTGTCCTGCTACAAGAGAGATCCAGCGGGAGTTTGAGAATGAAATCTAGTATGAGCATTTTCCTGCTACAAGAGAGATTCAGCGGGAGTTTGAGAATGAAATCTAGTAGGAGAATTGTCCTGCTACAAGAGAGATCCAGCGGGAGTTTGAGAATGAAGTCTAGTAGGAGAATTGTCCTGCTACAAGAGAGATCCAGCGGGAGTTTGAGAATGAAATCTAGTAGGAGAATTGTCTTGCTACAAGAGAGATCCAACGGGAGTTTGAGAATGAAATCTAGTAGGAGAATTATCCTGCTACAAGAGAGATCCAACGGGAGTTTGAGAATGAAATTTAGTAGGAGAATTGTCCTGCTACAAGAGAGATCCAGCGGGAGTTTGAGAATGAAATCTAGTAGGAGAATTGTCCTGCTACAAGAGAGATCCAACGGGAGTTTGAGAATGAAATTTAGTAGGAGAATTGTCCTGCTACAAGAGAGATCCATCGGGAGTTTGAGAATGAAATCTAGTAGGAGAATTGTCCTGCTACAAGAGAGATCCAGCGGGAGTTTGAGAATGAAATCTAGTAGGAGAATTGTCCTGCTACAAGAGAGATCCAACGGGAGTTTGAGAATGAAATTTAGTAAGAGAATTGTCCTGCTACAAGAGAGATCCATCGGGAGTTTGAGAATGAAATCTAGTAGGAGAATTGTCCTGCTACAAGAGAGATCCAGCGGGAGTTTGAGAATGAAATCTAGTAGGAGAATTGTCCTGCTACAAGAGAGATCCAACGGGAGTTTGAGAATGAAATTTAGTAGGAGAATTGTCCTGCTACAAGAGAGATCCAGCGGGAGTTTGAGAATGAAATCTAGTAGGAGAATTGTCCTGCTACAAGAGAGATCCAGCGGGAGTTTGAGAATGAAATCTAGTAGGAGAATTGTCCTGCTACAAGAGAGATCCAACGGGAGTTTGAGAATGAAATTTAGTAGGAGAATTGTCCTGCTACAAGAGAGATCCAGCGGGAGTTTGAGAATGAAATCTAGTAGGAGAATTGTCCTGCTACAAGAGAGATCCAGCGGGAGTTTGAGAATGAAATCTAGTAGGAGAATTGTCCTGCTACAAGAGAGATCCAGCGGGAGTTTGAGAATGAAATCTAGTAGGAGAATTGTCCTGCTACAAGAGAGATCCAGCGGGAGTTTGAGAATGAAATCTAGTAGGAGAATTGTCCTGCTACAAGAGAGATCCAACGGGAGTTTGAGAATGAAATCTAGTAGGAGAATTGTCCTGCTACAAGAGAGATCCAACGGGAGTTTGAGAATGAAATCTAGTAGGAGAATTGTCCTGCTACAAGAGAGATCCAGCGGGAGTTTGAGAATGAAATCTAGTAGGAGAATTGTCCTGCTACAAGAGAGATCCAGCGGGAGTTTGAGAATGAAATCTAGTAGGAGAATTGTCCTGCTACAAGAGAGATCCAGCGGGAGTTTGAGAATGAAATCTAGTAGGAGAATTGTCCTGCTACAAGAGAGATCCAGCGGGAGTTTGAGAATGAAATCTAGTAGGAGAATTGTCCTGCTACAAGAGAGATCCAGCGGGAGTTTGAGAATGAAATTTAGTAGGAGAATTGTCCTGCTACAAGAGAGATCCAGCGGGAGTTTGAGAATGAAATCTAGTAGGAGCATTGTCCTGCTACAAGAGAGATCCAGCGGGAGTTTGAGAATGAACAATGAAGAAGTAGAAGAAGAACGGAAAATCGTATGAAAATTTTCACAAATTTCAAGTAAATCTCAATTGTGATTCTATAATCTACGTCATATTTTTTAATTTTTTAAATGATTAATATGATCTAAGATAGAAATGAATATATCAATCAGTCAAGTGACATGTAGAGTGGAGTAGGCGATCAAGTGGCATGGAGAGTGACATGGCGAACATGTTTCTGCATAACTCTGTTTATTGTGTTTTTAATAAGTTCATTTGGTGACATTCTCGTGTGTCACAATGACAACCTACCCAGGAACTTCTCTCTTTGTATCCTTCTGTCTTTTCTTCCAATTAACTATCAGGTTTAACAACAGGAAAAATATGCGGATATGAAAACCATAAAGGCACGAAACCAAAACTAACAGCTTGGTGGACAGAAGAGGTAAAGAATACAACGAAATTTAAAAAAAAAAAATACAAGAAATAAGTAACAAGCAAAACTCATGAAAATTACTTACCATACAAGACAGCAAAGATTAACACCAAAAAAATCATAGAATATGCACAAAATTAATTCATGGCCAAATATGAAGAAATACTTAACAAGGATAGACCAAACGCACCACTGATGTTCTACAAGAAAGTACAAAACATGAGAAGTAAAAAAGATACGAAACAACAGAAATAATCAACGATTAACACGGCAACATATTAAACAGATCCCAAGAAATCATGGAAAGATGGAAAAACTACTTCAATCAACTATTAAATTTAAAGGAAGGAGAAGTAATTACAACAATAAATACAATAGAAGGCATAAAACAATACATTCCGAAATCCGAAATTCAAGAAGGAATTAAACATGCATCAAAAAATAAAGTACCAGGAAGAGACGGCATACAAATAGAACTAATAAAAATGCTAACAGTGACAGGTATAAAGTGGCTAGACAGACTGGTCAATGATACCACAGGAATAGAATACAACGGTGATTGTTCTCATCTGGAAGAAAAAAAGGCAGTAAGAGGGACTGCACTAAGTATAGAGGTATGTCACTCTTAACACATAGGAAAATCTTTAGCAAGATACTAGAGAGAAAGATGCGCGAATACATAGAACATAATACAGTTCCACAGCTCAACAAACAATTAGGCTTTTGGAAAAATAAAAGCTGTACAGACGCAATCATCGCCCGCAAACAACTTTCAGAAAGAGCGACAGAATATAACCAAAACTTATATTTGACTTTCGTGGATCAAGAGAAAGCTTTTATCAGAGTCGATAGAGCACAACTATGGATAACACTACAGACATATACAGTTCCCCAACATCTGATAAGCATTTGTCAGAGCATATACGTCAATAGTCAATGCGCAGTAAGAACGAGCATAGGTACATCCGATAATTTCCAAATTCACTCGGGAGTCAGACAGGGATGTGTACTATCTCTCTTATTGTTCATAACATTCATAGATCACATCTGCAAAGTAGCACAGACAACGGAAGAAAACAATTTGAAGGCTAACTTGAATTGCTATTTGCAGGTGACCAAGCACTAGTAGCAACATCAGAGCAGCTACAAAGACAAATAGACAGATTACATCAAACATGCCAGACCTTTAACATGAAGATAGATATAGAAAATACCGAAGTAATGAAGATAGGAAGAACAGAAAGAAAAACCAATATATATATATATATATATTGGAAACAACATACATAAACAAGTGACAGAATTCACATATCTACAAAGCAATAATGCAACAGACGGCAAGTGCAGCAAAGAAATAGATAATAGATGTAGTAAAGCATAACAAGCCCTAGCGCAGATGACACTAATCTTCGGACACAAAAATGTAGATTTAAATACCAAAATAACACTATTCAAATCGATTTATATGCCAACGCTGTGCTACCAAGCCAAACATGGACAATGACAGCACAAGGGAAACGCAAACAGCTGAAATGCCATGTTTGCGTAGAATCCTAGGGATATCACTAAGAGAACAGAGTGAGGATATTAGACAAAGAACAGGCACCACCCCAATCTTGGAATATATTAAGAACCAACTGATTAAATGGTTTGCAGACATCAGCAGACTACCATCAGACAGCATACCACAGCAAGATATGCTACACAGATACAGTGAAGACAGACCTAGAGGTCGACCACGAAAACTATGGACCACCAAAATAAAAGAGGCGAAAAAATTCCACAATACACTCAGCACACACGAGGGCCATCTCAAGAAAACATTTCTTCCTATGACGATGAAATTCAACAAAGGGTTTAGCGAATAAATAGATAGATAGAAAAGTAGATGACAAATACAACGATAGATAAGCAATGTGTTTGCTGGTTTATAGACAGACTGATGAACAAATATAGATAAGAAGATACATTTATATATAACATTTATATCTGTCTAAAATATACAACGAAAAACAGACGGGCACATGGAATGATGGATAGAGCGATGCAGAATTTAGCAGAGAAGCACGCGAACAATGAAGATACAACATTTGCTAGAATGACAAACTACCAGAAAAAAGAGCATTTCCTGTTAGTCTATTCTCAACAAACATCCATCGTACACACACTACATTTAACATCCATCGTACACACACTACATTTAACATCCATCGTACACACACTACATTTAACATCCATCGTACACACACTACATTTAACATCTCCGATACAAAAATCCAAGATCCTTAAGAAGCACGAAGGCAGGCCTCCTGATCAATAAAGTTATATTTGGCCCTCGCATCTATTTTAGAAAACAGCTGTAGTTAAGAGAAGCCGCCACATCGTCCTTCAATGACTATATTTATCCCCGCTGGGCTGTCCACATCCCAATTTGTCTGTCTTTACGCGAATCTGGCGATCAATACGCCATAAATAGGGACTCATGGACAAACAAAGCCAGCAGTAGCGATATAGTAGAAGCTGAATTTAATCTTGACATTGGACAGTGAGCAAGTAGTACCTGCAATACCATGGGATAAACGCATTGTGACGGACAAGGGACGTGGAATTAATCACCTGTTGTTTTGTTTACTAATAGACACATGAAGAAGTGCACATGCGTACGTGCATACAATAACAAGAATATAATATAATTTCTTCTGCCATCGACTGTCAAAAATCCAGTCCAATATTGATCATGTATAGAGCAGTTCAATCCGGCTCTCTGGCGGCGTAGTAGAGTATGTGACGGTCAAGGTACCGGGTTCGAATCTCGCAGCAGGCAATTGTGCACCCGGACCGTTCAGAAAGCAATGACAAACTACTGGCGTATTTATATTGCCTAGAAAAATTCATCATCATCATCAAGTGCCGTGCCGAAAAACGTATTTCTCCATGTACATCGATTTCTCATATATGTCATCATCTCTGTTGGTGTCGTCAATCAAAGCCATTTAGTCAAACTGTCCAATATCTTTTTTTCTGGGTCTTCCCCTTGATCTTTTCCCTTCTATCTTTCCTGTTGCCACTAAATTCTCAATATCTCCTCTTCTCATTATGTACTCAATAAATGTTGACTGTCTTTTTTCTTATATGATCAATAATGCATCTTTTCACATCCATCCTTCTAAGACATTCTTCATTAGTAATCTTTGCTGTCCAAGGAATGCGAATAATTCTTCGAGTAAGCATTTCCACTACCTCCAATGATTTTTGTGATGCCTTATTTATTGTCTATGCTTCACTTCCATAGAGTAGCACTGGTTCAATGTAGCATTTGAGGACACGTTTTCTAGTATCCATCGATATGGACTTGATGCTTAGGATATTTTTCATTTTATAGAATGTTGCTTTTGCTTGTCCTATTCTGCTTATAATTTTGGTCTTGAATATACCATCTGAAGTTATTAATGTTCCTAAATATTTGAAACTATTCACTTGTTTAAAGTTTTTCTCATTAAATACTATTTTACTTTTTGGTGGGGTACTATTTCCTGATATTATCATTGTCTCGGTCTTTTTTATGTTTACACTAAGACCTTTTTGTTCACTTTCTATCACCGTCCTGTTTAACAGATCTTTGAGATTTCTTGGCTTTCTGCTATCGACACAGTATCTTCTGCATATTGTATATTATTGATATTGTGTCCTCCTATGTTAATGCTGGGTTGATGGCTACGCCCTGTTTAGGATATGATACTAATTATTGTATACAGAGTCGTTTGTGTTAAACCATCTTAGGTTCCCAATAACTTGCTTTGCAGAGACGCTCATGTGTACCCATTTGTCGTTCTGTGAACAACTAAATTTTATAGTATGTGTTCTGATGTCTGTACTGCAGTTCCGCAGATGCATATCGCATAGTCGCTTATGTTGATTCAGTGTAAGTGTAATGTTAGACGGTAGTGTTCCATTCTCAGTCGAAATATCGTGACCTGTTCATTTCTGTTCAATTTGTTAATGTTGTCTTGTTCAGGGTTATAGTTTCTCATTAGTTCTCTGCACTCAAGTCGCGTAGTTAGTTTTAGTAGAAATGTTACTTCTCTGAAGCTTTGAGTTACGCGGATATGATGGAGATTTCCTTCTGTTTTTGCCAATTCGTCTGATTTTTCTTTGCCAGGAATGCACTGTAAGCTGGTATCCATTGTAATACTAGTATAGTTTTTGTTCTAGAAAATTATGACATCTTTCACTGTTCAAATATTTTTAATTTTTTATAGTGTACATAAGCCAGTCTCAACGTGAGCGATACCTAGGTCTATGTGGGAGGGGGGGGGGCTGAATGAGAGAAAAAATTGACATATAGGGGGCAGTAAGAGACAAAAGAGGAACAGTAAGACGAAATGGGGATATACTTTGGGTTTGAAAAATATCGACAATTCATCTACATTTAACAATATTCTACAAGTTTATTGTTGGAGGAAATCCACAAATAGTTCACAAAATAGCACAATGTGTTCAAATAAGCAGATTAAACGGAAGTCCAAGTATACGGTGCCAGACTTTCTACATCCGCAGTAAACTATGTTATACGGTGCCAGACTTTCTACATCAGCAGTAAAGTATGTTATAGACAGACGGATGTTCAGTAGCAAAATCTAAAAGCTTAGATTACAAAATGACAGACTCAGTCAAATAAAAAACGAAATGCAGACAATACATTACTGAATATTTAAGGCATGGATTGATACAACCACCAGAAAAGAAGCAGCTGACAAATTTCCTAATATGTGGAAGAGTATTTTCAAAAGGAAGCCATGAAACCAAAGAGACAAATTGAACAGCTGAAGACTGCGCATCGTGACAAAGCAGAAGAGAATGTCTCTTTTTCTCAAACCCTATTTAACAGTGGATAAACAGCCATCGATGTCAAGCATGTTTTGGCAAAGCTACATACCAAAACATGGATGATTTGTGTGAATCATACAATATTTCACTGTTGATTGCAAAGTCTGGAAAGTTACACACAATTGGTCAAGAGTTCATTCTTCCTGCAGTAAGTGAAGCTTTGAGCACTGTTTTGCACTAGCAACTGCAGCCTATAATTAGGAAAGTTTTACTCAGTAATAGGGCTGTGCATCGACACATAAATAAAATGTCTGAGAATTGGTAAGATACACTGTGCGTACAGGATATTAAGAAGAACAGAATTTGCCAAGTCAATTTCACCAGGCAATGAATCTTTGCTTCTTGCATGGCGAATCTTTGCTTCTTCGTTCATTGCTTTATTAAAGATGAATGTTTTGCTCAAGAAATGTTATTTGCAAAACTTATAGAAACAGATACTAGATGAGAATCTATATTTCGTCTTGTAAAACTGTTTTCGCTCGCGAACAAATGTGCTTATGCAACTGATGGGGAACGGAAATAACAGGTCGCTATCGCGGATGTGTTGGTACTTGAAAGAACAAGTTCCAAATAACTTTGCCATTCACTGTGTCATTCATCGTCAACACCTTGTTCCTAAAAATCTCAAAAATTCTAGAGACTAACGGGAATTGAACCAGTCCGTTCTACGGCACCAAATCGTCTAGCAACAATTGCACACGCGTTTTTCAGTACTTGACTAATACGATTAGTACTAGTACTTGACTAGTACTTGACTAGTACTTGCAATATAACTAATACGGATATTATGTTATGTGTTTGTTGTTACTGAGGATATTTCAATACCTGTACGGGATGTTTGTTGTTGTTGTAATAGTCCTTGTCTCGATTGGTCCGTTCGGGTGACTTTGTGTGCACGATTTGAATGGCTTGATGAAATCGCATCTTTTTTGGGGATGCGGTTAGTCAAGTACTGAAAAACGCGTGTGCAATTGTTGCTAGGCGATTTGGTGCCGTAGAACGGACTGGTTCAATTCCCGTTAGTCTCAAGAATTTTTAAAATAATTGTCCTCTGGCTTCCTACTTAAATTTACTTCCTAAAAATCTCAGCATTCCCCTGAACAAGTAGCTAAAAAACACTATCATTAATACAATCAATAAGATTAAAACTAATGCGCTTAACGACAGGATATTCCGACAGCTTTGTCTTGAAAAGGATGCAGACTTTTAACGTCTGCTAAGCGTACATACTGAAGTTCGCTGGCTTTCAAAAAGCAACTGCTTGAAACGTGTTTATGAAGTTTTTGATACTATTGTACAGTGTTTTTGAAGGCAAGATCCTTCCCTCGGTGCTGAACTTAAATAGATTAGGTCTGTCGTTGCCGTGTTATCAGATTTATTTATAAAATTCATTGATATTAATCTGCAATTACAAGGCCATGAAGTTAATCTTATTAAGGCATAATCCATCATCTATAAGTTTGTTTCAAGGTGAACTCTTTTCAAACTCGATATAGGTGGTCGTGACTTATTAGAATTTTTTTTAAACAATGGGATACTGAATGATATTCTTCAGATTTACTGTGACCATTTAGGTATGCTGCTTACATATATGTCAGAGCTATTTAACTACTGTATGTGCTTTCAATACAAATCCACGACTGGGTGATAAATCCTTTGACAGAAACCGAGGAAATATTAAGAGAAACGTCGGCATGGAGACAGTGTTACTGGAGGGGATGATAGAAGGCAACAGGGACAAAGGCCGACCAAGACGCCGTTGGACAAAAGACGTGCAAGAATGCCTGGACATGTCACTGAAAGATGCAGGACAACTTGCTCAAGACCGCGGAGAATTCAAAAGATCCATAGGAAAGAGTAAGTTCTGGAAAGAATATGTCACTTGATGAATGAGGACGTTGACCAGTGGATTAAGAATTGCTCGAATTAAAAACATAACATTGAGTTTAAGCCTGAGTTTAAGAAATCGTTCCAAGATATTTGGTTACAGAAGAAAATTTCCGATCGCCATCCAAAGCTTTGGAGAATTGTAAAATATTTGCTTATTACATTTCCCACATCCTATTTGGTTGGACGTGGGTTTAGTGCGGTCGTCAGACTACTTTTACAAAGACATAAACTTTATGTTGACGTAGTGATTTATTATTGCTGCGGACTGATTTCACTTCATCAAGTTCAGCCACGAGACACTGAGTATTTCATGAGCAACAGTGAGTACAACATGACATTGTTATATTGTGAACATGACAATAGTCAATTAAGTCGAGCATTACAATAAACTGTTGCTTTACTATCATCATCATGTAGCAGAATATTGAAAAAAATGCGTAGTTAATTCCTGCGATCTTAATTTGTTAATTATTTTACCTACTCTTGGGATACGAGTGAGGTGTAAGGCTTGGGAGAGCACATGATTTATGGCTCAAGGGGAGATGGACCAGAGAAAGGTTGAGAAACACTGTTTACAATATGTATCGTCAGCAGAATATGAGAGATATGCTTTCAATCTACGAACTCTTTTTGACCCGAGTAGGTTTTTTTTAAGATGGGTCGACTATTCACTTTACCACCAAGACAATACACGTTTATATTATTGAATTATTTTACAACAGTGTACTCTTACACGGAACAGGGCTATATATGAATGACAAAGATATAGAGATTGTGTTGACAGTTATCAGGAAAAACGGAAAAAACATAAAGGAAGCGTTTAACAATTACGTTTTTATATAGAACGGGGTGAGTGCAAAATAAAAGAGCAAAACATGGAGTCGGTCTTTGTTACATCAAAGCATGTCAAAATAAATATCAGACATCGAATTCGTGTCAGAGATGATAGTAAGAATACTGATAACAGAAAGAGACAGAACAACCACCATAATAGAACATGAAGCCCCATGCAATGACGTTAATATCATAGAAGAGAGAAACGAATTTTTGGGAAAAACTGTTTGACGTTATGAATTAAATTAATAATAAAGACCATGTAATTGTTATGGAAGATTTCAATGGTAGAATTGGAAGGAAAAAACACATCGTGAACATTGTTTGGGAAACTTCGGGGACACAACAAAAGATCGTAACAGAAACGGAGAAGAACTCATTAATTTATGCTTATAGCATGGACAATTAATAGCTAATTCATGCTACAAATACAAACGGAGTCACATAACAACGTGGTATAAATGAGACAATCTATCAATAACGTCGCAGAAGTCTCTGAACCTTGAGATACTAGGAAATTATGGAAACTTTTGAACTACTAAATGATGAAGGTACAGGGAGAAATACAAGAACCACAATTTATAAAGATATAAACATTTGAACAGGTAAACATACAGCTGATTACTTTGCAGATTCGTTTGCAGAAGACAACAACATCAAAGTTAACCCAGACAAACAACGGGAGGTTCGAGGGAACCAGCAAAACATTGGACAAGACTAACCTGTACATGACGTCATCACCAATCACATTGAAAGAACTGGAGCATGCAATATCCAAATTCAAAATGAAAAAGTCCACAGGAGCTGATCGAGTGTCTAATGAAATGATTAATAACTTGGGAACTGAAGCAAGAGCAAAGCTACTGCAGATTTTCAATACAAGCTGGACCACAGGTAATGTTCAGCAGGCATGAAGGGAAGCAATAATGATACCACTCACCAAATTAAGAAAAGATGGCAACACAGTCTCCAAATACAAGCTGTCTGTGCAAAACAATGGAACAAAAAATCAATGTTAGGATGCAGTGGTACATTGAAAGTGAAAACCTTCTGGTATCGCAGCAAGCAGGCTTCAGACAGTGCTACTCTACTGAAGATCAGACAACCTACCTCTCCTAAGAGACTGAGGACGCCCTCAAGAGATACGAAACTGGTACTAGCAGCATCGATAGACCTCAGGAAAACATATGACAAGGTTTGAAAGAAGGAATATTAAATAAATTGCGAAATTGCAGGGTTAACTCAAGAATGTATAAATGGGTAAAAGCATATATGCATAATAGAAAAGCCAAGATTCAATTGTTTAGTCGCAAGAGCAATAAAGTCCTACTGCGTCATGGAGTCTCCTAGGGAGGAGTCCTTCCACTCACACTTTTCTTGGTTTATATCAATGACCTAGTTGCCGAACTACAACATGGTGTCAAAGTGGCAATGTATGCTGACGACCTGGTGATCTAGTGCACCGAATAACAGGCAACAGTGGACACTAAACAAATACAAAGATCTACTGATGCCTTAACTCTATGGGAAAATATATGGTGCGTCTGCATTTGAACAGATAAGGGCAGCACTACACTCTTTACCCTCTCACCAAAACAAAAAAGCAGTTGCCTCAAGAGTGTTTTGAGTATGAAACGCTGAGGCAGACATATTTACAAAAAGAAACAACACTGGAATCAAAGCTCTATGGGTCACTGTGTGAACTACAAAAGACAGTGAGCTTTATCCAGAATTACAGAAATTACAGATATAGAAATATTTCAAGTGAATGAAAGAAGAAGTTAATGTTCCTATCTCTAACCCTAACCCGAGAAAATCCTGTGTGTTTTACGTTAGTTGACCCACATTTTAGTCTGCGGTAATTAGCGCACATAAAAATCTAGCAATAGGAAAAAAGAAAAAAAAACTCCTCTCCTATCTATTAAATTTGAAGTAATTACTCACTCACTGATTGTGAAGACTAGGCCGCATTTGTTCAAACTGTGCAGATACCTGTTATAGTATGCTACATTTTCGGAGGTAATCGAAAAATGACCCACTTCTAGTATGTGAGAAATATAGGTTATGTGTTCGTATTATTGAAAAACAATAATCTTGTTTCTATATATGCTGCTGATGTGAGATGCTGGCGTATGTGTGCCCGCAGGCATATTACAATTATTATGTTACACAACCCATCGATGTATACATACATACATAGAGACCAACAAACGGGTCAACACAAAAAACAACATGCATATATTTATATGTGCAGAAGACTGAACAATTTATATATCTCTTATGGTGAGGAACCATGCCTTCAACCACTGACAACAGTCCAATTGGTTATATCAGGGCTGTGACTATATAAAAAGAATAGAAACTGTTGCTTGATCACGACCAGCAAAGTATAACATATAAATAAACGTTGAAGTAGTTTGTAAAATATTTCCATACCCTATGAATCAGCGTGACAGCGTCGGACTTATCTTATAGGAGCTCATCAGCCTAGGTCGTGGCGTTCATCAAGTTCTATTGTCGCTTTGGGGATCATCCTTCTAAAGTTACATATTTAACTTAACTCGCAATTTTCGTTGGTGTATACTTGTATCGACATCCATTGGAAATCACAATCAAATGCGACAAATACCCGAGATGATTTCCTATTTATTCGACACATTGTATATTGTCGATGATAAAGCAGTCAATGGTTGAAAAGTAATGGGTTGACTAGTATCAACTTTAACATGTATTCCATAGTGAGGATTGCCTTTTTACGCGACCTTTCCAGAAAGTGAAAATGGAACCCATTTCCTAGTGACTGGATCCATTAATCAATAAAATAAAATATCCTCCTAGGGTATTTACACATTCTCGTGTGCAAAGGACAAGAGTTAATAGAAGTCTATCTATCCTTAGTCAAGTTCGCAGCGTCCTCTCGTGTGATTGCCACCTCGGACATGTCACTAATGGTCTCTCTTCTGCATGTCTTCTTCTTCGCAGTCTTCTGCATGTGTTCATAGCTATTTCCTCTTTCCTTATTCTGTGCGGGTTCTAAATTATTGATTTCCTAACTACATTTTTTTCTGGTTGTTTGAGCGTTTACCCAATTTATTTCAATATTTTGCTCTTAATATGGGTGTCCACCTGATTTTTGGTGCAGTGCGTTTCAACATATACTGGTTCCCGTATTATCTGTATGTACTATTGCTTTATATGTTTCTAAAATCTAAAAAATATTCAAAAGTAGTAAAGGATTTATTTCACCATACTCGGGCTTCAGCATATTAACTCTGGTCTTTTAAGCAGAGCAACACTTAGCCAAAACGAGTGTGTCATGGCATCACGAAACTTCGCATGCCAACCAGCGGCTGACATCTCATGATACCAATATTGTTATGCTTTGGGTTTCTAGTCATTCAAACGCATATGACAATGACAAGACAGACAGACTAGTAAAGAAGGGAACTAGACAGGACCAGCAAGACAAGAATACACTCTAACGACGATGCGAACAATTAAAAGATATTGAAATATGTGAACAAAGAGACTAGGATGAACATACGGGACATAGGAAACACTTGGAGAAAAGTCTAAAACTATATGACCAATCCAAATCTCAAATACAACATCAACTTCTTGGGCAGAAAAGTCTAAAACTATATGACCAATCCAAATATCAAATACAACATCAACTTCTTGGGCAGAAAAGTCTAAAACTATATGACCAATCCAAATATCAAATACAACATCAACTTCCTGGGCAGAAAAGTCTAAAACTATATGACCAATCCAAATCTCAAATACAACATCAACTTCCTGGGCAGAAATGATCAGAACAACATTTTCCGATTTCACACACATGTACAGATGTTTAATAATACAAAACCGCACCCAAAGAGTGCTGGCTGTGCACAAATTCTTACGAAACTGTCGATCGCCACTTTTTGAATATCCAGCGCTGGATGGTATAAAGAAGTACTCCCTCCAGAGCCAGATAAATGGAACACCATATGTGGCACAAAACAACAGTTTACAACCAAATGGAACACCATATGTGGCACAAAACAACAGTTTACAACCAAATGGAACACCATATATGTCATAAAACAACAGTTTACAACCACATGCATATATCCTGCTATGGTATTGGATCAAAAGGCATGAATCTATGTATCGCTGGATCAGTAGCCAACCAACCATAATCCATTGGAATTTCCGAAAATTGCACTTGACAACAAGATTTCACGATTTGATATTGAACCCGTGATCCAAGAACACAAGAAAAATATTCGCCCGTGTGTTGCCGGGGTCCGAAAGGGGAGCAAAGAATAGCAACACTATTTACCTTCCACGCATGTCGTAAAAGGCGACTAAGGAGGTTATGGGATGGAGTTTGCTGTCCCATCCCATATAGGGACAGAGACCCAAAGCAATGCTGAAGTCGGATGTGTCAGGCCAAAAGGCGCATATAGCGCAGCAATGCTGTAAACCATGAAACAACACATTTCGTTCTCCGGACTACATCATGCTAGTCTGCAGGAGTTTGAGAACGAACGCAGAAGAAGAAGAAGAAGAATATCTGAACCACTCTGCCATGTATGTCCTCTAGATTTGATATGTGCCTTACACGGACTGGTCAAAATTAGACGTCAGACCATCAGACAGTAGAAGATTTACGAGCAGAGTCAATATAAGCCTACATACTGGAAGTTTTGTTATTTTTATCGTATTTTTCGTTGTCCGCTATGTATATACGTTATGTCGCCTTCCAACGTCAACCAACGAAATTAACGTAAATAATAAAAAGTACGAGAAGCATAAGGACTTGTTTCGATTATGCTCGGAGGTATTCTGTTGTCTAGAATCACGAACATAAAATGAGAAGGAAGATTAAATGGAGATATAAATATAAACAGTGACATCGTTATAAAAATCACAAGTGAATTTATTGTTGTTGTAGCGTATCATATGCAGGACGTAGCCATCAACTCAGCATTTTTGGGCACTAGTGATTTTCTAGGCAATGATTGCTATGCGTTTAGTAGTTCGCCTTTGCTTTCTCAACGGACCGGATGCTCAGGAGCCTATGGCAGGGATCGAACTCGGTACCTTGGCCGTCAGTGACGAGTTCTGTACCATTTCGCCACAGAGCCGGTTAAAGTGAAATATATCAGTGATGTCAAAAAGATGTCCCACAGTATATAAAATATATTAGTGATGTCACAAAGATGTCCCACTGTATATAAAATATATCAGTGATGTCACAAAGATGTCCCACTGTATATAAAATATATTAGTGATGTCACAAAGATGTCCCACTGTATATAAAATATATCAGTGATATCACAAAGATGTCCCACTGTATATAAAATATATTAGTGATATCACAAAGATGTCCCACTGTATATAAAATATATCAGTGATATCACAAAGATGTCCCACTGTATATAAAATATATTAGTGATATCACAAAGATGTCCCACTGTATATAAAATATATTAGTGATATCACAAAGATGTCCCACTGTATATAAAATATATCAGTGATATCACAAAGATGTCCCACTGTATATAAAATATATTAGTGATATCACAAAGATGTCCCACTGTATATAAAATATATTAGTGATATCACAAAGATGTCCCACTGTATCTAAAATATATTAGTGATATCACAAAGATGTCCCACTGTATATAAAATATATTAGTGATATCACAAAGATGTCCCACTGTATATAAAATATATTAGTGATATCACAAAGATGTCCCACTGTATATAAAATATATTAGTGATATCACAAAGATGTCCCACTGTATATAAAATATATTAGTGATGCAATTGGAACGAGGTCTCAGCAATAAATACCTACTGACTCACCCTTCGTAGTGACTCATGTGACTATTTCGGTAATTTTAATTGGTCGTGATGATTATACTTTTTGCGACAGTCAATAAAAATCAAAGGAATAGACAAATGAATCACGTTAAAAGACCTATTTTCATATTAGCAAGTAGTGCTTACAATGAGACGGCGTTGATTGTGGTAAACCGAACTACAGAACGAACTGGACATATCTATTTGTGCCTATAGCATAGGCTAAGTAAGATCATTGCGCCCCCCACCCCCACTGAAGTTATGTGAGTCTTCTAGTTGTCAATGACGTTACTATTTTTCCATCAAAATCTTCCATACGGTACTGAGAAACTGCTCTCCCTCCACCCATTTCCAAAAAATCATAATATACCATATACCAAGACGGCATTTTCTACCAAAAAAATCGTGGTTTTACCACAGCTTTTTCTAGAAAATTATGACCTGACAAATGGTTTGGATGCAATGACTGACCTTTAATGTATCTGAGCTTTTCATTGGAGGTGACGCAGAAGTATACGCAAAATGACCAATGAAAAAATCGTATCAGTTGAATCTATTGTCTATTGACTTTCCCCAGGTAGTTTGATAACCACTCTTGCTGTTAAGCGTAGGGGGTGATTGAAGCTCGAGCTTGCGTTCTAAAGCCAGATGTGTGGCCTCGGCTGTGCTATGACCGTGTTATGTTTGTTCAGGATATCCCTGATATTTTCTATCCATCTTTCCCGTGGACTTCATCCTGCTTTGTGCCCTGTTCTCATTTGGTTATATGTTTGTATGGGCAACTTGTCGTGATGCATTCTCATAATGTGACCAAACCACTTGATCTGCTGCCTTTCTATGTATTCTGTGCATGGTATTATACCTATTCTTTCCCTGATATCTTCATTTCGTAATATATCGAGCATGGTGACCCCTGCGGCTTTCCTCAAGCATTTAATTTCACGTCACTATCTTTGTGTAATTGGAAGAGAGAGCCAAGGTTTGGCCCTGGTAACACAGTGTTGGTAGGAATATACTGTAGATCATTTATCTTTTAACTTCCATCTCGATCTTGGGTTGAAGAAATAGTGGTGACAGTTGGTATGTATCAGTTGAATCGCCCAAGCTACATGACGTAGACTAATATCTACTTCCCGGTCGTTTATATTCAAAAGCAAGCCCTTCTCACGATAAAGTCCCTACACTCTGATCCTAAAGATAATCACTATCTTGGCTCATGCGACTGGTGATTGGTTACTCTGCGTATACTTTGTGTCGTCATCCAATGATAATTGAGGAAAAAATGGAATCAGCAAAGATACATGACGCAATTCTATCAAATTAGACGATTATTCTAAATAAAGACATGCACTGAAGTAAGGTACTGGTGCTCTACGGATGACATTACTTTTCAATGAAACTATTGCTGCAGTAATCTGCAGTAGTGAACATTTATATAGAACATGGGTCTCTAAACCTGGTCTGACGATCTGATGGATGACAGAAAAAAGACCAACAAATAAGTGATTCCATGGAAGTGCATTATAGTGTTGGCTTAGGCGGTTAGCAGACATCTTATATGATGATAATTCCACATTATTTACTTAAAAGGTATGTGCAACTAAAACAGTAAGTAACGTTTCAGACGTGACGGTTTGGCGCCCACTGTGTCTTGGACTTTACAGATAAAAAGTCTAGTTCTCTACATATATTTAGGAACAGGGGACTAGAAGCTTCTTCTCGTGCTGAACAGTAAAGTAAAGTAAACTTAACCCATAACATTTATTAATGCCGTAGTGGTGTGAGATGTTAGCGATCTCACACTTCAGTGGCTCAGCTATATGAGGGCAGTAGCCATCCCCTCTCCCTCGCAGTCTTTACTTCAAGGATTAACCCAGTACCCAATGAAGGCTGGGTCGACCCGGGAGCCGTTGTGATCTAAAATACATTTCCGCCTTAACTGGTTAATGAATCCAGGACCACACATATGCGAAACCAAGTGTTACTTTATCAAGGAGTGATGCCATAGAGGTGTTACTGTACCATTAAGTGAAGCTCTTGATGCCAGTATTACTGTAACAGTAAGTGATTCTATAGCAGTGTTACTGTATTAGAAGTGATGATATAGAGGTGTTACTGTATCAGAAGTGATGCTATACAGGTAAATGTTTCTGTAACAATAAGTGATGCTATACATGTAAATGTTTCTGTAACAGTAAATGATGCTATACAGGTAAATGTTTCTGTAACAGTAAGTGATGCTATGGATGTTTTACTGAATCAGTAGTTGGTTGGTTGTTAATGAAATAGACCTTTTTTGGGAAGTTGGGGGTGGGGAGGACTTTCACCCTAAGATGAAATCCATCTTCGCTAAATTAAAACGAACGAGCTATCTTACATTGATAAGAGATATCAATGTTGACATAATCCGGCCACCACGACCTCCTTAAGTATATGGACAAAGATATAAATACACAATTTATTCTCAGGTTTACATCCTGCAATCCACATAAATTTTGGGGGGAAATTATACGGATGAAAGGTAAGAAGTATATGTGTGAACTTCATGCCAGGGAAATACTAGTACTATGCTCGGAAGAGGCAGAACTGCGGGAAGCAGAAGAAGAGGTAGATCTAGAAGGAGATGGACAGATGACATAAAAACTATATGAAGATATCATTGGAGGAGGCAGGCAGATTGGCACAGGAAGGAGTCGAGTTCAGGACATCAATTGCAAAGACAACGATCTGGAAAGAATATGTCACGTGATGATGATTAATAGTAAGTAATATCAATCAATCAAGTGTCATGGAGTGTGGCGTAGGCGATCAAGTTTCTCCATAACTCTCTGTCTCTTGTGTTCTTATTAAGTTCAGTTGGTAACATTCTCTCGTGCCACAGTGTTAGGGCTGTCAATAAATAACGCCAACAACTATGGGGGTGTCAGGTCTGAAAAATAAGACATTTGTTGATAAGGGAAAGGATGGGGTTGGGGGGGGGTGGTGGTGTGGAAAGGGACGTTATATACCAATTTAGTTTTTGAACTTGAAAGATTTGTCGAAACATATGATAAAAGCATGCAAACTTAATTATTCCACCCCCTTTCTTCCCCTCCCCAAAATATTTTAGGGGTGTGGACAGGTGGAAGAAGTTACAGTATTTGGACATAGTTAAGCAGTTGGGGGGGGGGGGGGGGTTTGGGGTGTTCTCTGAATTCTTGATTCTTGACAGTTATTGACAAGGGGAAGGAGTGAACTATTGGTAACATATTGTTATCGTAATTTACAGACAGCTTTAACCCATCATGATAATTTCCTTTGTCTTCATTTGACTTCTCTTCTTGATTTCTCCAATGTCTAATAGCGGTTCCACTTTTTCTCTTCATATTTACACCCCCTAAAAATCTGGACTGTTCAAAGATGTTGATAACAACTTCACTTTTTACTGCAGCATCTCTGATGACTACTACACATTTTTTCTCAAAGCACTGACATATGTTAATAGAGGAAAACGATATCTGTACAGATAGGAAGAATACATTAAGGAACTTCATAAAGATAGGAATGAAGAAGGTATACAGTATAACAACGAAGGCTCCCGTATACTGATTGCAAAGGTGAAAGGTAATAACTTCTATTACTCATATGCTATTTAGCTCTGTCACGTGAATGTGAATAGTGTCATTTTCACTCGTTGTTTGCTGTGCTGTTAACATGTTTTTTTTATAAAGTACATTGTCGAAACGTCAATTCTCGTGTGTTGTCAAGCGTGTATCCGGTGATGAACATAATTTCATCGCCATATTCTCTAGTTTCGCCAATATATAAGAACATAGACGGAGAGAGTAATAGAAATACGAAATGACATATTATTGTGCATATTCTTATGATATTGTCTTATAGCTGGGTCAGAACAATCATTGCAAGAATTAACATCAAAGTTAGAAAAAGTTACCAGCAAGTACGGCATGGAAATCAATTCAGAAAAGAGCAAAATCTTGGTAAACAGCAGAGACACAGAAAACCAGACTAATATCATGATGAATGGACACAAGCTTGAAGAGGTGAATAACTTCAAATACCTCGGATCCAGTATATGCAGCGATGGTAAATGCAAAGCAGAACTAAAAATAAGGCTGGAGATGGCTTTAGCGTCCTTGTCAAGGCTAACTGTGATTTGGAAAAGCAACATCAGTGTTGGAGTGAAAATCAAACTGTATAGGTCGCTGGTGCTTTCCGTTGTGTTGTATGGTTGTGAGAGTTGGACACTGACTGCGGACATGGAGAGAAGATTACAGGCTTTCGAGTATAAATGCTACAGAAGAATTCTACGAATTTCCTATAGGGAACATAAGACCAATGTGTACGTAAGAAATAAAGTAGAGATGTGTGCAGGTGTCCAGGAGCCATTGCTTTCAATAGTGAAACGACGAAAACTAGCATAGTTCGGACATGTATGCAGGCACGATTCCTTGTCAAAAACAATACTGTAGGGAACTGTCGAGGGTGGAAGAAGCAGAGGAGGACAAAAATAAAGACATGGACAGACAACATCAAGGAATGGACAGGGCTAGATATTTCCACACTCATCCGCATCGCTGAGGATAGAATTCGCTGGAGGACTCTGTGTGCTGAAGCATCTAATGTGGTACCCCTACGACCCTGAAGTGTTATGGGTTTATTGATGATTGATTGATGATTCTTGTGCTCCACATAGTATAGCAAAGCAAGAATCTGACGCGGTGAAGAATTCAGAAATGATAATAATGTTAGAAATATTCAACGTTGATGGGGAAGATTTAAAGATAGTAAGAAATATGTATTAGAAACAAGCAGCTGCAATGAGATTTGGCAGTAGTGTTGGAGAGTTACAAAAGGTATAAATAGGCGTCAGACAAGGATGTGTAATGTTACCACCAGATATTTTCGACCTGTATACAGAAGATATGCGAAATATAGAAAATATGACAGGAATAGCAGCTAGAGCTTACAACCTTAATAATCTGAGATATTCTGATGATACTGTGCTTATTGGAGGGAGCGAACACATTATGTAGGGTATCTATAAAGTCGCTGTGCACTGACGTTACACGACCCGCACCAATTACTCATAATTGATATGACGTAGTTATCATAATTCTTATGACGTAGTTATCATAATTCTTATGACGTAGTTATCATAAGTGATGTGACGTAGGATCAATAATAATGTAAATGTGTGAACAATGACTTGGCTGACTCCCGGTAGCTTCCTGTGAGTAGCTTTCAAAGAAGAGTATATAAACACATAACAGTCAGCGCATGCGTACAACACATCCATAAAACATGAACTCACGTGATATCAATTACAATATGCTAGAATAGCTGTCAAACATCACTTCTGTGTGAGTGATACACGTATGTGTTAGTATTATAAATTTAGTAGCACATCTCTAACTAATTTACACACACACAAAACACGCACTGACAACGGAAGAGATCGCAAGCGGAAATTATACTGTTCTAATCAATACAATGAAAATAACATCGCTGAAAATGAAAAAAAGAATAATCCAAAATAACTTCACAATCGGATCGCGAACAAAGTTAATAATTGATGTAACTTCACGAAAATATACATAACAAAACACCTTGTTTTTATCGTGGTGCAGAGAAATAGTAAAAGGCGCATCGCATTATTGTAAGGCTGATTTATTTGCCCGTGTAGTAAAGTCGATGCCTAGAACTTTCTGCGCATGTGAATCGGTTAACCAATGGGAGACAACAAACAGTGAAAATCAAAGACAAGACTACTACAGCTAAAAGCTGTGATGGTGATCTCGGCAAACAAGCGGGATACATTTGACAACAAACTGCAGCGGCACGTCATGTCATTTTCTCCGGTACCAGGGATGCATCTTTCCGCGGGCGAGACGTTTGTTTGAAAACTTGTTGTAATCGCGATTGCTAGCTTCCAAGTCCTGCTGACCTGGTTATTGATGTGACTTGAAGTGTAACTAAGGCATGCGATAAGATCTTTTTGTTCAAGCAAGCAAGTCCTTCTTCTAGATAGTACTGTGAGCAAATACCAAAATACGTAACTATTTGTAATACATAATGGGGAGTGAAGTATTTGTGGTACATTATAAGGAGTCATGCATTTGTGGTATATAATGAAGAGTCAAGTATTTGTGGTACATAATAAGGGGTCAAGTATTTATGGTACATAATGTGGGGGTCAAGTATTTGTGGTACATAATGAGGAGTCAAGTATTTATAGTATATAATGAGGAATAGAGTATTTGCTGTACATTATGAGGAGCCAACTCCTATATTTTGAGGAGAGATGATACGAAGAACATTTGCTTTCTTTCTCAAATGGTTTACAGCTTGGCTGCGATAGTTGTACCTTTTGGCCTGACACATCTTACTGAGCATTTAGATCACTTTGAACTAAGAGATGGGGCATCTAATTCCATTTCCAAACATTAGTCACCTATTACGACATGCATGGTATGTAACAGCGTCGCTATTCTTTGCTAATTTTTAGGTCATAGGCAACACCCTGATGTGGAGACTATCCAGACTTACAAGTATCCAGGAGGAATCTTGATTAGGAACCAGTATCATGGCACACTGGATATATCCGTAAGTGCTCCGCTCTCTGTTCCAGCAGATATAAAATAGTATGTAGACCCAAATTTCCAGTCAGGGATATTGATTGTTACTGCTTTGGTTGCATCGTAAGTTGTTCCTATTTCAAGCTGTTGCCTACTTTGGCTGCAGCTTTTTTTCTCAGGATGTTGCAATGTGCTGATATCCACTGGATTGTGCATTTCTTGGATCATTTGTGAGCATAATAGGGGCCGTAGACCAAATGCGGTCCTCAAAGCCATTTTGTTCTGATCCGCCAGACAAATCTAAAAGTACGAAATGCGCTGGCTATAGAGTTAAAAAAACAATACTTAGAGCTCAAAAGGAGTTTTAAACAACACTCATTTATGGTCCCACACCACAAACACAAAACTTAATGCATTCTGCCAACCACAAAGTTGCTCAACTTTGGTTTTATTGATAGCCACATTAGCGTTAGGTGATAGGCAACACTAGCGATAGGTGATAGACAACATTAGCGACAGGTGATAGGCAACATTAGCGATAGGTGATAGGCAACATTAGCGACATGTGATAGGCAACACTAGCGTTAGGTGATAGGGAACATTAGCGATAGGTGATAGGCAACATTAGCGATAGGTGATAGGCAACACTAGCGACAGGTGATAGACAACACTAGCGACAGGTGATAGACAACATTAGCGATAGGTGATAGACAACACTAGCGACAGGTGATAGGCAACACGAGCGACAGGTAGCAATGGGGGTCAAATATCGCCTAACAAACAGATATGACACTTGTTGATGAGTTAGAGAATGTGTTTAGTTAAAAAAAAGAAATGGAAAAATAAAAAGAAATTAAATAACAATGAAGGAAAGATGATATACGTATGAGAACTAGCGTGTATTGTGACCACATTCTTCCACGATCATCAGAAAATGTTATGTCGGCTGGCGAAGGCGATCATTTATCTCCACAATTGCATATTATCACAGTTGGTACAGCTATCATAAACACTGTTTATCTTCATTCCAGCCACTGAACAAGAATTTCCCTAATATTTTCTTTGTCCTCCCATGTCTTTCTTTCCTGGAATATTACATGATATAACGATTTTCTCTATACAACATTCCTCATAATGTATCCAAACATGATAACTGCTTCTTTCTGGTTTTATTGAGAGGTTCTCTGCATGTACTAACCTCTTGTAATATCTCATTGGCATTCTAAGCTGTCAACGAGCACACACACGTCTTATGTAAAATCACTTTTCAGTGGAATTCAATGGTCTTCTTTATTAAACGCTACATTTCCAAGATGCACAGACATAGGTTAAGGTTGAACTGTGTATCATAGCATTAGAAGTGCTATAACGAATGATATAGGTGAAAAATGATCTCCACAATTGCCTATTGCCACTGTTGACAATAAAGCAACTATTTGGACGGATTTAAAACAAGCGATTCGCTGAGGGAAGGAAAAATCAAAGAATTTGTATTAATTTTTATAAGACGAAGGTGTTTGAATTATATCTTAGAATTATATTCTCATTTATGTACTTAGAATGGATGAAAACAGAATTTCCAGACAGAACGTCATGGGGAAGGCAGCGGGAAAAAGAAAAGTAAGTATCAAAGAAATTGTACGCAGGACAATTGGCAGTGAAATATCAATATTGGGTACACGGACTACAGCATTTTACAATGAGATGCTCATATGAAAAGAAATGACTACTACCTTATGTGCCATTTTTTGGAACAGACAAGAAACAATGTAGCATTGAGAAACAGCACTTGTCAATTCTAACAACAATATTGTGTCTCTTACCAACCCATCTCAGCCACAACAGGAAAAATTGCTTATAGAAGCACTGCATTTCAATAGAGTAGGAAAACACAGTAGCTTCCCATGAAAATAGAAGTTATATAGAAGACATACGCGTGTAATGTAAAACTAGAAGCAATACTGAAAACAATACAGTTTAATATGAGAATATGTGTCATAGTGAAAACACATAACAGTTTAAAACTGAAACTAAAGTGATATTGAAAAAAAAACCAGATAAGTTTAATAATGAAATACAAGTTAAATTTAAAATTGATAACATCGTCAGAGAGAACAGATCTTGCGCAAATGCGATTTCTTGTATTTGTCGGAATATCACGTGACTGAAAAGATTTTCACGTCAATATCCCACAAATTCTGCATACAGAAACGATCTCGAAGAAAGAAGAAGAAGAAAAACCAATCGTTGCAGAGCCAGAAACATCTGCAATTCAATTCTTTTCGATTTCAACGTTCTTCTAAGAAAATGTCAACACAATCTGGACAGATTTGGGTCCAGATACAAAGAAAAATTATTCACAAAAATGCGGGCAGAAATTAAATGAATGTATAAAAATGGATACATTTTGAGATTTTTTGCTGTTTAATGTGTTCTTAATATGTAATTATTTCAGAAGACGAGATTTACTAATGCAGTAAATCATTCCATTTGTCTTTACAACAAACTTTAAAGTCGTATTGATTTTCTAAACAATATTTGTGGTGCGGCAAAGTACAGAAATCGTCTGTGTCAGTCAAGTTACCGGGTTCAAAATCGGCACAGGCAATCGTACATCTGGCCCGTTCTGGACCTATTTAAATAGCCTAGAAAATCCTTACTGTACTAAAATGCTAGGTTGATAGATACAACAATTTCACTGACTAAACCGGGCGTCTTTTCACTCCCATCTCAACAATTTTACTGTCTAAATCGGTCATGTTTTCTTTTCTCACTCAACAATTTTACTATCTATAAACCAATAGTTTTCATTGTTTTCGTGCACGTGACCCCCCCCCCCCCCCCCATATTGTATACATTTTAAACTGCGTACGCCTTATGTCGTAGAACAACTAAATGAATTATTTACTTTCTGAACTGAGAAACTTTCACTCCCAGATCAACAACTTTACTTTCTGAACTGAGAAACTTTCACTCCCAGATCAACAACTTTACTTTCTGAACTGAGAAACTTTCACTCCCAGATCAACAACTTTACTTTCTGAACTGAGAAACTTTCACTCCCAGATCAACAACTTTACTTTCTGAACTGAGAAACCTTCACTCCCAGATCAACAACTTTACTTTCTGAACTGAGAAACTTTCACTCCCAGATCAACAACTTTACTTTCTGAACTGAGAAACTTTCACTCCCAGATCAACAACTTTACTTTCTGAACTGAGAAATTTTCACTCCCCAATCAACAACTTCGCTGTCTAAACTTAGCAACTTTCACTCCCCAATCAACAACTTCGCTGTCTAAACTTAGCAACTTTCACTCCCCAATCAACAACTTCGCTGTCTAAACTTAGCAACTTTCACTCCCCAATCAACAACTTCGCTGTCTAAACTTAGCAACTTTCACTCCCCAATCAACAACTTCGCTGTCTAAACTAAGCAACTTTCACTCCCCAATCAACAACTTCGCTGTCTAAACTTAGCAACTTTCACTCCCCAATCAACAACTTCGCTGTGTAAACTTAGCAACTTTCACACCACACTCATTCAACTTTACTGTTTGCTGTAAGCATCGTTCATTCACCACTCAACAACTTTACTTTCTGAACGTAGCTAATGTCCATGCTTCTCTCAACAACTTTCCTGTCTGAATTGAGGTTTGGTTGGTTGGTTGTTGATCCAGCGCCCATAGGCTCATGCCCTTTGACCCAATGTCATTAAATGGCATTATATGGCTGGAAAGTTTGTGGATTTTCAGCCCACCCCGGGACAGAGCCAGAGAATAACTATCACACCTCCAGGAAGGTAGGTTTCAACCTATGCACTGCTCCTATCACTTGTAGCCAAAATAGGGTTCACTGTGCTCATTCCCCGCCACCAATTGACTACTGGTTATGCCGAACTTCTCTATTGATCCAGGCATGCAACCAAATGTTCAAGTCAAAAGGATTGTCACGTACTGAGTCACTGTGCCTCTATGATGGGTTTCAGCCATAGGAAAAAAACAGTGCTGTCAGTTTCCTCCTCCCCCGTGCTGCACAGTACATCTCTGACTCCCTCCCAACCGCAGAGGGTGCATGCATATATATTCAGGTAAACATGAAACATATTTCAACAACAAAATAAAAACATAATTGTATAGATGACGTGCCATGAAGCTTCTATAAGAAGACAACCTCAATATAACGGCATGTCATCTACTAAGGATTTTCTGTTGCATGGGTGGTATGTCTAGTGGGCCATTGGTGAGACCCACAGACGCAACCACATGCGTTGTCTGAACTGAGCTATTTTCCATTCATCTCTGAACAAGTGTTTTTATCCTGATTCTAAATTCCGTGCTTACAATACGTTGACTTTCCTCTTCAGTGTGAATTCTCAAACTCTCGCTGGTTCTCTCTTGATCCTACTACAGACAATGATCCTACTACAGACAATGATCCTACTACAGACAATGATCCTACTACAGACAATGATCCTACTACAGACAATGATCCTACTACAGACAATGATCCTACTACAGACAAAGATCCTACGACAGACAATGATCCTACTACAGACAATGATCCTACTACAGACAATGATCCTACTACAGACAATGATACTACTACAGACAATGATCCTACTACAGAATGTATCACAGATCCTACTACAGACAATGATCCTACTACAGAATGTATCAAAGATCATACTACAGACAATGATCCTACTACAGAATGTATCAAAGATCCTACTACAGACAATGATCCTACTACAGAATGTATCAAAGATCATACTACAGACAATGATCCTACTACAGACAATGATCCTACTACAGACAATGATCCTACTACAGAATGTATCAAAGATCCTACTACAGACAATGATCCTACTACAGACAATGATCCTACTACAGACAATGATACTACTACAGACAATGATCCTACTACAGAATGTATCACAGATCCTACTACAGACAATGATCCTACTACAGAATGTATCAAAGATCCTACTACAGACAATGATCCTACTACAGACAATGATCCTACTACAGACAATGATACTACTACAGACAATGATCCTACTACAGAATGTATCACAGATCCTACTACAGACAATGATCCTACTACAGAATGTATCAAAGATCATACTACAGACAATGATCCTACTACAGACAATGATCCTACTACAGACAATGATCCTACTACAGAATGTATCAAAGATCCTACTACAGACAATGATCCTACTACAGAATGTATCAAAGAGACGTGAAAAGAGTTGTGACGCTGTTTGGGCCAATTACCAAACACATCCGTCTCTCAGCGGTAAGTTGAGCTGATTAGGTGGTATTCACGTTAACAGACCAAATTCCAAATATACGCTTACTCTGCAAATCCTTAATACTGGCACAATTTTATTATAGGATTAATTTGAATTATGAATTAATGAATTAATTTACAGACACAAGGATAGCATCCAACTTTACTTATTACTGTCAAGTTAGGAAACTCTGCGCCACAAGAGACTTGACTTTGTCATGTTGGAGAGCTTGAAATCGTATAACAGAGTAATGTGCGAGTACATCACCTGCCATCACTGCCTGCCTTATAGTTGAATTCTCTCTTTAGAGGAAAACCAGAATATAAGTTTGATGTTATACAATTTCAATGTATATTATTTTTCACACTTTCATTTTGGAACTTTCGTACCTTCAAGATCCACAGGGATCTCCGAAAAATATCCCGTGACCTCTTGAACACAAAGCGAACAGCTTAACGACTACGCATTGAGATCCCAAGGTTTTAAACCTTAAATACGTGAACTCACTACGTTCACACAATACGTCAACCCATTACGTTCACACAATACGTCAACCCATTACGTTCACACAATACATAAACCCTTTACATTCACAAAATACGTGAACCCATTCTTCTTCTTCTTTCTGTCCTCAGGTAATTTCGGTGTTGAGAAGAGAGTGAGTATACGGTATTTTGCCCTTCTATTTGCTTCTTCTGCAGTTACATTTCCGAGTGTTTCTAATACACTATCTATCCACCATTTACGAAGGCGTCCAATAGGTCGACTGTTTTCGAATCCTATCATAACCCATTACGTTCACAAAATACCTGAATGTATTACGTTCACAAAATGCGTCAACCCATTGCGTTCATTGTCACCAATTTCTAGCTTTATATGTATTCTTAACAGTAAAGAATTGGTCTTGTAGTTGTATTTGTTTAATATATCTAAAAGTCATGGCGAGTTGTTAAGATGAAACTCAATGAAACTTATAGATAGTTGAATGGATATATATATAATACTAGCATAAATTAAAGACTTGTGCAAAGTGGGACAATGACCCATTAACATCGCCGTTTTATGTTATCGCAAACAGATTTACCTACGATACGAATTTTAAGTTAAAATCTTGGAATGTTTGCAGCAATCAACATATTTCTGATAGGTTTGACAGTTGTGTGTTTTGTTTAGAAATTTGTCATAAGAGCGTTAAATTGTTCACAGCTGAGACAACAGTTTTTGTTATTTATATTTTTTTCTGTGATATTGTTTGTATGACTCATAAAGTCGACATTCGCGAGATTGTATGTTGTAGTGTTTAAATTTACTATTGTTTTGTTACCACACGTGTGTTTGTGCGTAAACATTTTTTGTTAAATGTTGTGTCCAAGTGAAGGGACTATTCCTGAGTAAATGTACTGCAACAAGAGAAAGGACTATTCCTGAGTAAATGTACTGCAACAAGAGAAGGGACTATTCCTTAATAAATGTACTGCAACAAGAGAATGGACTATTCCTTAATAAATGTACTGCAACAAGAGAAGGGACTATTCCTGAGTAAATGTACTGCAACAAGAGAATGGACTATTCCTGAGTAAATGTACTGCAACAAGAGAATGGACTATTCCTTAATAAATGTACTGCAACAAGAGAAAGGACTATTCCTGAGTAAATGTACTGCAACAAGAGAAGGGACTATTCCTTAATAAATGTACTGCAACAAGAGAATGGACTATTCCTTAATAAATGTACTGCAACAAGAGAAGGGACTATTCCTGAGTAAATGTACTGCAACAAGAGAAGGGACTATTCCTGAGTAAATGCACTGCAACAAGAGAAGGGACTATTCCTGAGTAAATGTACTGCAACAAAAGAAGGGACTATTCCTGAGTAAATGTACTGCAACAAGAGAAGGGACTATTCCTGAGTAAATGTACTGCAACAAGAGAATGGACTATTCCTGAGTAAATGTACTGCAACAAGAGAATGGACTATTCCTGAGTAAATGTACTGCAACAAGAGAATGGACTATTCCTGAGTAAATGTACTGCAACAAGAGAAATATTGAAAGATGAATGCTAATATGAAGATGAGTACAGAGAAAGTGTAGAATTACAGAAGGAAATCATGAAGACCCCACGAGCGGGGTAAGAGGAAATCATGAAGACCCCACGAGCGGGGTAAGAGGAAATCATGAAGACCCCACGAGCGGGGGTAAGAGGAAATCATGAAGACCCCACGAGCGGGGTAAGAGCCGACATCGTAAGATTATCTAACAAGCATACGAACAAGGTGTGTACTATATTAAGGGGAAAAAACCGCACTTGTGGAGCCGGGCCCGAAAGGGGAGCAAAGAATGGCAACACTGTTTACCTTCTACGCATGTCGTAAAAGGCGACTAAGGAGGTTATGGGATGGAGTTGGCTGTCCCATCCCATATAGGGTCAGTGACTCAAAGTCTTGTTGAAGTCGGATGTGTCAGGCCGAAACTCGCAGATAGCGCATCAATGCTGTAAACTCTATGACACAACGCATTCCGTTCTCCGGACTACATCCTGCTAATCTGCTGGAGTTTGAGAACGAACGCAGAAGAAGAAGAAGAAGAAGGGGAAAAAATAACACACAATTAGAAGGATATAATAATAATAAAACCCACAATCCGCGAGGGTCGTAGGAGAGTCACATTGAGACATTTTATCTCGAAGCATCTCTATCCTCTACCCTCCTGATGAGTTCGGAAACTTCACACCCTGTCCAGTCCTTCATATTATGCAGACATGCCACCCTCAACCGTACATAGAAGAACATCTCTTGTTATCGAAGAATGGTCTCATCACGTACCCGTACCACCGGAGTTTATGAATTCTCTCGATTGTTAACAGTGCTTCTTGTTGACCTGCTAATACATTAATTCTATGATGCACAAACACATTGGTCTTATGTTCTCGTGAACAGATACTCTTGGTATTTCAACACACGTCTATAGCATTTGTTTTCAAAGGTCTTGATTCTTTTCTATAAGTATAAGAAGGTTAGAGGCAGTGAAATGAGTAACACTGCCGAAAACGGATGTGTCGGGGCATTGACGCAAATAAAACGGTGACACAACGCATTTCCATTCTCTGTACTACACCCTGTGTTGGAAATCTTGTAGGATCATTGTCCTCTATACGAGACATCCAGCGGGAGTTTGAGAATGTGTCCTGATACAAGAGAGATCCAGCGGGAGTTTAAGAATGAACGCTGAAGAAGAAGAAGAAGAAATGAGTAACAAAAGTATCAAGGCAAAGCAAGTTCTCTGTAAGATTATTAGAAGAGTTTCATCTTGTGTGACGAAAAGAAGCTAGTAGGTGATTATGTGACTAAGAATTATATCTGAGAGAAGACAAAGGTCTTGTACGACGACCTTGTAAGTAAATACTATATGCACCTGGTTCCTAGGCAGAAAATGTAGAATACTTTAATACGAGCAAGAAATGATTGGATAAGTTAAGATAAGAAATTATAAGATAAGAAATAATAAGATAAGATAAGTTAAGATAAGCTAAGATACGAGCAAGAAATGGTTGGATAAGTTAAGATAAGAAATAATAAGATAAGAAATAATAAGATAAGATAAGTTAAGATAAGCTAAGATACGAGCAAGAAATGGTTGGATAAGCTAAGATAAGAAATAATAAGATAAGAAATAATAAGATAAGATAAGTTAAGATAAGCTAAGATACGAGCAAGAAATGGTTGGATAAGTTAAGATAAGAAATAATAAGATAAGATAAGTTAAGATAAGGTAAGATACGAGCAAGAAATGGTTGGATAAGTTAAGATAAGAAATAATAAGATAAGAAATAATAAGATAAGATAAGTTAAGATAAGCTAAGATACGAGCAAGAAATGGTTGGATAAGTTAAGATAAGAAATAATAAGATAAGAAATAATAAGATAATAAATAATAAGATAAGAAATAATCAGATAAGATAAGTTAAGATAAGCTAAGATACGAGCAAGAAATGGTTGGATAAGTTAAGATAAGAAATAATAAGATAATAAATAATAAGATAAGAAATAATAAGATACGATAAGTTAAGATAAGCTAAGATACGAGCAAGAAATGGTTGGATAAGTTAAGATAAGAAATAATAAGATACGAAATAATAAGATAAGATAAGTTAAGAGGAAAAGTAATATCCATAGAAGCGTGAGGCACAGTGAGACTGCGAGTTCTGACGTAAGAGAGATGGGTTGTCGAGTTTATCATCTGAGCTTACGTTATTTCTTATGGGAAAAATCTCTTCGGTATACCGGTGATTTGGAATTACGAGCAGGTTTCCGGAATTAATTTTCTCGTTAAGTTGGTTGTTATATATTCTCTCTTGTAGTATAAGTTATAATTTGTAGTTCATATTTGTATTTTCTGCTAATCATGCTATTTTACTGTTTGTTCTCAAATTCCTGCAGATCTACAGGACGCAGTCTGGAAAACAGAAAGAATTGTGTCATAGATTATAGTTACAACAGACTGCGGACGTAACGTAACACCTTTTGGCTGACACATACAACTTCAGCATGGATTGTGGGTCACATTGATGGGAATGTGATGATATTTGATGGGACTGGAAGAACTACTGACAAGCCAGAAAATTGCTATTCCTTGCCACCCATTCGGGTCTCAGAAACACACGGTGTTTTCTGCGTGGTTTAGTTTCTGTGTGGTTTAGTTTCTGTTTGGTTTAGTTTTCTGCGTGGTTTAGTTTCTGTTTGGTTTAGTTTTCTGCGTGGTTTAGTTTCTGTTTGGTTTAGTTTTCTGCATGGTTTAGAGAGGTCTATTTGCTTATTTTTTTAAGGATATTTCTATTTTTTTTCTTGTAATAGACTAAGCACAGAAATAAATCTCTGTCAGTCTTAAGACAAGATCATAAATATTATATCAACATATTAACAGCTGTAGAAGTCTGATGTGCCGTGCCATTTGCACAATTAATATTGTAATACAATGCATCGCCGTTCTCTGGACTACATCCCGCTGGAAGTGTGGTAGACCCGCTTTTCTGCTGCCAGGAGAATTACGGCTAGAGTAAGAGCAATTATAAGTGTGTCGTGGATCGGCGAACCACGACCGCCATTATTGTTGATAGTAAAACGTTCTAATAATGTGGAATGTGAAAAACCACAGTGGAATAATGTGCGTTGTTGAAATTAACGTAACTCGCAATAGGAAGTAATGTTTACGCAACCAAATTAGTGTACTTCACAATAAGATGTAATGTTTACACAAATAAATTAGTGTACCTCACAATAAGATGTAATGTTTACTCAACCAAATTAGTCTACTTCACAATAAGATGTAATGTTTACTCAACCAATTTAGTGTACCTCACAATAAGATGTAATGTTTACTCAACCAAATTAGTCTACTTCACAATAAGATGTAATGTTTACTCAACCAAATTAGTGTACCTCACAATAAGATGTAATGTTTACTCAACCAAATTAGTGCACCTCACAATAAGATGTAGTTTACTCAACGAAATTAGTGCACCTCACAATAACATGTAATGTTTACTCAACCAAATTAGTGCACCTCACAATAAGATGTAATGTTTACTCAACCAAATTAGTGTACCTCACAATAAGATGTAATTTTTACTCAACAAAATTTATGAACGACGTTAAATTTCTTGACAATAAATACTACAGACAAACGAAAATAGAGATCTATGACTGTATGAGCAAACCGGCATGGGACACGATGATGATATATACATACATGCATAAAACCACAACATTCAGTGTTACTTGTTACATGTTTTATAACGATCGGTACAGTTGTTGAACGATGCAGCACATGTAGGTGTGTTCGAGAAGTCAATGTAATAACTGTATACTCTTTGTTGTGGATTGGAGGTAAATATATCACGAGGCTAAAACAAGTTTTCTTGCCTAGTATAAAATAGTGAAGCTACCGTCAATCCATGCAATAAAAACACAACTTTTAAAGAATATGAAAAATATTGGGGGGGGGGGGGGGGTAGAGGAATCGAAGTTAGGGGTTGAACATATTGGGCAAATATGTGTGGTATGGGTGCTTCATGAGACATTATATCCTTTCCAAGACTGTCCTTCAGGGACAGTTGAGGGAGTGAGAAAAAATAAGGGTTAAAGGAAAGTGTAGATAATATTAAAGATGTGACACTCGTAAGATTCTCTACGCTCAAAATTATGGTTGGTGTGAAACATAAGTTAAAAGGAGAATAGGAATGGCTAATAGTACTTTCAATGATATTAGAACAATTTTGACATTAATTTTACGAACAAATTACGAACGAGAAATTAAGAATGAGAATTATAAAATTCTACATTTAAAAAAAATGTATGGCTCAGTATCATGGAAGATGAACGAATAACTAGAAGGCAGAAATGATGCCTTTAAAATGTGGATATTTAGAAGAATAGGGAGAACTTCATGGAAATTGCAGTGTATTGACCTAGTTGTACTCGGATTTTCCCATAATGTACTTCGTCCCTCTCAACGAAGTGGCACGCAACCTGCCGAGAGTATGCATCATCGCAAGTAACACCATAGTTTCAAGCGATAATTTACCGCGATCTCCGAAAATAAATCACATTGTAAGCAAGATATAGCGAATAGAATTCGAACCAAAGACACACGACTTAACTAGTACTCCAGGAAGATACTAATGACGTGTGTTTACACATCCCGAAGTGTAAACACATCCGAATTCACCATTACTCACGTGTGAAAGAAGATATTTCAACCAAGATACAATACAATTAATATATTCTTGTAACATGTTGAGACTTAGAGCAACTCCTTCTACAAATTATATGGATCCTGCAGTCTGAAAAGTACTCAGACATAGCATCACTTATCTTGGCTGATGCGACATATCTATGTTTTTAATTGATAATTCCGCTTATATTTTGTGCCAAGAGTCAATAAAAATTCCCATAAATCACAATGAGTGACGCAGTGCATAACAAATTGGCAGGACCTATATGTTGTGAAGGATTTGACTAGAGACACTGAATGCAACTGTGCATTTCAGATGAAACGATCTGTGACCAAAATACGAGGAAAAGATTGGGTGTGTATGCAGGGTTAAGACCGTGTTTAGATATGTGTGTATGAACACACATGTTTACGCGTATGAATACATATGAGTGTGTATGCGTTTCTATGTTTGTGTATTATTGCAGAATCGAGGTGTTGAAACGATACCTAATTATGCTCAGGGCAGTGGCTCTCAAATTGTGAATTCTACACATTTTATCAGTTGTTATTCTTCTTCTTCAGTGTTCATTCTCAAACTCCTGCTGGATCTCTCTTACAGCAGGACAATGGTCCTACTAGATTTCCAGAAGAATGTAGTACACAGAATGGAAATGCGTTGTGTCGCCGTTTTATTTGCGTCAATGGTCCGACACGTCCGTTTTCTGCGGAAACCATTATTAGTTGTTCAAAGGCGGTAATCTAGAACACGGATTATGATGAGTTACTAGCTGACTTAGTCAACACAAGAACTATTGAAGAATGCTGGTTAAGGCTGATATAAGCTCGCATGCTGAAAGTGCGCCAAAGAAGTTGCAATGGAAATTTCTACACGACAGTAATCATTTCCTAATGGGAACACAAAATAACAACACTTTGGCCTGTCATTCATATTGTAGAAGGCGACAAAGAAAATTCGGACGGAGTAGAGTTGTCTGTGATAATATTGTAATAATATTTAAATTATGCGTCTATCAATTATGTCAAGACTTCGTTGCTAATGTTTCAATTCTCTCCCTTGTCAACAATTGTCAAGAATTTAGGGACCTACCCACTTTGCTTAATTATGTCAATCCCCCCCCCCCCCCCCAAACCAAACCAACAAAAGCGAACAATTTTCTATCAGAAAACCTTAGAAAGCAATGAATTACAATTTTTTTGAAAATGTTTCCAATTCCAACAATTTCATTGGTGTATAGAAACAGTATTGTTGTCGTTAAATTTCGCTAAACAGTTTAGCCTAAACCCCACCTCCCCGTCAACAGCAAATTTTTTAGACCCTCTCTCGTCTAAATGTCCACGTACATAATGGACAATATCTGTACTATACCACATGCCCATGTAACCCAAACACCTTGTTGATGTTGGATGTATTAGATTCTTTACATAGACTAACAAAATCCATAATGGAATCTTCCAATTAATGAGTTCAATAACTGTGTGTAGGAGATAGTGCAGCAATCAGGGGACAGCTGCTGTCAGGGGAAATAATTTCAATAACAGCAAATAAGTTCAACAACTCTTCCTGGTGTGACCATAATACCATCTATTGTCCATCCTCTTGTGGATGTTGGTCAGAATATCCACACTTACCGTTAAGCGTAGGTGTAGTGAGTGTGAGCTTTAGTTGTCTATCCAAGGCCAGATGTTGGTTGTGTTTAATCCATATTTGTTCAGTGTTGTCTTGATATTATCTATCCATCTTGTTTTAGGTTTCCCCTGGCCCTGTATCCGGATCTTCTCATGTTATATACTCTTGTCGGTAGCTGGTTATAGTTCATTCTCATAAGGTGTCCAAACCATTGAATTTGCTGTTTCTGGATGTATAATTTGCATGGTTTTATACCGATTCCTATCTTGATTTCGTCATTTCCTATGTTGTCTAGTTTGATCATTCTTGCGATTTTATCAAGAATTTCATCTCATATGTTAGGTTTTCTCTACTGTGCTACTGTCAGCGCCCATGTCAGACATTGATAGCAACGTGTTGGCATAAAAATACTGTTTATCATCTGTCCCTTGTCTTCCATCTTGATCTTTGGGTTCAACAGTAATGGTGATGGCTGGTATGTCACTTTGTTTGCTTTCTAGCATCTTGTCTCAATTTCTCTGTCAATTTTCTGTTGCATTTGAAAATCCTTCCCAGGTATTTAAATTCAGAAGTTTGTTTCACGTTCATTTTGTTTATCGTTATATTCACTGGGTTTGGTGACTTGTTGATTTCTATAATATGATATATAATTATAATATTATCAAACTATAAAGTTCAGTAAAAATATTTAAAAAATGGCCAAAGAAACTTTTTGAGGCACGAGATGTAAATAACGCATATAAATTGTAAAAAGGAAGTCTTCAGGGAACTCTTCCATCCATGATGCTGCAGGAGATACATTGGTATAACGCGAAAAGAAGAGATTTCAATTTTTGGTGAAATTTAGACATGAAATGGCCAACATGAGAAACGTTGTTCTGCATTCACGTTAGTAGATATTTCTTTACAACTGGAATTTAAATTAGTAGTGTGTGTGCCGGATAGTTTGAGACCCACTGCTGTACGCACGTGCTAAATCCGTCAACGATTATTTTTACACACATGAGCAGGTCGAAACCGTTCAATGTGCGCACATATCTAAAAATAGGCAGAGCCTGAGAAGCATATTTATGTGTATTAAGCTGGAGTAGTACGCGCATATTTATGTGTATTAAGCTGGAGTAGTACGCACATATTTATGTAGCATATGTATGAAAATAAGGAGAGAAGTATGGCAACGGAAAACACAGGTAAACAGCAGCATCCACGATGAAGGTAAGACACAAAGGTTTGTTAAGGGGCTGTGCATAAATTACATCTACAATTAGTGGGGATGAGAGGGGGCTTGACATTTTTTAACAGTTCTTGTCACAGGGAGAGGGGTGTGCTTGACCAGTGTTGACAGCAACAAACAAGTCTTTTATACGCCAATTCAATTGTGTCAATTTGATACATCAATTCAGTTACGTAAATTTGATACATCAATTCAGTTACGTAAATTTATGTAAATTTGAACATCAAAATAAAAACAAATGTTTTAAAATAATTAAACGGGGGGGGGGGGGGCGCTCACATTAAAAGTGCTGACCCAGTCCATGGACAACCAATACGACATTGATGACTTCAATGGTTCCTTTCATTATCATCATTAGGTTCTGTTTCTGCAACGAAGATTGGCTGCGATGAACTTCCAACAACTCATGCTTCTTGTGTTGGGGGTGCACTCTGATAGACTGTAATCTGTCTATCTTGTGATGATACTCTCCCACTTGTATCTCTGTCTACTTCTTGCTCGCTTCCCTTCAACTTTACCCTCAAGTAATTCCTTCAACAAGGTGTCATGTCTTTTAATGTGTCCAAAATACTTTATTATATTTTTATTTTCTTTAATAATTCTTTCTTCATAGGAAGCGTTATTAGAACCTCTTTGATGTTTTCTTTTCTTCCCATAAAGTTCTCCCTATTCTTCTATATATATCCACATTTCAAAAGCATCAATTCTATCTTCTAGTTGTTTGTTCATTGTCCACGCTTCTGAGCCAATAGAATAGTTGTAGTATTTTAGAATTCTCATTCTTAGTTTATTTGTAATTTTATTTAGATATCAATATTTTCCTCATGCCATTGAAAATTAGGCAGTCATACATATACTACAGAATTAAGGAAGCTGTCTCACTCCCATACCAGATCTGACAGTCTGGCCAAACCAGCTGAAGGTGACCGAGAGTTCTCGGCCCAGGCGCGAATATATGGACTGTATGTTAAAGTTTATAAACTGCATATGGTGGACAGCGCGGATGAAACATCTGATGTTCGACGGGCTGCAAGTTATTTGCCATCATATCGTTGTGGAGTGCCAAGGGATTTGTTAGATATGAAGGCTGGTCACTGAATCATGGTACACTGTCAGTCGTTTCCATCTAATTTTTCACGGTCATACAAGGAAGAGAGAATGTAATAGACAAATGGCGCGCACACACACGCACGCACGCGCGCACGCACGCACACACACGCACACACACACACACACACTCACTCACACACACACACACACACACCCCCCATCTTAATGAACAAAGTTCAGTGATAACTCAAATATCATAAACTCATTTGAACTTAAAACATAACCTTTATTCATTGTTCATTGTAACAAAATAAACTTAGTAAATGTGAATTTCAATTATCTATATTAGTTTTTGAGATATGATCTCAACAATATGAAGTACATCAATATTACGATTTTCGGCAAAAATAAAAAACAACAATTTAAACAAATTGTCCGAAAAAAATACAAACAACAATTTAAAGAAATGTTCCGAAAAAAATACAAACAACAATTTAAACAAATTGTCCGAAAAAAAACAACAACAATTCAAACAAATTGTCCGAAAAAAATACAAACAACAATTTAAACAAATTGTCCGAAAAAAATACAAACAACAATTTAAACAAATTGTCCGGAAAAAAATACAAACAACAATTTAAACAAATTGTCCGAATCAAATAGAAACAACAATTTAAACAAATTGTCCGAAAAAATACAAACAACAATTTAAACAAATTGTCCGAAACAAATACAAACAACAATTTAAACAAATTGTCCGAAAAAAATACAAACAACAATTTAAACAAATTGTCCGAAAAAAATACAAACAACAATTTAAACAAATTGTCCGAAAAAAACAAACAACAATTCAAACAAATTGTCCGAAAAAAATACAAACAACAATTTAAACAAATTGTCCGAAAAAAATACAAACAACAATTTAAACAAATTGTCCGGAAAAAAATACAAACAACAATTTAAACAAATTGTCCGAAACAAATACAAACAACAATTTAAACAAATTGTCCGAAAAAATACAAACAACAATTTAAACAAATTGTCCGAAACAAATACAAACAACAATTTAAACAAATATTCCGAAAAATATACAAACAACAATTTAAACAAATTGTCCGAAAAAAATACAAACAACAATTTAAACAAATTGTCCGAAAAAAATATGTTGAATAAATTATATTTATACATTAAAAAAACAAACAAAAAAAACTTTAGTTACTGCATGTTTTTCTGTTAAGGAGTGCAAGGAGGCTTTTAAGGCGGTATATTTATATACATATTTATATATATATATATTTATATATATTTTTCTTTTTATATATATTTATATATTTATATATTATAAATTATATTTATATTTTAAATTATATATAAAACAATTATAAATCATAAATTATATTTTCCTGAAATCTTTAACAATTATGTACTACTAACTGAAGGTATTTCTTACACTATATATAGTTCGAATTTAACTGAGTCCTATACGTTCGTGTAATTCTCTTTAAAACTCTGAACCAATATAAGAGAGATTATAAGAATGAGATTGAATAATAATAGTTTGTCGTAATCGATGATGAATAATAATAGTTGGTCGTAATCGATGGTGAATAATAATAGTTGGTCGTATTCGATGATGAATAATAATAGTTGGTCGTATTCGATGATGACCATTTAAAACAATAATGAATTAGCACATCAATAATATTTTGATACCGCAGACTTTCACACAGTTATACTATCAATAAAGAAATAAAATATATTTTGGACAAACGTCTTGCTTTCATCTTTCGAGATAATGTGAAATTCTTTCAAATCAATTACTACTTTTATGTCCGAAAGATGAGAGTAAGCTAACTATGATGAATGATTTCCTGATGCCAGTATGGATGGGAGTTTTAGATACATTTCGGTATTTTGATATCAATGATTAGTCTCAGAATTTAGAGAGTTTAGCAAAAAATGTATTAACTTTGAGTGACGGAAATTAAAATCAGATTTGATAGTTACGACACTGATATTCATAATCTATTGTCAGGTGTGAGCACAAACATGATATATGTGTGCTATGATCTACTGCCAAGTATGAGAACAAACATGATATATGTGTGCTATGATCTACTGCCAAGTATGAGAACAAACATGATATGTGTGTCATATGATTAATTTAAACATTAATTTTATATGCAGCGTCAGGGGGTAAGGGTGCTCTGGTGATGCTTTGGTATGTGCTTCATATATGCTTGGTTTTGTGGTTTCCATTATTCATGTAGTCCATCTTTTGCAAGGTCAGCCTCTGGTTCTGTATCCGTTGTGTCTGAGTAGCTATGCTTTTTCAGGAGCAGACGTCTGATGGTAGTCTGGTGGGTGTGTGCAAAACATTTAATCTGTTATCTTCTGTGGTAATCTAAAACTGGGGTTGTCTTAGTCGTCTGATATTTTCGTTTCTGATTATTTCTCTTATTCTTACTTCGATAATTATCGTTGGCATTCCATTTCTGCCGTGATAAGTCTTCAAGTCTTCAAGTCTGAAATTAGTAGCACAGTGGCTAGTATAATAATCGTTCTGTATAATGCTACTTTGTGTTCATGTTTAATTTTTTTTCAAAGTATTTACTCAGGTACACTATGTTGTATGTATATTGTATTTCTTTCGTGTTTTTCCATTTCGATGTTATAATGTTTCCTAGGTAGGTGAACTTTTTCACTTGCTTGAACATTTGTCCCTCTATGGAGATAATTGTCTTTTCACCTTCCTTTGCGATTACCATTATCCCAGACTTCTGGTGTCAAACCTCAAGTTAAAGTCCTTGTATAATGTGTTACGTCTATCTATATGTTATTATAGTTTGTATTCTCATGTTGACATTATTGCTTGGTCATCTGCAAAAAATAAGTTCGCTTAGAAGGCCATTTAGTATTTCTTCCTCGTTCGTGGTGGTTAGTGTACATTTGCGATCAGTGTATGTAATGAATAGGAGGGGGGATTGAACACATCCCTGTAGTACTCCTTAGTTTTTGTAGAATTTATCTGCAAGTCCTGCGTTTATGCTTACTGCACATTGGTTATTGTTATAAACACACTTGCATATATTATTTAAGTGTAATAGTACCACATATCTTGAAAGTGTTTCCTGATATGTTGTCTGTCAACTTGATCAAAATCCTTTTCTTGATCAACGAATGTAATATATATTTCCTTGTTGTATTCAGTCATTTTATCAAGCAATTTAATATATGTATAAAAATAGTTTTGTTGATGTTAAGTTTGGTCAAATCTTTCCTTGTCAAGTGATGTCAAACTTGTTCAGAACCGTACTTTCCCTAATTGTTGACAAAATATATGCACATCCCCTTAGCACAAAATATTAAACACTGTTTCATGTAACTATCTCAAGAGTATTTTTTTTACTACTGTTATAACTGAATACTGTTTTATGTTTGAAGGAAAGACTTCACAAAAATCAAATACCGTTATGAATAAGTCCAGGAAGATAATGCTACCTGGGACAGTTGAAAGATGCCCAAAAATAGACATGTCAATAATAGCATTGAAGGTGAAGTCAATATTGAGTGTGTGGTTACTTTTTCGCTCTGCCCCATCACTTTACCCCTCTCTGCCCCACTTCGCATCCCTCTATCTCTCGTTGAACCTTTCTTTCCGACTTCGCACCTCTCATTTTCACTTCGCACATCTGTCCCAGGTCACACTTCTCTTTCCACTTTCACACAGATCTGTCCCACTTTGCATCTCTATTTTCCACTTAATATCTCTCTGCTCCACTTCACACATCTCTGTTCTACTTCACATATCTCTGTTCTACTTCACATCTATGTTCTTCATACATCTCTGTCCCACTTAACACATCTCTGTCCCACTTAACACATCTATGTCCCACTTGACATATCTCTGTCCCACTTAACACATCTATGTCCCACTGATCAATAAAAAATACCGTATTAACTAACACAATGGCGAAGTGGTGCACAGCGCGTCTGTGACGGCCAATGTACCGAGTTCAATCGTCACAGGAAATTGTGCATCTGGACTGTTCAGAAAGTAATGGCAAACTACTGAACGTATTTATATTGATTAGAAAATCACTACAACCAAAAAATGCTGGGTTGATAGCAACGTCCTGCATAGGATACATTTTTTAAAGTATTTCCCATTACTTCTCAATTGGCGTGCAGCGGGCACGCGTTACTTACTTTACGAGTCTACCTAACTTTATAACTTTTCTCTCTACAAAGTTTTACATACCTCTGCCAAGATTCTCTCTACAACATATTACATATCTCTGCAAAGATTCTCTCTACACATATTTGTCTCTGAAATCATACAACTTTCACTTTACACATTTCTACTACGGTCATACATGTCATGTCTACATCTCTCACTTTACGCACTTCTGCCAAGGTGCTCTCTACAACTCTCAATTTACACAATTCTGCCACAGTCCTCTTTACAACCCTTATTTTACACAGTTCTGCCATGTCATCTCTGCAACTCTCACTTTACACAGTGCTGCCACGGACCTATCTACAAATTTCACTATAAACAGTTCTCTCAAGGTCCTTCTACAATTCTCACTTTACATAATTCTACCACGGCCTTCTCAGTAACTCTCACTTTACACAGTTATACTACGTTCCTCTCCACATCTCTTAATTTACACAGTTCTGCCGCGAACCTTTCTATAACTTTCACTTTTCACAGTTTTACGAAGATGCTCTATACAACTCTCATTGCACAGTTGTCACGGTATTACCGACAACTCTCACTTTATCTCTCACTTTACACAGATCTGTCACGGTCATGCAATCAACTTTCACTTTACACAATTCTACTGCGTCCCTTTTATATATATTCTGTTCCTGCCTCTGTGGATCGGAAATCGACTAAATCAACCACGAAACGTCTGTAATATGAGGCCTTCGTAGTTCATTTTGTAATCTGTACACTAACCTGCTTCCTGTCCGCCTGTGCAGACAAAAAGGACATCATCAATAATGATTTAGCCAGAGCGTAACACGAACAATCAGCATGCCCTTTCAATATCTGATGAAAGATGGCATTGCCCATTATGTATTTGTAAATTATATTTTCTATGGCATTTTCGACACTAATTAAATGTATACATGTACAAAGAGACAGCTAATGGAGACAATGGTAATGTAGTGAATTACCAAACACCGAGACAGCTAATGAAGACAGCGGCAATGTAGTGAATTACCAAACACACGTTCATATGTAAAGCTATGTATAATACACCACTCTTGTGTCAACGGGGTCTAAAAGGGAGTAAATAATAGGAAAATTGTTACCTGTCATACACAATGTGGGAGAGGACCAGGGAGGTAATGGGCGTGGGGTTTTCTGTCTATCTTATAGAAAGTGAAGGTAGGCCACATGTCATGCTGAAGTCGTACATGTCAGATCAGAAGGCGCATATATCGTAAGTCAAGCTATAAACTATCACACAAAACCATCCATTCTTTTGACTACATTTCGATAATATGCAGGAGATATTTTATGAAAAGAAAATTAGAACACTTCACAAAAAAGATGTGTTATTACTAATCTAGTATCTAGATAATACGTGTTTCTAGTGATTTGTAAAACTTCATTACCTGCGTCCACATTTCGCCTTATTTGTAAAACTTCATTACCCTGGTCCATGTTTCGCCTTATTATCAAGACCTCATTATACTATTCCAAGTGTTGTCTCATTTGTGAAACTTCATTACCTGTTCCAAGTTTCGCCTCATTTGTAAAACTTCATTACCCTGGTCCATGTTTCGCCTTATTATCAAGACCTCATTATACTATTCCAAGTGTCGTCTCATTTGTGAAACTTCATTACCTGTTCCAAGTTTCGCCTCATTTGTAAAACTTCATTACCCTGGTCCATGTTTCGCCTTATTATCAAGACCCCATTATCCTATTCCAAGTTTCCTTTCATTATCAAGACCTCATTATCCTATTCCAAGTTTCCTTTCATTATCAAGACCTCATTATACTATTCCAAGTGTCGTCTCATTTGTGAAACTTCATTACCTGTTCCAAGTTTCGCCTCATTTGTAAAACTTCATTACCCTGGTCCATGTTTCGCCTTATTATCAAGACCCCATTATCCTATTCCAAGTTTCCTTTCATTATCAAGACCTCATTATCCTATTCCAAGTTTCCTTTCATTATCAAGACCTCATTATACTATTCCAAGTGTCGTCTCATTTGTGAATCTTCATTACCTGTTCCAAGTTTCGCCTCTATTGTAAAACTTCATTACCCTGGTCCATGTTTCGCCTTATTTGTAAAACTTCATTACCCGCGTCCACGTTTCGCCTTATTTGTAAAACTTCATTACCCGCGTCCACGTTTCGCCTTATTTGTAAAACTTCATTACCCGCGTCCACGTTTCGCCTTATTTGTAAAACTTCATTACCCTGGTCCATGTTTCGCCTTATTATCAAGACCCTATTATCCTATTCCAAGTTTCCTTTCATTATCAAGACCTCATTATCCTATTCCAAGTTTCCTTTCATTATCAAGACCTCATTATACTATTCCAAGTGTCGTCTCATTTGTGAAACTTCATTACCTGTTCCAAGTTTCGCCTCATTTGTAAAACTTCATTACCCTGGTCCATGTTTCGCCTTATTATCAAGACCCCATTATCCTATTCCAAGTTTCCTTTCATTATCAAGACCTCATTATCCTATTCCATTTTTCCTTTCATTATCAAGACCTCATTATACTATTCCAAGTGTCGTCTCATTTGTGAAACTTCATTACCTGTTCCAAGTTTCGTCTCATTAGTAAAACTTCATTACTTGTTGCAAGTGTCGCTTCAATAGTAAAATTTCATTATTCTGTTCCAAGTTTCGCCTCATTAGCAAAACTTGATTAACCCGTTATAAGTTTTGCCACACTAGGAAAATTAATTACCATGTTCCAAGTTTCACCTCATTGACAAAATTTCATTAACCTGTTCCAAGTTTCGCGTCATTGACAAAACTTTATTACCCTGTTCCAAGTTTCGCGTCATTGACAAAACTTTATTACCCTGTTGCAAGTTTCGTCTTAATAGCAAAACCTCAATACTCTGTTCCACTTTTCGCATCATTGACACAACTTCATTATTCAGTTCCAAGTTTCGCTTCATAAAAGCAGAGACAATCCTTGTAATTTTTCAGATGGTTAGAAAAAGAAACTAACTGCAACTGAAGTTGGTTGTTTTCATGTGAAATATTCTCTCCAGAACGTTGTTTTCATGTGAAATATTCTCTCCAGAACGATGTTTTCATGTGAAATATTCTCTCCAGAATGTTGTTTTCATGTGAAGTATTTTCTCCAGAACGTTGTTTTCATGTGAAATATTCTCTCCAGAACGTTGTTTTCATGTGAAGTATTCTCTCCAGAACGTTGTTTTCATGTGAAATATTCTCTCCAGAATGTTGTTTTCATGTGAAGTATTTTCTCCAGAACGTTGTTTTCATGTGAAATATTCTCTCCAGAACGTTGTTTTCATGTGAAGTATTCTCTCCAGAATGTTGTTTTCATGTGAAGTATTCTCTCCAGAACGTTGTTTTCATGTGAAGTATTCTCTCCAGAATGTTGTTTTCCAGATGAACTCCATGAAACTCCACATTAATCCAGCGTGCATTTTCCAAAGTTATCTTTAATGTGTTTATAATATCTGAGTTTCTCTTATTGTCATTCATGTTATCTTTAATTTTGTAATCCATGTCTTCTTGGTCTGCCCTTTCTCCTCCGTCCAGGTGCTCTGGACTCCATTATTTGTCTCTCCAAACAAATGTGTCTCTTAATATGACCAAACAGGTGTAGTTTTGTTTTTATTATTGTGTTTAGTAACCAACACTATGGCATCTTCAATGTGTGTATAGTATATGAGTTTCTATTTATTTCCTTCCATGATATTAAAAGTAACTTTCTGTAGCATTTCATCTCAAAGGCGTTGATCTTTTTTGCCGCTGTTGTACCTATGGTCCATGTTTCACAGCCGTATGTTACAGCCTGAACAATAAAAGTTCTTAGAATTAGCAGAAACACATGTGCAGGTACTTACCGGGCTGAAGTCGGTATGGATCAAAAGGAAGATATGTGACCTTATTGTTCTCATTTCTTACTGTCTACAACATAATTAGTGAAACGTTTTGGCTAAGAACCTACTCTACCATCTTGTGGTTATTATTTCCTAATAACCTACTCTACCATCGTGTGGTTATTATTTCCTAATAACCTACTCTACCATCGTGTGGTTATTATTTCCTAAGTACCTACTCTACCATCGCGTGGTTATTATTTCCTAATAACCTACTCTACCATCGTGTGGTTATTATTTCCTAATAACCTACTCTACCATCGTGTGGTTATTATTTCCTAAGAACCTACTCTACCATCGTGTGGTTATTATTTCCTAATAACCTACTCTACCATCGTGTGGTTATTATTTCCTAATAACCTACTCTACCATCGTGTGGTTATTATTTCCTAATAACCTACTCTACCATCGTGTGGTTATTATTTCCCAGGCACGACATATCAAGAAGATACAAATGTTGTGGGAATGTAACAAACCTGTACTCAGCAAGAAGTTAAAACAATGTATTGAATTATCCACATACAAGGAGAGAAACTACAACAAGTAAAACAGTATCAATATCTTGGACACATAGTCACAAATGATGGCAGATGTGAAACAGAAGTTAAAAGGAGAATAGGAATGGCTAAAAGTACCTTCAATGACATGAGGAAATTATTAATATCTAAACAAATTACAAACAAGTTAAAAATGAGAATTATAAAATGCTACATCTATTCCATATTAATGTATGGCTCAGAAACATGGACACTAAATAAACAATTAGAAGACAAAATTGATGCCTTTGAGATGTGGGTATATAGAAGAATAGGGAGAACATCATGGAAAGAGAAGAAAACAAATAAAGAGGTGCTAAAGACACTTAATATGAAGAAAGAACTACTAAGAGAAATAAAGATCAGGCAAATAAAATACTTTGGACACATTAAAAGACATGACACCCTATTGAAGACCTTACTTGAGGGTAAAGTCAAAGGGAAGCGAGCAAGAGGTAGGCAGAGATACAAGTGGGAGAGTAACATTACACGATGGACAGGTTACAGTCTAGCAGAGTGCACCACCAAGACAAGAGATAGGAGATGTTGGAGATACGTTGCAGCCAACCTTCGTTGCGGAGACGGCACCGGACTATTATCCGGACTAAAACGTACTAACCAGCAAGTGTGGGATATTGAAGCCAGTAAAATATCTGCATATAAGACAAGAAACGTATGCATCTTGCTAGAGTATGAAAGGGGATTAGCAACATTGTTTACCTTCCATGCACGTCCTAAGTGATGACGAAAGTAAGATTTGGAGTAGAGATGATAATTGTCAAATATCCCATATACTTTCAAAGTAAAACAGACGCCATGCTGAAGTCAGGTGTGTCAGACCGATAGGCATATATATTACATCTAAGCTGTAAACCATAGCACATCGCATTTCGTTCCTCGGGATACATCCTGTTCATCTACAAGTGTTTGTGAACGAACGGATAAGAAAAATGAAGGCAGGATAGAAATGGCTGCATCTGTTTGTAATATTTTTGATATAGGGGAAAGAACCGAACAATAATTAAGTATAACGTCATTTGTATTCGTACTTGTTTTTTTTTTTACACATATAACTAATATAACAGAGGGGTTAGTCAGTCTCGCAATCCTTATCTTCAAGATTCGAGGAGAAGAGAAGTTGTCCGTTTACTTTGCATTCGCATTAATCTTAACGTGTAAATGGTGGTTACAAATTCAGCAATAGGTAAAAAACAATGTTCTATAATGGAAATGCATAAATTATTGTGATCGTCTGAGTAATAAGGACTGAAAGTGGAGAAAAACTTAGTATAAATACTGTGCCCGTCATTCATGTTATAAGGAGAGACTAAAGATCTTTAGCGTGAAGTTATACTACCTATTCTAAAGAAAAATGTGGACAAAACCTTTCGACCCCAAAAGTCACGTTTCGTCGTTATTGACACATGGCTTGATCACATTCACTCATCTATTTTGTGTTGTATTGTTTAGTTTATAAGTTATGTCTCTTGAAAAAGATCCCATTTGGACCGACACGTTGAGAATTTTCCTGTGTAGTTTTATTGTATGTTTTTTATTTACTTTTTGAAATATATTTTTATTCATACTAAGTTTTTATAGTAACAAGTTTAATTTATTTTGCTTTACCATCTCTCTGTGATGGGTAGCTAACCACACCTTTAACCTTCCTTAGTAATCTCTTACGATATTCATGGTAGGCCATAGTGTTACTCTTCGTTAATCTGGTTTCTGGACCCGATAACATGGTCGAGATAAATGATTAGAATATAATATTTAGTTTCGTCGAAGCAAGAACACGTAACCCAGTTTACATAGTTAGTTCACGTATATACTCATGGTTGTTTCCCTTTAACCATACGCTATCGAGGGTTAGTGTTCTGGACTTTGTGAACTATTCCTGTCACAAGTCTCCACACGTGTCAAGCTGAATAGAATGAATATATCTTTACGCAACACTCACAGTCATTTTCAAAATAAAAAAAGCTCATACCAAAAAAAAATATATTTGAGAACAAATCCTTCTGTCCTTCGGTGCTTCGATCCTCAGGAATTACGAACAATAAGGTTTTACTTCATATGTGCAGTGGAGTAATATTGTACACAGCTGTATTTTGTACCCAGAAGACACCAACTCTCAGCGGTGCACACCAGAAGACTTCAGCACTCAACGGTGCGCACCAGAAGACTCGAACACTCAGCGGCGAGCACCCAGAAGACTTCAGCTCTCAGCGGTGCGAACCAGAAGACTACAGCTCTTAGCGGTGCGAACCAGAAGATTCCAGTTCTCAGCGGTGCGAACAAGAAGCCTCCAGCTCTCAGCGGTGCGCACCAGAAGACTTCAATTGTCAGCGTTGCGAAGCAAAAAACTTCAACTGTCAGTGGCGAGCACCCAGAGAACTCCAACTCTCAACAGTGTTCAATACATCATGAATTATCCTGCTCAGAGAGGTTACATTCTATACATTTAGTTGATTGTCTACTCTCTGCATCATACATATGTGCATTGCTTTCAGCTCACCTATCAAGCATTCTTACCTAGTACAGGTGTCAATAGCTTTCCAACTTTAGCTAATAGTCACTGAGATGCGCAGGACAACCAGATATGCATTCTCCGTCATAGAACTTAGGGCTCTCCATTTAAGCAGGGCTAACATGTTTGCCTTTTGTGGGTTCTCGCAGGATATTATCACATCCTGCACAGAATTGTTATTCACTACACCACCTGTCTCATCTGTTCATAGAAATAATCACTCAATTCGTATGGACAAGATTACCAGAACCACAGCCTCCGCAATTTTTGTATGGTTATAAAAATTCGAGATAACCATATTTGGACTAACGTTCGCTATGGACAGGAGTTAACTACCATTAATCTGATATACTTGTGCACGGCAGTTATTGATGTGGAAGGATGTAAAACACCGATGTAAAGAAAATGAAAAAAAATGTTTGCACAATTAAAAAACGATTTTTTCTTCAAACAAAGACCTTCAGGGACACATGTTGAATCATTCGAAAACAATATTTTTCTTCAAACAGTGACCTTTTGGAACACATTATATCATTGGAAAATATTGCTTTTTGTTTTTGTTTTTGCATGTCGGTGAAAACAGGATTACTGCTTCGAAATACCTCACATGCTTGATTCATCAAATTGTTTACTAAAAAAGGACGAAATTTTGGCAATTTGAAAGTTATAGATATGCCGATTAAACGGGAACATTTAGAGAGATACCTATTACTCTGTCTTATTTTTTAAATATGGATTACTGAGGCTCAAGACTTACAAAGGAACATCTCCTCTAATTGGCGGAATTCGTAAATAATTTTAAAACGTTATGAAAACCTGATGACTATACTTTGGAAAACTTATGTGGGGTTAGGTGTCTGGATGAACTAGCTTCTCTGGAGGGGAACTTTGTGAGCACAGTATATGTCTTTCCGTAGATACTGAAGACTGACTATAGCCAAGGGCCTCAACGTGCCGCCGTTGAAACTTTCTGAGATTTGTGTAAAACATCCTTACCGAGTTTCTGTAACACATCTACGAACGAATCTTCGGAGAACAACGTTTACATAAACTTAGACCAAAGATAACGGTACGAATGTCTCTCGTTAGATTATCACAGTTGGAATTAATCTCCATGTATGTATTATAGTTGTGTGTAAATAAATATTGTAATAGTTAAGTATTAATATTCACAAAAATAGACTATAAACATTGAAATGTCGGAATATAGAGTGAAATGAACAAATAACATTAAGACTGAACGTGTATGTATAAACATTTCGGTTAAATAAATATAATGTTAACGGGTTAACAGATCATATCCTGATTATAATTGTAACAAGAGCCCGTCGAAGACGGATGTGTCAATATATTGGCGCAAATAAAACGGCTACACAACGCATTTCCATTTTCTGGTCTACATTTTGATGGAAATCTAATAGGACCATTATCCTGCTACAAGAGGATCCAGCGGGAGTTTGAGAATGAACGCCGAAGAAGAAGTAACAAAAGTAAAAGAAGAGAGAAAATGTTGGCCCAGGTGAACATGTTTCGGTATATGGATTAGATTTTCAAATATAACGTTGAGAGTTTTCATGTGATCATTACCAGATCATGGACTGGCCTCATGATGGCATTTCATCTGACGGCCTAACCAATCAAATCTTTACATTCTTGGAATTGTCTACAACACTCCGGGCATGTGTCAGAGGTTTCTGTGGGACATTGAGCTGGGCATGTGTCAGAGGTTTCTATGGGACAATGACCTGCTCTTTCCTTTCTTCTAGTGTTTTTTTTTAGTTGCCCATCATGACGTCCAATGTTTTCTGCAGCAGCTGCAGAACTCTCAATCGCCAATTGGATCTGTCTTGTACACGATTCTCCCACCCATAAATTTATGTCTCTTTTAAAGTGAGTCAATGATCTTGTCTTAAAAGTGTCTTTAAAACACTTCTTTTATCTTCCGGCCTTGTGGGAGCCAGTCTGGAGTTCTCCATATAACAACGTTTTATTGTAGACATTGATCTTTCATTACATAATAATATAAATAACTCAAACATATTGTGTGTGGCAGTGCTCCACAACCAGTGTGCCACATCACACCAGCGTGCCTCAACACACTAGTGTGCCGTCAATCTATATATGGCCCACAACGAGGAAGAAACATTTGCCAGGTTTAACATTAACTAGTCACTATTTTAGAGTTTCTTCATTTATACAAATCTCTATATCTATTTCCCTCTTTATTTCTCATTATCTCCTGTCGTCTCCTGTGTTCATTCTCAAACTCCAGCAGATTAGCTGAACGTAGTCCACAGAATGAAATGCCATGTGTCATGTTTTACTGCTTAACTTATATATCTGCGACTTTCGGCCTGACAAACCCAACTTCAGCATGACATATGGGTTACTGTGACCCTCTATGGATTGGTACAGCCATGTATATCTTCCAAACCCTGTTAGTCACCTCTTAAGATATGTCTGGCATATAACATTAGCGTCATTCCTTCTTCTCTATTTTCGGTCCGAGAACACGCGGATATCTTTTGTTCATCATTTTCTCTATTTATATTTATCGCCATCCGTATATTTCTCTTTATATATTTATCTCCCTCCCATATTTCTCCGTGTATAGTTATCTCCCTCCCATATTTCTCCGTGTATAGTTATCTCCCTCCCATATTTCCCTTTATATATGTATCTCCCTCCATATTTCTCTGTGTATAGTTATCTCCCTCCCATATTTCTCTTTATATATTTATCTCCCTCCCATATTTCTCTTTATATATTTATCTCCCTCCAATATTTCTCTTTATATATTTATCTTCCTCCCATATTTCTCTGTGTATAGTTATCTCCCTCCCTTATTTATGATTATATAATTATCTCTCTTCCCGTTTTGTGTTTATATATTTAACTCCCTCCCATATTTCCATGTGTATATTTATCGCCCATCCTTTTATTTCTCTTTATATATTTATCTCTATCTTTCCTTTCTCTTTTACCCTTTGTGGGTGTCGAGGGAGATACAATGTTCTTGTTCTCGCTTTTCTGTCAGCTCAGATAATGTTATTTGGTGTTCGTGTAATGTCTCTTTGATGTTGTCGATCCAGCGTTCTCTAGGTCTACCCCAGACTCTTCTTTCTGCTTCTCCTCTCTTCATATATAATTTATAAACTAATGAATCACACGGAATTCTTTCAAGATGACCAAACCATTGCACTTGCTGACTCTATATGTATTGTAGAATTGATATGACACCCACCCTTTTTATCACTATATATTTATCACCCTCCTTATTTCTCTTTACATATTTATCTACCTCCCTTATTTATCTGTGTATATTTATCTCCCTCACTCATTTATTTTCATATATTTATTTACCTCCATCATTTATCTTTATATATTTATCTCCCTCTCTCATTTATCTTTATATATTTATCTCCCTCTCATTTATCTTTATATATTTATCTCTCTCCCTCATTTATCTTTATATATTTATCTTCATCTCTTATTTTTCATTATAATTTTAATTTCGTCCCTTATTTCTCTCGTTTACGTAGTCTTTCTTTTCAAGAAAAACAACCTCATATGGTGAAATACGCTCCTTTCAACCGTTAGTCCTATTTGGTTGTATAAAAACATTTAATCATCAAAACATAGTAGAGGTCGCGGTTCCAGTATATAACTAAAACTTATTCTATACGTGACAGTATTATTCTACTACTGCGTTTTCAAACTCCTGCAGAGTAGAGCATCTAGTCAGGAGAACGAAATACGTTATGCCATCGTTTACAGCTCAGCTGTGATATCCGGATCTTTCGTCCTGACACATCCGACTTCAGACTGGTTGTTGGGTCACTATGCACTTTTATGGGATGGGACAACCAATTCAACGCCAAATCTCCTTAGTTGCTTCATACGACTTGCGTGGCTGGTATAGTGTTGCTATTCTTTACTCCGCTCTCGGACCCAAACAACGTACGGGCAGTTGTTCAACGATTGAATTAACTGAAGTTTTGACGCACTGATACAATCATATTGCCAGTACAACGTGAACGATCAGATTTCGAATCAGAACCAAGTTCAACGAATATGTTTTGTTTGTGAGTCTGGTCCATTAGCCGAACGTTTTCTAAATATCATCAATTATTTTTTCCCCTGGCATTAGTGATACATGTTTTCAAATTTATTAAGTTGCTGGGGATTTCATGAAATTTAAACATATTACATTAATGTGTCTGGGGCTGGACATTGTCACAAAAACGCATTAAAACGAGAATCAGAAAGTTTGTTCCACGGGCCAAGCTTCTTAATCAGTTAATAAATATATTGTGTTCTTTCTAAGCTTGAGAGACCGTTGTTATTCTCCATGTGCGCAGTTTCTAACGGAGAGTTGGTTTCTTAAATCAGATATACTTAAACACATATGCTTTCGCGCGCGCGCGCACACACACGCACGCACGCGCGCGCGCGCGATCCGCACGTTCACACATAATAACACGCACGCGCATAAGACACACAAACATGAATAACTCGCTTGAATCTACATCTGTTTATGGACATCTAGATATACAAAAAGGCATGACACGGGCTAGTAAAATGTCACAGAGAAGGTCGATTTTATTATTAATAATGGCCCGTGTGTTGCCGGGGCCCGAAAGGGGAGCAAAGAATAGCAACACTGTTTACCTTCCACGCATGTCGTAAATGGCGACTAAGGAGGTTATGGGATGGAGTTGGCTGTCCCATCCCATATAGGGTCAGTGACCCAGAGTCATGCTGAAGTCGGATGTTTCAGGCCGAAAGGCGCAGATATCGCAGCAATGCTGTAAACCATTACACAACGCATTCCGTTCTCCGGACTACATCCTGCTAATCTGCAGGAATTTGAGAATGAACGCAGAAGAAGAAGAAGATTATTAATAATAGCCGAGATTTCAAGTACACGATTTATCAAGACTTTCTTCAGAGTAGTCCTGCGCGCTGCTCTCACATAACGTCACTCATCTGGGCTAAGAAGACTGATATTTTGTCACTTTGCGTACGTACACTATGTATCATCATACAATGAAAAGCAAGGAAAAGTCGTATATATCAAATATGTGATGCTATATGAGACCAGCGTCAAAAAACTATCCTGGAAAAAGAACTTGTATTCTAGCTTATACTGGTGAAAATTGGGTCAACACGAGAAATACTGAAGAAAGTACCCCTTAAGTGTGATGCTTGCCTAACCCTTAGATTTAGCTCTCTATGCAACTCGGCACTCAGAGAGTTCACCCCTTATCTCTGACACCTCTAAATAAGGATATGTTCAACTAGATCACTATTTCTAAGGTAAGTTAGGTAAGGTAAGGACAGTTACTAATGTCATCAGAATTCTCGGCAGGAAGTGTGACTCGTTGCTAAGACGGACGAAGTACATTATGGTGAAATATGAGTAAAGTGAAGTCAATCCTCTACACCTTTTGACCTTTAATTTGGACATGTAAGGCATGGCCTACAAGGCGAGTTAGAAGGTTGACGTGCTGCTGGCCACCTAACCCCATGATTTCAGCGGTGCTGAAAACTGCTGAATACCCATGTCTGGATTGCTGAAAGCAAATCAATCCATTCATCTGCAGCACACCTGCAGCACACCTGCAGTACACCTCCAGATTGAAATAAAATCACATCAATGTCTTATTCAGAGTAGAAGACTGCTCAATTTATGTCAGTACATCTTACAGCCAGTACATCTTACAGCTAGTACATCTTACAGCCAGTACATCTTACAGCTATATTGAGACAGACATTCATCGGAGACTATTTACAGTCCCTTAGCTTCCAAGTGACTATGGCTAGAATGTAGCGCCTGGGAGTGCAGGTACTCAACAACGCGCAGAGCATTACATGGATCTACTGTCCATGTCATGCTGGGGTCAGGTGAAACGAAAGAGCCGATTTGCTGGCTGGTAAAACCTTGGTGAACGGCACCGAGATAAGAAGAGACAGAATTGAGTTGATTAAAGCAGTAATAGATACTCTACGAGAACACGAGAAGGAAGTCTAACGAGACAATACATATATTCAGAGAATGGTAGAAATGGGAGCGACTAGAAGCGATGGGAGAAAGTGCTCCCTCTCCGGAAAGATCAGAAGACCGGGTAATCAGCAACTGACTGGGACACTCAGCTTATACACTTTTAGATGGCTGACGGAACGGCAAGCACAGCATATATGGGAATGCCCCCAGTCCTGTTACGCTTGTTTATATTCAAGAATCAAGACAATATATGTTAATCATATACAGACAAACGTAAAGGCAGATGGTAGGACATATACTGATATACCCATGTGTATTAGCAGACAAGATATATTGATCATATACAGACAAATATAATTGATGTATGTACATATAAATCGTAGTTTCGAACCTGACAATCTGTAACCAGGTGATAGTAAGCAAGCTCATTATCAACTAGGTTACCGCGCACCCAACTAGACTCAACTATACATGCGATTACTTGTCTGTAAATAATGACCAACCGATACCCAAACAATAAAAAAAATAGGGTCTTAATTAATTCTGTTAGAAGGTCTTTATTGGCGACGGTGATGCTTTACCCGTGACTTTCGCCGAAGACCTACAAAAAGAAATTCAATCAAGTCATTGGGTCATGTTGTCGATTATTTTCGTGAATTTCGTTGGTTGGTTTTGGTAGGTGACACCCAGGTGACAACGTATTTAAATAGTGACAATGAAAAACACAGCAATAATCAACAACATTATATAAGAAGGCTGATATACATAAGAAGGCTGATATACATAAGAAGGCTGATATACATAAGAAGGCTGATAATGAAATGTTTTGATCTAAAGGCCGTTAAGTTTTATTTGATGGTTGGTCGTGGCGTAACCACTACGTTAACTATTACAGAGAAATCGCCGGGTTTGATTCTCCATAAGTTGCCGAATCATTTATTTTATTTCACGGCGAATTGATACTTCTTATGCCGTGTGAGTTGTTATTCCTATCTTTGATATATTTTCTAATGTTCTTAAGCTCGTGAACATTGCCTAGGAACATATTTCTATGGACACTAACATCTCCTACCGGTTTACTGGACCGGTAGTTTCATCTTGGAATGAACACTTTAAATATCACAAAATCACTATTAATAAATGGCGAATAGATAACACAGATTTATTAACAGTCAGGAAAGTAAAAGAACAGATAGATTGATGGATAAATGCATGAAAGAATGTAGCATACTTTATCTTCTGTATTATTAGCTGTTGTTGTTTGTTCGTTCATCACAAGTAATGATGGTCATTTGTTACATCCACTTTTAAAATTCAGTTTGAGATATGTCATTGCCTATGGGTTCGTAGATGACTAAATAAGCCCTATTCAAGCCGGAAATGTTATTGGACAGTTCAGACTTGGAATGACCACTGTAGACGTTTTTTGTTATATCCGTGACTTTCTAGCTACTCTCTTGAGCTGTTGCATGTCTCCTCTTTTCACAAGATGATGCACCCTTTTTGACTGTAGATTGCAATGTGGATCCTTTTTGTGCAAGCTCATCCCATGTATCTTGGTGTAAAGGCTTTCAGTGAGCTCTTTTACAAGTCCTTGCAGCACTTCTTTTGGCCACCGTGAAATCGTGTACCCTTCTCCAGCTGACCATAGGGAAACATCTTTGGCAGGCGATGAACTGCCATACCTACCAGATGACCTGCGCAACGAATCTGTGTTTACATCAGAATAATGTCAATGCTAGGGATACCAGATCTGTCAAGGGCTGTGGTCTCCGAAATATTGTCGTGCCATCTGATGTTCATAACATTTCTGAGACACGTCGTATGTAAGTGATTGAGTTTCCTCACACGACGTCTATACACTGTCCATATTTCACTATCGTATAACAGCACTGGGAGTACCACTGCTCTGTAAACTTTCAGCTTAGTCTGTAGGTTAATGCCATTTATACTCCAAACATTTGCGTACAATCTTCCGAAGGTGCTGCTTGACTTGGTGATCCTTGTATGCACTTCACCATCAACGTTGGCGTCTTGTGATAACGTACTACCTCGGTACAACTTTCAGTGCTACGCCATTTACTTATATGCAGTGCTCGAGATTTCTATGTGTTAATACTCGGATACGCATTCATCTTTACTTGTGGTTTTTTTATGTTTGTATGTTATGTCCGTATCTTGAAAAAGGCCTATTGGTCCGAAACGTCGACTTTGTCCTGTGTATTGTCATCTGTAGATTATATTCTGTGTTTTGTTTTGTTATGTATACCATATTTACATCCGTTAGTGATAGTGTGTAGTGTTTTAGTCATCATTCAGTAGGACTTCATTACCTGTTTTACACGTGAGTATTATTTTCCATTATGTTCTACTAGCAGTACCACCTTCTATTGATTATGTGTTAATAGTAAGCTCAAAGCTGGTACAAGCTTTGTAGAATCTGTCTATAATACTTTGTAGATCCGCCTCAGAGTTAGTTAGTCGTCGGATCATCATCACTGCAAACTGGATACGTACATAGTTGCTCCGAGATCTCCCTGAATGCTTCTGCTGACAGTACCAGTCCATTTGCTGGTTGACCATAATTATTCAGTGCCCTGCAAAATTTTCACTTTTAGCAACATCGCATTTCAAACCCTGATCTTTAATACTGGCCATTGAAAAGGAATCATCATCCACACAAGTCTCACTCTCGCGTGCTATATCTCTTAAGGAGTTCACAACGTCAACTCAGAGTTAGCATTTAGGGCACAGTTATCAGCTAATAGGAGATCCCTCATTGTGTGTGATTTTTGCTCGGAGCCGCCGAAAGCTGAATAATTTTAATTATCAACTATCAACCATTAACTATCAATTATCAACTATTAACTATCAACTATCAATTATCAATTATCAACTATAAACTATTAACTATCAATTATCAAATATAAACTATTAACTATCAATTATCAACTATCAACTTTTAACTATCAACTACAAACTATAAACTATTAACTATTAACTATCAGTTATCAACTATCAACTATTAACTATTAACCATTAGCTATCAACTATCAACTATCAACGAGTACAGAAAAGTGTTAAACCAAATTGGGCTATAGGTATGAACATATCAGTGTTATAATACGAAATCACTGTAATTTATTATAGATAAGTACAACTGAGACATGTCAGGTGAAGAACCAAGTGGTTGATATAGTGTAGGTACAGCTGAGACATGTCAGGTGAAGAACCAAGTGGTTGATATAGTGTAGGTACAGCTGAGACATGTCAGGTGAAGAACCAAGTGGTTGATATAGTGTAGGTACAGCTGAGACATGTCAGGTGAAGAACCAAGTGGTTGATATAGTGTAGGTACAGCTGAGACATGTCAGGTGAAGAACCAAGTGGTTGATATAGTGTAGGTACAGCTGAGACATGTCAGGTGAAGAACCAAGTGGTTGATATAGTGTAGGTACAGCTGAGACATGTCAGGTGAAGAACCAAGTGGTTGATATAGTGTAGGTACAGCTGAGACATGTCAGGTGAAGAACCAAGTGGTTGATATAGTGTAGGTACAGCTGAGACATGTCAGGTGAAGAACCAAGTGGTTGATATAGTGTAGGTACAGCTGAGACATGTCAGGTGAAGAACCAAGTGGTTGATATAGTGTAGGTACAGCTGAGACATGTCAGGTGAAGAACCAAGTGGTTGATATAGTGTAGGTACAGCTGAGACATGTCAGGTGAAGAACCAAGTGGTTGATATAGTGTAGGTACAGCTGAGACATGTCAGGTGAAGAACCAAGTGGGTGATATAGTGTATCAAAATACAAATTTGTACTCACAGAACTCGTGTTGCTGTCTGCTATAGACATCTGTGTCGGAGTTAGATTTACCGCTAGCCTGGTCTGATCCATGTTTACTGTGCTTCTGTCCAAATAGTTTGTGTATGATATCCGCCATGGGAGACTTGTGACATGAATGTCCAGGTTTGAGTGCTGTTTGAGGTTGCACAGGAGCAACTAAAGTTTGAAAGTGAACATAGAGTGATGAATCTCACAAGTTAGAATATCATTCGCAGACAAATTAGGAATTGAAACTTCAACGAAATCGATCTTTGAAATCAATGCGTAGTTATGTGTTATCAAGAAGCCGGGAATTCAAAGTTTTAATCTGCAAAAAAAAAAATGCAAGAAATATATAAAAGTACAAATATTAGTGATACAATCTTAGAGTTAAAGGCATTGTTTCTCAAACTTCTTCATGCCATAGTCCTGCTTGAGAAGCCTGACTTTAAAGGAAAGATCATTTTCATGACTTTGTTGCTAAGTTCAGAACTTATAAAACGTCTTTCACTACTGAAGTAAGGGGATGGAGGGGGAGGAGTGTCGTCTTCAGTCAAGGTAATAAGTATTTTTACACTTTGAACGCCAACAATTGAACACACACACACACACACACACACATATATATAAACATGACCAAGATACACTTACAAGACATACTTGCAAGATATACTTCAAGATATTCTTGCAAGATAGATTTATAATATACCTATACGATAAACTTGCAAGATAGATTTACAAGACATACTTACAAGATATACTTACAATATATACTTACAGGATAGACGTATAAGATATACTTACAAGATATACTTACAAGATATACGTAAAAGATAGACTTATCGGTAGAGTTCAGCAATTCGTATTAAAACTTAAAATTATACACACAAATCATTGATATATTTCGAAGCTAGAACTAGTGTTTAAGTTCCAATACCATTCAAGCAAATCATTCTCTGTGATAAAAATATACGAGTTGCAAACTGTCGTCATCGGGGTGCACAGGGTCTCGCACTGCTCTCGTGCGGACTGTGAGAACTAAGATGCTAAAAGTACCTCCTAGTGTTGCACCCAGGAAACAGAAATACAACGGTTCGTGCTATTTTCCTGGCCAACAATTTAGGTTAGTGTCGTGGATGTGGAGGCTGTAGATGGAATGAGAATTATCTGCAAGAGACAGGAAATATTTCCGAGACCTCGACGCCAATATACCCTGCAGCACTGTTGCCACATAGTGAAGTAAGGCATTAGAGCATTTCTTCCCCGTCAGCCAAAAATGCAGGAACATTGGAGGTACGGCTAATGTCAATGTCCCGCTGTGGGAAGATCTCTCTAAGATATAGTGATCCTAAGAGTACACATTGAGTCTTGAAATGATCACACGCGCTAGAGGGCAGAGTTGTGTATGTGAAACGATGTAGTGGCAACGAACCTACAATTTTCCAGCACGAGACCGACTAGCGGAAGTGCTGTTCATGCTGAAGAACACACAGAAGCCCACATTTCCCACCACCACTATTGACCCCATTCAAAGTAGGAGTCATGACTCAGGTATCGGATACGTCAATTTGAATATGCACTCCTGGGTATTGAAAAAAAAGCATTGAAAGCAGCTTCAAATTTCATACAAAAAAAAATAAAAAAATAGAACAAATGTCGAGGAGTATATTGTTCACAACTTCAGTTCGAAGCAATGTTGAAAATGAGTCCAGAATTGACTCTGGATGCTGTGGGAAACGAAGACGGGAAGAAAATCCGTGTCTTCGAGGACATCGCAAACCTAGTCAACTCGACTGTCGCCGTTGCCCAACAGGGTTCATACAGAGAGAATTGAGTTCGGTAACAAAGATCATAGAGGGGAATGATACCTTTCTTATTCGAAATTAGTTCGCCGCGTGCAAAGCCTCGTCCATGATAGGAGCAATCTACCTACTTTCTTGGGTAATAAACGTAATGGAGGAGAGTCAAAACACAGTCCGTTGTTGGCGATGTATTGGAAGGACTTCACAGACGGCTCGTACAGAATAAATTTAGTCTGGGACCTAGGGACACGAAGGGAGGTAATGGAATGGTCTTCCTATTAGAGGAATAGCTAATAGGATGTGAAACGTCTCGTCGAAGGAAAGACACAGTGGGTGACCCCGGCAAAGTCTCAACTCGTCTCATGACATGTGTTCTCTCTGAGTAGATAGCTCCGTCAACAAGCACTGAACTAAGCCGAAAGCTGAAGTCTCATGGGTATATAGGAAGCCATGAGAATTTACTCCACTGCGCATACGAATTAAGAGCAAATCGTTGGAACTCCACGGAGATAGCATCCAACCAACCAACCATCGTCATCCTTTGCTTTATCGCTAACATCGTCGTCCTTACGCTTTTCAAAGATTACATCGTCTTCACTTCAGTCCATCGTATTCCCATGGAGCACTTTCTGAAAGAGACAGCGTCTTCACTTCAGTCCATCATATTCCCATGGAGCACTTTCTGAAAGAGAGAACGTCTTCACTTCAGTCCATCGTATTCCCATGGAACAATTTCCGAAAGAGACAACGTCTTCACTTCAGTCCATCGCATTCCCATGGAGCACTTTCTGAAAGAGACAACGTCTTCACTTCAGTCCATCGCATTCCCATGGAGCAATTTCTGAAAGAGACAACGTCTTCACTTCAGTCCATCGCATTCCCATGGAGCACTTTCTGAAAGAGACAACGTCTTCACTTCAGTCCATCGCATTCCCATGGAGCACTTTCTGAAAGAGACAACGTCTTCACTTCAGTCCATCGAATTCCCATGGAGCCCTTTCTGAAAGAGAGAACTTCATTTTGAATAAAATGGTCACACTTCTTTCATTCTCTATGCGAACGTGACACGTAATTTTGTGATTTAGAGACTTGCTGCGATATCTGCGCTTTTTACAGGAAACATCCGACGTCATCGTGGCTTGCGTATCACTTGTATCCTTAACGAGATATAACAGCTAGCCTCACACTTATAATTCTCCTTAGTCGTCGCTTACGACAGGCATGACTAGCTACTGCGTTGCTATTATTTTATCTTCTATAAGACTATGAAAACACACATGTGAAACATAATACTATTCCACCCGAGGTGAGTATATTATTAATGTCCCAACGTGACCATATTCGTATCCTAAATGCGCCAATCACGTCGACGTGTTTCTATATTTTATTCACCGGGTGTAAATGTTCATTTATTACAATGAGGTGATTCCATTATTAATGATCTGATGTCACATTACGTGAAACTACTCTTAATACACTAACACAAATTTATTATGCACTTTTGACGTGGACCTGCTACTATTATCTAAATGAGGATTTATTACTTTTATTTTATGCCGAGGTGTTAACACAAAATGCATATCTTGGGCCACACCTCTTCAAACAAACGAGGTGATATGGCATGAGAACTCAATGAGTCTTTATTCCACGAGTATTAATAAAGGTGAAGATGGAATAAGAATGGCAAGTCACCAGAAACAAGAATAGTGTGATTGATAATGAGTTGATGTTCTTTTCCAACCGTAACTTGTTTCAACATGCAGTGTTTTAAGATGGGCTTTTCAAGAGAGTACAAATCCACTAACACCATTTGTACAGATATAGTAGTAAGTAAAAGTAAAGTAACCCATAGCATGTATTAATGTCGTAGGCGTTTGAGATGTTAGCGATCTCACAGTTCAGAGGCTCTGCAAATGAGGGCGGTAGCCATCTTCTCTCCCTCGCAGTCTTTACTTCCCGGATTAATCCAGTAACCATTTAAGGCTGGGTCGACCCGGGAGCCATTGCGATCTGAAAAACATTTCCCTCTCAACTGGGGAATGAACCCAGGACCACTCATATGCGAAGCCATTGCGCTAACCTCTGCGCTAACGCAGCTCCCAAGACAGATATAGTGCATATCGTAGAAACTAGGCAGGGATAAGGATGTCACAAGGTATAGCGCAGAAACTAGGCAGAGACAAGAATGGCACAGGGTACAGCGCAGCAACTAGAAAGAGACACATATATCACCGGTGATCGCACAGAAACTAGGCAGGGACAAGGATGTCACAGGGCGTAGCGTATAGACTAGGCACGAAACGATGTCACAGAGCGTAGCGCAGAAACTAGGCAGGGACAAGGATGTCACAGGGCGTAGCGTATAGACTAGGCACGAAACGATGTCACAGAGCGTAGCGCAGAAACTAGGCAGGGACAAGGATGTCACAGGGCGTAGCGTATAGACTAGGCAGGAAATGATGTCACAGAGAGTAGCGCAGAAACTAGGCAGGGACAAGGATGTCACAGGGCGTAGCGTATAGACTAGGCAGGAAATGATGTCACAGAGAGTAGCGCAGAAACTAGGCAGGGACAAGGATGTCACAGGGCGTAGCGTATAGACTAGACAGGAAATGATGTCACAGAGCGTAGCGCAGAAACTAGGCAGGGATAAGGATGTCACAGGGCGTAGCGTATAGACTAGGCAGGAAATGATGTCACAGAGCGTAGCGCAGAAACTAGGCAGGGACAAGGATGTCACAGGGCGTAGCGTATAGACTAGGCAGGAAATGATTGTCACAGAGCGTAGCGCAGAAACTAGGCAGGGACAAGGATGTCACAGGGCGTAGCGTATAGACTAGGCAGGAAATGATGTCACAGAGAGTAGCGCAGAAACTAGGCAGGGACAAGGATGTCACAGGGCGTAGCGTATAGACTAGGCAGGAAATGATGTCACAGAGCGTAGCGCAGAAACTAGGCAGGGACAACATGTTACATTTTTCATGGTATGAAAAAAAAACGTTCTGGAAGAGAAAGGCGGTCATAATACCTTTCATATCTACCCATACAAACAGACAGTGCCGGATTTACCTATAAGCCTATCAAGCTATATCTAATGGCCCCCACTTACTTGTGGGCCCCCCTTTTTTAAATTTCACTATCTATATATTCGCAATCGTTAAATGACCCCATATCTCAAATAGCTTAGGGCCCTATCAAGCCTAAATCCGGCCCTGCAAACAGAGGACCAAAATATTAAAATGTAAAACTTGTACACTCGTCATTCAGATAAACCAGAGATCACTCAATTGGTTGGTATTACGACATGGCTGTAAATATTTGGCATGATAATACAACCATCCAAGTATCAATTGGTTCATTAATTGAAAGTGCTCTCAGACATAATCATATCAGCATACTCTCATAATTGTTCACTATATCTATCCGATGATGCACTAAATGTGTGTATTAGATTCTCGCAGAACGTTCGAGCAGTCCAATTAGTTTGTATTTATCTGATCGACTACGTAACAAAGATGATGAATTAGTGAACAAATTACTACTGCCTACTGAAGTGAGGAGACTTGTCAATAAGTATTAACTTCCATAGACTTGTGAAGTTGTGGAACTGAAGATTCTTTTTTATCTGGTGTTGATTACTAACTGTTTGGAAAATGGAAAAAGGAATATGAACCAAAGTGTTAACTAGAAGAACCGTACTCAAATTTTAAAGAAAACCATATATTCCAACTGGACGAAATGTAGTATAATTATATGTAGACTAATAGTAATGCAAAAATTATTTTAATCTTAAATAATGTACATACTTGAATATAAAACACGGTCTCACATCTTCCTCGTTATGGAGATACTCTCAGTATTTCCCGAGTCTTCTTCTTCTTCAGTGTTCATTCTCAAACTCCCGCCAGATCTCTCTTGTAGCAGAACAATGGCCGTACTAGATTTCCAGCAGGATGTAGTCCAGAGAATGGAAATGCGTTGTGTCGCCGTTTTATTTGCGCCAATGGCCCGACACATCCGTCTTCGGCGGGTTTCCCGAGTCTAATAAGACTAACTTGAAGATAAAACATTCAGATTTTCAGAGTATGACTTGTTTATAAATATTATTCATCTGTGAGAGTTTGACATATTTGTTCACTAAATACACATACACACAAACTCGAATATAGCTTTTTAATCAATATTTAAGTTTTTTTTAAATGTATTATTACATCATTACTTTCTTTTTCTTCTTTTGCGTTCGTTATGTAACTACTGCAGTTTAGCAGAATGCATTGTGAAGTGCGTTGTACATTGCTCTACAGCTTAGCAGCAACATCTGCGCCTTCAGTCTGACTTCTGCATTGCATCATGATGACATATGAGACAGGAAAAGCAAATCCACCCAAAAACCTTCTTAAACAACTCTTACAACATGCTTGGTAGGTAGAAGTCTCGCTAATCTTTACTCCTTCTCGGGCCACGGCAACAAACGGGTGTACTTTTGTTTCTGATGAAAGTATTAGAACGAAACGTTAATTTGTACTTCCCTTAATCTTTATGTCGTTACTTCTCACTATCTCATGACTGTCAGTATTTTGTTTTATATTTTTGTGAGACATTCATACTTGTTAATATAATATTTATTTTAATATTTATGATGCTGTAGTCCATGCCTAATGGTTGAATATTTCCTGGTTCTCTGGTAGTTGTAAATGAAAAGCACAATGAATATTAGAATGAAGACAACAAACTGAAGTTTGGAAATCTGAGAAAATGCGCACAATTTGATATTGTTGTTTTCCGTTCGCAAACTCCCAATCTCTCTTATAGCAAGCAGGGCAGAGGTCCTACTAGGTTTCTTATAGCAAGCAGGACAGAGATTCTACTAAATTTCTTATAGCAAGCAGGACAGAGGTCCTACTAGATTTCTTAAAGCAAACAGGACAGAGGTCCTACTAGATTTATTATAGCAAGCAGGACAGAGGTCCTACTAGATTTCTTATAGCAAGCAGGACAGAGGTCCTACTAGATTTCTTATAGCAAACAGGACAGATGTCCTACTAGATTTCTTATAGCAAGAAGGACAGAGGTCCTACTAGATTTCTTATAGCAAGCAGGACAGAGGTCCTACTAGATTTCTTATAGCAAGCAGGACAGAGGTCCTACTAGATTTCTTATAGCAAGCAGGGCAGAGGTCCTACTAGTTTTCTTATAGCAAGCATGACAGAGGTCCTACTAGATTTCTTATAGCAAGCAGGACAGAGGTCCTACTAGATTCTTATAGCAAGCAGGGCAGAGGACCTACTAGATTTCTTATAGCAAGCAGGACAGAGGACCTACTAGATTTCTTATAGCAAGCAGGACAGAGGTCCTACTAGATTTCTTATAGCAAGCAGGGCAGAGGTCCTACTATATTTCTTATAGCAAGCAGGACAGAGGTCCTACTAGATTTCTTATAGCAAGCAGGACAGACATCCTACTAGATTTCTTATAGCAAGCAGGACAGAGTTTCTACTAGATTTCTTATAGGAAGCAGGACAGAGGTCCTACTAGATTTCTTATAGCAAGCAGGACAGAGGTCCTACTAGTTTTCTTATAGCAAGCAGGACAGAGGTCCTACTAAATATCTTATAGCAAGCAAGACAGAGGTCCTACTAGATTTCTTATAACAAGCAGGACAGAGATCCTACTAGATTTCTTATAGCAAGCAGGACAGAGGTCCTACTAGATTTCTTAAAGCAAGCAGGACAGAGGTCCTACTAGATTTATTATAGCAAGCAGGGCAGAGGTCCTACTAGATTTCTGATAGCAAGCAGGACAGAGGTCCTACTAGATTTCTTATAGCAAGCAGGACAGAGGTCCTACTAGATTTCTTATAGCAAGCAGGACAGAGATCCTACTAGATTTCTTATAGCAAGCAGGACAGAGGTCCTACTAGATTTATTATAGCAAGCAGGACAGAGGTCCTACTAGATTTATTATAGCAAGCAGGGCAGAGGTCCTACTAGATTTCTTAAAACAAGCAGGACAGAGATCCTACTAGATTTCTTATAGCAAGCAGGACAGAGGTCCTACTAGATTTCTTATAGCAAGCAGGACAGACATCCTACTAGATTTCTTATAGCAAGCAGGACAGAGTTCCTACTAGATTTCTTATAGGAAGCAGGACAGAGGTCCTACTAGATTTCTTATAGCAAGCAGGGCAGAGGTCCTACTAGTTTTCTTATAGCAAGCAGGACAGAGGTCCTACTAGATTTCTTAAAGCAGGGCAGAAGTCCTACTAGATTTCTTATAGCAAGCAGGACAGAGGTCCTACTAGATTCTTATAGCAAGCAGGACAGAGGTCCTACTAAATTTCTTATAGCAAGCAGGACAGAGGTCCTACTAGATTTCTTATAACAAGCAGGACAGCGATCCTACTAGATTTCTTATAGCAAGCAGGACAGAGGTCCTACTAGATTTCTTAAAGCAAGCAGGACAGAGGTCCTACTAGATTTATTATAGCAAGCAGGGCAGAGGTCCTACTAGATTTCTTATAGCAAGCAGAGCAGAGGTCCTACTAGATTTCTTATAGCAAGCAGGACAGAGGTCCTACTAGATTTCTTATAGCAAGCAGGACAGAGATCCTACTAGATTTCTTATAGCAAGCAGGACAGAGGTCCTACTAGATTTATTATAGCAAGCAGGACAGAGGTCCTACTAGATTTATTATAGCAAGCAGGGCAGAGATCCTACTAGATTTCTTAAAACAAGCAGGACAGAGATCCTACTAGATTTCTTATAGCAAGCAGGACAGAGGTCCTACTAGATTTCTTATAGCAAGCAGGACAGAGATCCTACTAGATTTCCAGCAAGATGAAGTGCAGAGTGGGCGTATATAGAAGCATGGGGAGAACATCATGGAAAGAGAAGAAAACAAAGAGGTTCTAAAATGACTTAGTATGAAGAAAGAATTACTAAGAGAAATAAATATCAGACAAATAAAATATTTTGGACACATTAAAAGACATAACACCTTATTGAAGACCTTACTTGAGTCAAAGGGAAGCTATCAAGAGACAGACATAGATACAAGTGGGAGAGTAACATCACAAGATGGACAGGTTACACTCTAGCAGAGTGTACCACCAAATAAAGAGACAGGGGATGCTGGAGGTTTGTTGCAGCCAACCTTCGTTGCGGGGATGGCACTTGATGATAAGTCCAGAGTACAAAAGTGCGATGTGTCGCCGTATTTACTTGCTGGACTTCGGCGTTAGTAACAATACATGCAGTGTATTTACCACTTCTACTGAACAGTGTACGTCTGTAACCATATAACTAATATATTAAGATAGCCGTACGAGAGAACTGGTTCTTGTACTTGCACTGAACAGTACCATATCACTAGTATATTAAGTCAGCCGTACGAGAGAACTGGTTCTTGTACTTGCACTGAACAGCACCATACCACTAGTGTAGTAAGATAGCCGTACGAAGGAACTGGCTATTTTACTTGCACTGAACAGTACCATATCACTAGTATATTAAGCCAGCCGTACGAGAGAACTGGTTCTTGTACTTACACTGTACAGTCTACCATATCACTAGTATAGTAAGACAGCCCAAGTATAAAACTGGCTCACACTCACACGCTGGTCACCAACCTCAAAGTTAATTACGTTCATGCATGCTTGATTTTTTTATGTTGCTGTTCTGCGTTGCTATCGACATAGCAGCAGAATGTCATACAATCGGAAAAATTGCTGTCATTTATTAAAATATATAGACAAAATATGTGTTTTCGGCGTTCGTGGTGGCAAGATTACCATGCTCTACAGAAATATTTTTAATGGTGTTTATATGAAACATCCAAATTGAACTCACGTCCCAGGTTGAAAAGAGTCTACTTCACCACAAGTAACATTAAAAAGTCGTTTCCCTGATTTACACCTTATGTGTACCGGGTAAAACGGTGTTAAACCCATATGTTGCTTTGATATACGGCCTACCAACGGATGATGTGGTCGGCATCATGCCGGTCATCGTAACTTTTCCAGAAGATCGTGTTTCCATTTCTAGAAGCTGGGTCAACATAAGAGCCGTTGGTAATTAAAAAATATATCAAGTTGAACTGGAAATTGAACCTTTGGAGCACGGACTAGGAATCCAGTGCATTAACGAGTGACCTACTATGTTCTACCTTGACTACACGAGATGCTTTTTATTTTTATTTTGAAACATGCAATGGTTAGTTAGACGAAAGATCATCCTCAATGCCCAATGTCCATAAGTGCTCAGATCTCCACCTCAAGATATTCCTCAGCGTCTAGCGATCGACCACACCCACTGTATACCGGGTTATGAGTCTTCTTTACTTACCCTCATATTGTTCATGTTTAGTCAATCTCTCCAGACATGATATTCATGTCTGATCAAGGGTTTCTGATTGACAAGCAATTCATATACACTGGTAATTGAACACACTTTACAGAATGCAATTATTAAACTCTACATGAATCATATTAAACGTGACTACATGCTAAACATTGAACTTAATATTGAAACCACGCTCCAGAGTATGATTTCAGACATGTCTGGAGTATCGTAAATGGTGGGTATAATACGGAGAGAAGTAACTACATTTTAACGAGACAGATTATTTTATTATTTAACGATACGAAATATCGATAAAGACGCATTGTGAAATCACTAGATGCGTCGATCTGCTGTCGTATGCATCGATCTGCAAGCTACACACTGAAAGCCTCCCCTGCCTCCTTCAGCCAAGTGCGTAGCGCGCAAATAGATGCATCCGGAATCAGTCCTAGCGCCTTTTTAATCTCCGATTAAATTAACCATCTTGACAACACGGTTTGATAAAAAATCGGATTGAAGGTATTTCTACGTGCATTGAACCAAATTGTCATAAAATATCCCAAACTCTCTGCAACATTTAATCTCTTTTTAGTTGTATTCTTAAATCCCGTCAACCTGGATTAGTGATTACGCCATTTTCCTTGTGTTCGAGAGGTTGCAGGCTCCATCAGAGTCGCGACGTCTTGATTTAATGTGCAATTTTGATAGATCTGTGGAATTATAGTATGAAGCTATGTAGTTGAGTCTTACTATATAGTATGCGCAGTGCTGTTACCATGACAGGGGAGGAATACAAACGGGGAAACCAGAGTACACTGAAGTCAATCCTTTACGCCTTTTCATTTCATCATTTTATATCGATTAGTCATATAATTGTGTGGCACATAGCCGAGAGGTTGGAGGGCCTTGGTCTCACACCCGTGAGGTCCAGAGTTCGTTCCTCGGTAAGGACTGGGTTTGTGTCTCTGGAGGGTAAATTTAAAAAAAACAACTCACCCTGTACATGACGTGGCGACATCAAGAGCATGCGAGTGTTATCACACAGTTACAAAATCCCTCCCTTAAACTCCCTGACGGGAAACATCAGTATTTGACAGTTTTGACAGTCATACAATTTCTTTTTTAAAAACACTTGAAAGAACCACATTTGATTAATAGTAATGTGTACAAATATATAACTAACCCTGAGTTTTCTTAATGAGTGTTGGATTAATATAATCCAGGTGGAGTGTTGGATTAATATAATCCAGGTGAAGTGTTGGATTAATATAATCTAGAAGGAGTGTTGGATTAATATAATCCAGGTGGAGTGTTGGATTAATATAATCCAGGTGGAGTGTTGGATTAATATAATCCAGGTGGAGTGTTGGATTAATATAATCCAGGTGGAGTGTTGGATTAATATAATCCAGGTGGAGTGTTGGATTAATATAATCCAGGTGAAGTGTTGGATTAATATAATTCAGGTGGAGTGTTAGATTAATATAATCCAGGTGGAGTGTTGGATTAATATAATCGAAGTGGAGTTTTAGATTAATATAACCGATGTGGAGTGTTTTATGTTCCATCCCATATAGGGTGAATGTCATACAGAAATCATGCTGAAGCCATATGTGTTAGACTGAAAGGTATGGATATCGCAACTAAGCTGTAAACTATGACACAGCATATCCTATCCTGTAAGTTCTGCTCATTTCGGCTCGACTCATCCGACTTCAGCATGACTTCTGCAGCGAAAAATTTCAGACAAAGAGCAATGTTGTATAGAAATTAATACACTTTTATACAAGAGGACTGTATGTGTGTTTCCGGTGTCCGAAAGAGGCATTTGTTCTCCGGACTACATCCTGCTGGTCTGCATGTATTTTCGTGAGAATGAACACAGGAGACGTAGATTATATAAATGTTTTTCATACTTTTTCTGCCAGAGCCCATTATTGTCTTTAAGCATTATTATCTGAATGTGTAACAACCGGCAAGACCGAGGGTAGATGAAACACAGAAATGACAGAAAGAAGTTGCTGTGATGGTTGTCACTGTAGCATGCGAGAATGTCACCAGTTCCACTTATTAACAACACAAGAGACAGAGTTGTGGAGAACCATGATCGCCCACGCCAATCGGAGTGTCACTTAATTGATTGATATTAATTAGCTTCAGAAACGTCAGCTTACACCAGATTACGTTTTTCGTTCAAGAGTTGAGTCTACTAGCGATATGTGAACAAGCGCTCAAGCATGACATCCTTCTCTAATCTGTAGACAATCCGTTTAATGAATTTGGGTCAAGATGATGTGGTGAAAAGAAACTATTATTGCTGCAATAAGGTGACATGGTTAAATAACACTCAGTGGTAGCAACATCGATTTAGCTGGTAAGTTTGCAACCTCCACATTAACATCAAACTAAGCAGAGCCAGTTCTAAAAACTTGCACAGCCCATTGCAGAGTGGCAACTATGTAAACATTATTATGGCAATATTGATAATTTCATTTCAAATATAAAAGGCTGGATAACCTCGTGAAGAGTTTTCTTCATCTGAAACCAGTTAAATGGAACAAACCATTTGAAACAAAGGAACTGCTGACAGACCCTTGCAATTACATGTATTACTATATACTCAATTGATGACAAACCCTTGCACTGACATACAATACTATATATGTGTATTCGTCCATCACAAGTGATGATGACCATTTTTACATCCACCTTTGGGGTGAAAAGGGAACGCATTGCTCTAGGCGGACCCAGGGTTAGCAGATAACCAAGATCCCAAATGTACCTCCACGCGGTGCACCCTGGAAACAGAAATACAGCAGCTCGTGCTGATTCTGGCCAAATCATTTGGGGATCGTGTACGAGAATGTGGAGGTAGCAGATGGAAAGAGATTTGACTGCACAAGAGACAGACAATATCTCCGACACCACCAGCAGCACCACATATATCGACACTGTCGACATACAGTGAAGCTAGTCAGTCCAGTCCGAACATTGAAGGGGCGGCCAATGTAAAATGCACGTAAAGGTAGATGATTGGCGAGAGACAAAGAGATTTCATACCGAGTACAATGAAACAATGAAAGGGCAGAACAGCGCTAGAGGGCAGCGCGAACTGCAAATCGAAAATGAAAAGTTCCTAGGAAACGGGAACTACAAGCTCCGTCAGCTCGAGACGAGCTTCTAGTTATCTGTGTTCCTTACAGGCAGAGACCATTCATTGGCGTTTGGTAAAGCAAGAAGACCTAATCCAACTCTAATGTCGAGCCTTCCTAAACCGGAAATACGCTCGCGAAGAGAAAGGGTTCCGTACTCGATACGCTCAGGCACAAAAGGGACAACGATTTAGCCCTGGCCCAACTCTACTGTCAGGTTTTCCTACACCGGAAATACACTTTAAGAGAGAAAGGGTTCAGTACCTGATGGGCTCAGGCGCTATTGGGACAAGGACGCTCAGCTCGAGAACGCCTTGCTCTCAAAAGCGTGGTGTGAGACTCGAACTTGGATAAGGGGTACACGATGTCGGTAAATGACACCTCGGCTAAGAGGGCGAAAGAGCCAGGGTCCAACTCCTCTGTTGAGTTCTTCCCCTTAAGGAACCAGGCTCACGGATGAGAAACGGTTCGGTACCCAATGGGCACAGGCACAGCACGTCCAATTACACGAGGCAAGTTCATAGACAGTGGAACACCTCGTCCGAGTCAGACGAGAGCAAAAAATCGTCTGGGCGTAGAGTCTCCACTACGCGTGCCTGGAGACAGATATAGAGGCTGTCACAGGCTAAGGGTAGCCCACCCGAATTGTCAAGGCATGCCGAAATCGGATGTGCTAGGCCTACAAGGCGCATAACGGTGGCACAACGTAATCACGCTCCCGGCGGAAATCGCACGGATATCCGTGATGGTTACAATGGAGCGAACGAAAAACAAACAAACAAACAAACATCCACCTTTGAAAATTGAGTTAGAATTATGATCATGCGTAATAATTCGTAGATAGCGAATGAGCCCTATGCGAGCTGTAAATGTTTTTGGGACTGTTCGGACATGGAATGACCACTGTAGGCGGATGTTGGTCTATCCGTGATTTTCTCGCTACTCTCTGCTGTTGGGTTGCAGCATTTCTCCACAAGATGATGCGCTCTTTTTGACTGTATAGATTCATTTGATACATTACTATATACTCACGTGCTGACAAGCCCTTGTAATGACATGTATTACTGTAATTCAAAGTATTTATTAATGCCGTAGGGGTGTGAGATGTTAGCGATCTCACAATTCAGAGGCTTTTTACAGTCTTTACTTCCCAGATTATTCCGGTACCCATTTAAGGCTTGGTCGACCCGTGAGCCGTTGCGATCTGGAAAACATTTCCGCCTCAACTGGGGAATGAACCCAGGACCACTCATATGCAAAGCCAGTGCCCTAACCACTGCGCTAACGTTGCTCCCCGTATTACTATATACTGAACTGTAAATCGCTGGACTTTACAGGAAAACTCCCCGGACCAGATAAATAGAGCGCACTATATGGAACTAAGTCCAGCTCTGTAGCGGCGCAGTTTAGAGAGAGAATTGCCTTGCCTTAATGGAAGTGAAACACATTTATAAATGAAAAGTGCGATATTTGAAACTGCGAATATCAATATATTACAGATTAAGGATGCAAAAGAAAGGAAACAGTCAAAAGTGGTCGTTTGAAAAATTATAGAGATTATTTTATAGAAACAATGAAAGAATAGAAAAACTTTGTTTAAAATGGTATTTAATTACTGGTTGTAACGTTTCATACGATCATATAACTTATTTATGAGTAAACCTTTGAAAAAAATGTTTATTTACTGTGATTAGTGTATTTATGAGAAAAGGTAATAAACTGATCATTTATAAATACTGCCCTTTGAAGTTTTATTTGTCTGAAGTAATATAATAGAACGTTTGTGAATATGCACTTTTGAGCAGATTAGAGGGAACATTGTGTCAAGAAGGATGTGGCTAAGCAAAAATAGTGTGATTGAATAAGAAGAGACGTAGACGAACGCAGAGTGATTGTAGTACGTTTCTACGTGATGATGGTTGCCTTTAGAAGAAAATCCACGCACATGAACCGACGGCTCGTCGGTGTCCACTTGGTATGGCCTGTCAATTAACTAGATACCCAACTAACTAACATGACAACAGGTCGCTAACCAATAGTGTGATTACATTACTTTTGTTTCAAATAATTCGAATACATCAAAGAAATACCAGTAATTTCAGAACTGGTATTTGAAATTTAGATCAAATTATATATATATATATGGTCTGGGGAGTTTTCCCTGTATTTGTCCAGCGATTTACAGTTGAGTATATAGTAATACGGGGAGCCGCGTCAGCGCAGTGGTTAGGGCACTGGCTTTGCATATGAGTGGTCCTGGGTTCATTCCCCAATTGAGATGGAAAGGTTTTCCAGATATATATATATATATATATATATATATATGAAGTAAAAAAGATATTCTCACAGCATAATACTATAACATTAACCTAATAAGCTAAGGAACGGATTTTCTAAAATTGCTACCGTAACAGCACGAGGACACTTGAAACGTTATCAGACCGAGTTCATGTTGCGATCTAAGCTGCATGCTAAGCTTACCTGTTCTGTGCCATGCTGGAGAAAATTAACACAAAATAGCCCCTCCCCCTCCCTAACCAGCAGTGTGTTACCACACATACAATCCTTTTTAAACCACTCATCTTTGTAATTTTCTCATACAATCGTCCTAAATAAATGTATATTTAAATAAATAAACATCAGTCTATCTTATCTTATCTATTGTCTTATCTTAAATATAAAATAAAATTTATGCTTATATTTGGTTTCATATATTTCTGTGCAAATACGTAAGCTCAGGATGTGTGACACAACCTAATTTTATAAATTAAAATTGTTTCATAACCGAAATTATTATATTAAGCTATATTTATTCAGTGCCGATATTATAATCATTGAATCATATACCAATCAGTGTACATTTTACCTTTAGCCACTCATTAAATCACTCGTTCCTAACCCATATGGGTAGCTATCACAAATAGGGTTGCAAATGGTTTTCTCTGTGGTTGTTGGCTGAAATAGTAAACTAAAAGAATATTGATTCTAACGTAGTTGCCATTCAGCTTTTTTTCCCCTTTATATGCATATCTCTGTGAAAGTATATTTTCAAGGATTCTTCATTTGAAAACCAAAACAATAAATAGATTAATTGTTGACAATGACATAAACCTGGCATTATGAAAACTCAACCGCGAATTTGGAAGCTCGCTAACGAGTTACAATTGCTATCCACGCATTAAATCTATTTTATGTTAAAACTAATTTGATTTATATTGCGATGAATATATATATATATATATATATATATATATATATATATATATATATATTATCCTTTTTAAATATCTGTTTCAAATGTATCAGAAACCCAGTTCCTTTTTTCAGTATAACAGGGGGTGCGACTTTACAAGGGTGTATTAAATCATCTAAATATTGCATTAGCTATTAAATATATTGAAGATCTCAAAGAGATCTTGATTTGGTTACATTAACCTCACGCCGTAGTTAATATTGTGCTTAAAGTCTTCATAAAGGTCTATTGGTCGAAACGTCGATTGATTTATGTGTGCTATTATGTCTGCTTCCTGTGATTAGCAAACTTCAGGGCCAGATGCAGAATATACAAACGACGAATTATAGAAATAAAAGAATCAACGAAAAAAACATATATGAAGCACACAAAAAAGTTATGTCCAGAGAACTCCTCTACCCCTGACTCTGCAAGACACAAATATATATAAAGCGACAATTAAAAAAAAAAAGAAAGAAAAACTTCATTACCCTATTTCAAGTTTTGCCTCTGCTGAAGATGGATATGACGGGCCATTGACTCTAATAAAACGGTGACACAACGCATTTCCATTCTCTGGACTACATCCAGCTGGAAACTAGCAGGACCATGGACCTGCTAGATTCAGCGGGAGTTTGAGAATTAACGCTGAAGAAGAAGAAGAAGAAGAAGTTTTGCCTATTGTAGAAAATGATTGTTGCCCTGCTATTCTAAAAATGGATCATTGCCCTGCTGCTGTAAGAAGTGGTGACGCCATACTACTTAAAACTGTATTATGCATTTCTAAGACGTGCTATTTGCCAGAGTACAATTTACATATTATAATAACAACATCTATCTATCTATCTATCTATTCGCTAAACCCTTTATTGCCTTTCAGCGTCAGGGGTAGAAGAGTTCTCTGGAGATGGCCCTCTTGTGTGCTGAGTATATTGTGGAATTTATCATCTCATTTATTTCAGTGGTCCGTAATTTTCATGGTTGGCCTCTAGGTCTGCCTACAATGTATCTGTGTAGCATATCTTGCTGTGGTATGCTGTCTGGTGGTAGTCTGCTGATGTGTGCAAACCATTTGATCTCTTGGCTCTTAATATACGCCAAGATTGGGGCGGTGCCGGTCGGTTCTGTGCCTAATGTCCTCATTTCTCACTTTGTCTTTTAGCGATATTTCTAGGATTCTGCGTAAGCATGCCATTTCAGCTGACACTATATATAATAGTGTACATTAGTCTTGAGCTGTCGTTGTCCATGTTTGGCATTGGTAGCTCAGCGCTGGCATAATAATCGTTTTGAATAGTGTTATGTTGATATATGATATATATATATAAAGTGACATATTATTTCTAGAACGTTCTCTTCGTGGATACTCTTGAAGCCTCTCTGTCCCTGGTAAGCAGGCCTGCATTAGCCAGAGACATGTGTATACATTCTTCGATGTCGCTGGCCCATCGTCTTCTTGGTCTTCCTCTTCTTCTCTTGCCAGGCACTCTTCCCTCTAGAATCAACCTTTTGATACCATCGTGTCACTTTGTGTCCAAAATAACATAGTGGGCATTAACTGAACGATTAAGTTTTAAAAAAATGACTATATGTCAATCGTTAATTACTGTCAATTTTATGTATATCAGGCGTTCCAGGTTACCCTGCGCATGAATTATTTAACATAAAATAGATCAGATAAATTCAAATAGACTGTCGGGGAGTGAGGTACTAATCTATTAATTATACAACAGACCACGAGATATCGACTTTGAATGCTGTATTCAAAACTGGGTCATCCGTCTCCTCCCTCTCCTCCTAATAAATAAATGATTTCAGCCGAGGCGGTGTCTGGCAGGAAGTTGGGTCATTTCCTGCCAGACACATTCGTCATTGACATGAAGAAACTGCCCAAAAATGGAGGCATGTTCATTCTCAGTAATAAATCATGTGTAAACAAAACATACAGAAGACCGTTCTGTTACATATTCAGAAATCGTTTCCCACCTTCCAGGCAAGTTAGTTGTATTGACAAAATAATTATCTCTCTAATATCAAATATTAAAAATTCGACTGTATTTCTCAAAACTATACTTTGACATTTAGAACACTATATTCGTATGTCCACAATTACATACTTGTGGTAACTGGACATTGACTGCTTTCTTGTACTTTAATTTCCCGTTTAAGATGTTGACTTATAATGTAAAGTGGAAAAAACGATTATGCCTCATTTTTGACAACTAGTGATTTAAATTACTTTTTGCACTTAAAAGTCAAAAAGTGTTCGTTTTCTTTAGTAATTGAGAAGTTCTTCGTAAAAGTATTTTCATTATCGTCCCGGTGATGATTTCGCATTTTACTAGAACTCAGAGATTTCTGATACTAAATTGCAGGTGGGTCAAATTTTTACGACATAGTACAACTGTATGTGTGTCCTATGTCTTTAATTGTATACTTTTATTACTTTTATGAAATATTCCCCACTGTCAAACTAAATCCGGCCATTTAAGTGATTTCGTATATACAATACTAGAAGAAATACTCGGCGTTGCACGGATTGGGAATACGAAAAAAAGAGATTCAACCATGAATGTTAAGAATAGAAGATTTTTTAACTACTGGAGAGCTAGCGATGTACATATTCTGATTTTTTCCAAAGTATACTTATATAATTAATGAGAAAGTACATACGTGAAGCAATGTTTGATTCCAGAAAAAAATCATTAACAGACATGTTTATCAATAAATACTACTAATATATATGGACAATAACTTTATTGTAAAGACAATTGTTCTTAATACTTACAGTATTAATAGTTCATAGTTTTATGAATACACAATTGATCGTTTTCCCAGAAGGAGCATATACATAGAGGTTGATGGCAATTCCAATTCATGAGCACCCAACATAAAATTAATATGAGCAAAACAGTCATTTTTTAAATTTCAGAATAACCCCTTGCATGGTTAGTTCCTGAGATTTGTTAATGGACATGAAAACACTGAGCCTAATAGGAAATTGAACATTCTTAAACTGAAAGGCAACTCTGTAGTTATTTACGGTAGTCTTGAAATATCTTCACCTTTACCAAACCCTGTTTGCACAAGCTCTTTAAAAAACATTGGTATGCATGACGTTAACCGTCAATACTGGAACAATTGCAGAATTTTGGTGGATTATACTTTTGTAGTACAATTATATTGTTCCGAGTTCCTGGAACATCTAATGAATATTTGTTTGTTTGTTTGTTTTTCGTTCGTAACCATCACAGATATCCGTGCGATTTCCGCCGGGAGCGTGATTACGTTGTGCCACCGTTATGCGCCTTGTAGGCCTAGCACATCCGATTTCGGCATGCCTTGACAATTCGGGTGGGCTACCCTTAGCCTGTGACAGCCTCTATATCTGTCGCCAGGCACGCGTAGTGGCGACTCTTCGCCCAGACGATTTTTTGCTCTCGTCTGACTCGCACGAGGTGTTCCACTGTCTATGAACTTGCCTCGTGTAATTGGACGTGCTGTGCCTGTGCCCATTGGGTACTGAACCGTTTCTCATCCGTGAGCCTGGTTCCTTAAGGGGAAGAACTCAACAGAGGAGTTGGACCCTGGCTCTTTCGCCCTCTTAGCCGAGGTGTCATTCACCGACATCGTGTACCCCTTGTCCAAGTTCGAGTCTCACACCACGCGTTTGAGAGCAAGGCGTTCTCGAGCTGAACGTCCTTGTCCCAATAGCGCCTGAGCCCATCAGGTACTGAACCCTTTCTCTCTTCAAGTGTATTTCCGATGTAGGAAAACCTGACAGTAGAGTTGGGCCAGGGCTAAATCGTTGTCCCTTTTGTGCCTGAGCGCATCGGGTACGGAACCCTTTCTCTCTGCAAGTGTACTTCCGGTATAGGAAACCTTGACAGTAGAGTTGGGCCAGGACTACCATCGTTGTCCCTTTCTTGCCTAAGCCCATCGGGTACAGAACCCTTTCTCTTCGCGAGCATATTTCCGGTTTAGGAAGGCTCGACATTAGAGTTGGATTAGGTCTTCTTGCTTTACCAAACGCCAATGAATGGGTCTGGGTCTCTGTCTGTAAGGAACACAGGTAACTAGAAGCTCATCTCGAGCTGACGGAGCTTGTAGTTCCCCTTTCCTAGGGACTTTTCATTTTCTATTTGCAGTTCGCGCTGCCCTCTAGCGCTGTTCTGCCATTTCATTGTTTCATTGTACTCGGTATAAAATATATTTGTCTCTCGCCATGCATCTACCTTTACGTGCATTTTACAATGTTCGGACTAGACTGACTAGCTTCACTGTATGTCGACAGTGTCGCTATATGTGGTGATGCTGGTGGTGTCGGAGATATTGTCTGTCTCTTGTGCAGTCAAATCTCTTTCCATCTGCTACCTCCACATTCTCGGACACGATCCCCAAATGATTTGGCCAGAATCAGCTCGAGCTGCTGTATTTCTGTTTCCAGCTTGCACCGCGTGGAGGTACATTTGGGATCTTGGTTATCTGCTAACCCTGGGTCCGCCTAGAGCAATGCGTTCCCTTTGCACCCCATCTAATGAATGATGACAATCTGTTTGGTAGTTGGGAATTTCATTTTTATGGATAATTGTGTCTATTGATTTGCTCTATTGGTATCCAGGAGTAATATATAGTAGGTGTTGGTTAATATAATTTAACCGTATATGGTGTGGTGCCACTACTGATATTACGCACAACAAAGAGACGTACGTGTATTTGCATATCATATTAGCACATGTGCATATATTAATCCATCTCCCTTTATGCAGAATACATTATGCGAAATATAGAAGATATGCCAGGAATAAAAGAGTGAGCATGCAATGTAAATAACTTGAGATATGCTGATGACACAGTACTCATCGCAGGAAGCGAACAGGAACTACAAGCCCTGTTAGATGAAGTAGTGAAAGAAAGTGAAAACAAAAGCCTCATGTTAAACAAGAAGAAAACAGAAATATTGGTTGTCTCGAAGAGACATACACTACCAAGATGCAACATAACAATTAATGACACAAAATTAACACAAGTTGAAAAAGTAAAATATCTTGGCACCATGTTAACATCAGAAGGTAGATGCTCAAGTGAGATAAAGAGCTGAACAGCACAATCAAATTAGCATTACAAAAAATGAGAACCATTTTGTGCAATGGAAGTCTATCAATGCAGACCCGAATTCGAGTGCTGAGATGTTATATCGAACCAATTCTTTTTTGTGGATGTGAAGCATGGTATGTAAATAAAAATAATTCAGAGTGAATTAGAGGCTACGGAGATGTGGTTTCTTAGAAGAATGATACAAATACAATTTGCAGCTGAGAAAACTAATGCAGAGGTTCTTACTGATGCTTGCGTAAAAAGATAAATCATATCAAACATTAGGGGCAGACAGTCAAGATTTCTAGAGCATGTGCTGAGAAGAACACAGCTTGAACATTTAATAACCACTGGACAGATCAAGGGGAGAAGAGACAGGGGACGACAAAGACAAAAGTTGCTAGATTTACTAAAATTGTGGCATGGTGAAAGTTCACCAACCGAGCTTATTGACAGCACAAAAGACAGAGAGTCGTAGAAAAACATGATCGTCTACGCATCTCAGCATGGAACTTGATTGATTGATTGATTTTAAATTATCCAATACCTAACTGACGTACAATTTCTTACTTATGTACACGTTGCGTAAGAACGCAAGAAAAAATGTGAATGAAATCTTCTGGTGTCACTTCGAAACAGATGCAAAATATACCCATTTATGGAATCAATTACCAATTGAAACAGCAGAAACGATAGTAGACATCATATTTCATATGGAAATACATTTTCAACGTTAATTGAAACGCAGTAAAACCAAATATTTATTGAATAATCCGTTAACAGTTACGGAAAATGTTGAAATTATGCGATCTGTGTACCTTTATCAGAGGGGCAAAGATCAATTAGTCGTATGATTGGCCAACTTTTTTTGTGCAATTTGACAATAATTCTAAATTCTGCTAGAGCCATTGCTTTCTTCGTCGAAGTTTGACAATTTTCATTCGTCTACGTTACTAAATGGAGGAACTTATATCACATAGCAAAACAAAGAGCTACTGAGCTTATTCATTGATATATATAGAATTAATAAATGTTGTCCTAAATTAAGCATCGGGAATTCTCATTCCGTTGATGACGTCGCAAGACATTTCTAGACAATGATATTGCATATAATGATATTGCATATAATGATATTGCATATAATGATATTGTATATAATGATATTGCATATAATGATATTGCATATAATGATATTGCATATAATGATATTGCATATAATTATATTGCATATTATAAATGTGTGACTGTATATTTACATCATTAATTTAATCTCAAGCATATAATAAACTAAAGTAACTAAGACTTAGGCTTAGGATTGTCATGTCAGGAACCAGACATTCACCAACAGCGATATACTTTCACTGCTAATTAAAGATATAGATAACGGAGGGAGGGGGAGTGGGTGTGTTTGGAGGAGGAAATTTGAAATTTGGATTGTTAAACCCCAGCTTTGTAAGTCAGAGCATGCCTTTTAGTAATAGGAATTTAGCAAAAAGGTGTTTATACTTTCCTCCATTTAACGATTTTCTGTAAAAGGTTTATCAAATTTCTCATGACGAAAAGAAGTTACACACCAAAACGGTGTAATGCCTTTATTTAAAGGTAATCCCTGCTTCCACTTTTATATGGTGGTATAACATTGTTGGGTACACAGTGTTATACCACGAAACAAGACATGATTGCCAATGTTTACAACTGAGAATACTCAACAAAGATGTTCTATTATATAACAGTCATCCATATACGGCTGTTTTGGAATGTGGACCATGTAGATTAAAACAGAGTGTACATTTTTGCAGAGAAAAAAAAACACAAAAAACCCAGATATTCATATTTGGTGACCAGAGTTTTGAATGAAAATCTCCGCCGAAGGCGGATGTGTCGGAGCAATGGCGTAAAAAACGCAAAAACAACGCATTTCCATTCTCTGGACTACATCCTGCTAGAAATCTAGTAGGACCATTGTCCTGCTACAAGAGAGATCCAGCGGGAGTTTGAGAATGAACGCTGAAGAGGAAGAAGAATTAAAAACCGTGGCACCTATTAATTATACAAACGTGTGCCAAAAATAAGCTAGCAAAACGTGTTTTATGTGTTTATATATTATATATTATAATATATATATATATATATATTATATATATATATTTATATATATATATATATATATATATATATATTATATATATATATATATATATATATATATATATATAATATATATATATATATATATAAATCTTCTTGTGATGGAGCTGAAAAACAACTGATAATTAATTATTAATTACAAAACAGGAAAATATGTTTTGGGTTTGTATTTACGTACATCATACAATGACATCAGTTTTTACAGTATTGTGTTTTGTACTTCTCAGAAACGTGGTACTTCTGACAACAGTTGTGTTTGATTTTGTATCCAGGTATAAAAGTTCAGGCGTTGACGTTTCACATTACGTTTACATACTTGTTGATATGTATAGCGGATCGTGGTAGCTTAGTTGATAGCGAGCTAGATTACTGTTACCGGGTTACATCGTGCCAGGTTAGAAATTCACGTCCGGATATACAGCTAAACTCCGGGTCGTGATTTCTCGCCTGACACGATCTCTTTTTTCAGTCGACTAGCTTGTAAACGGGTACCTGCCGCATAAGAGAAGGTAAAGATAGCAAAGAAGGGAACTGGCCACCCCACCTAATAGTTGATTCGGGTCGTACATGAAGAGTTATCTTCATTGCCAACGGCAGGTTGCTGCCATGGGGCCTACATTTAACATGTATAATTTCTAACAAAATCAACCATATTAAATTACTCTTATTATAAGAAATCTAGCGATTTATAAAAAAACAACTTACATTTTTGGGGCCATACTAAAGTATTTCAGATACTTTACGAAGGATCCAAAAGCAGTAATGCTCCAATAAAACCGGGATGTCTTGCCAGCCTGCCTATTTGTTCACATTCACATTTATTGTCCGTTTGTATCTACTTATTTGCGTGGTATGCGTAGCTATGTACACTTTCCTGACAGAGGAACACAAGGAAAACGGGAGAGGTGTTGCTGGAACCTACAACAGTTGCTCTGTGATAATACAACAGTTGCTCTGTGATAATACAACAGTTGCTCTGTGATAATACAACAGTTGCTCTGTGATAATATAACAGTTGCTCTGTGATAATACAACAGTTGCTCTGTGATAATACAACAGTTGCTCTGTGATAATACAACAGTTGCTCTGTGATAGTACCATAGTGTTTCTGTGATAATATACCATATGCTCTGTGATAACACAGCAGTGGCTCTAGTTAGTTAGTTAGTTAGTTAGTCGTCGGATCATCATCACTGCAAACTGGACACATCCAAAGTTGCTCCGATCTCTCCTTGAGTGTATCCGCCATAACACTTCTGCTGACAGTACCGGTCCTATGCTGGTTGACCATCATTCTTCTGCGCCCTCCAAATGTTCACCTCTAGCAACACCGCATTTCAATCCCTGATCTTTAATCCTAGCCATTGAAAAGGAATCATCATCCACATTAGTCTCACTCTCGCGTGTTATATCTCTTAAGGAGTTCAAAACGTCAGGCGCGATCCATTGCCCCATCGCCCTAGGCCACAATCGCACACGATGCCAGTTGATCCGCTCTTTCATTGCCTCGAACGCCCACATTTCCCGGCACGAAAATAAATGTAACCGCTTTCAAGCTCGCATTTCTCAAGGCCTCAATCCACTGTTCGCGAACGAGAGCCACTTGTACCTGTAATAATACAACAGTTGCTCTGTGATAATACATAAGTTGCCTCTGTGATAATACAACAGTTGCGCTGTGATAATACAACAGTTGCTCTGTGATAGTATCATACAAGATGGTGCCACTGACTGTTCTATGAATCCTGGTAAATGTCGGAGTGATGTTTTACAACCAGAGCTGGGGATAAAACTGTAGTGGAACATACATGACAACAACCCCCAGCATTGTAATGAAAACTGAGGCAGTTACGGCATCACTAAACTGGATCTCAAGTATCACAACATCGGTAGCTATAGTACTGGGATATTCTTTGTCATGCTAGGAGGTCTCAGAATTGATGACTCAGGCAATGAATGGATGGAGAACATTGCATATTATAATCTTCGGAGAATTTTGTGAATTTATTGTGTTGGACATGCGCAGTCCGCGGAAATGAAAGACCCGACACAGTGGCTTCGAAAGCACTAATATTAGGGGAAATAATTATGGACAAGAATAGCATGTTAAGATCTCCACACGAAAACTTTCTAAGTGAGGGCACGAGCTTAGAAGAGTGTTGTTGCGAGGCATGAGGCCACAAGCTTAGAAGAGTGATGTTGCGAGGCGTGAGGCCACAGGCTTAGAAGAGTGATGTTGCGAGGCGTGAGGCCACAGCTTAGAAGAGTGGTGTTGCGAGATGTGAGGCCACAAGCTTAGAAGAGTGGTGTTGCGAGATGAGAGGCCAACAATATTAGAAGAGTGGTGTTGCGATTTGAGAGGCCACAAGCTTAGAAGAGTGGTGTTGCGAGATATGAGGCCACAATATTACAAGAGTGGTGTTGCGAGATGTGAGGCCACAATATTAGAAGAGTGATGTTGCGAGATGTGAGGCCACAAGCTTAGAAGAGTGGTGTTGCGAGATGTGAGGCCACAAGCTTAGAAGAGTGGTGTTGCGTGACGTGAGGCCACAAACTTAGAAGAGTGGTGTTGCGAGATGAGAGGCCACAATATTAGAAGAGTGGTGTTGCGAGATGTGAGGCCACAATATTAGAAGAGTGGTGTTGCGAGATGAGAGGCCACAATATTAGAGAGTGGTGTTGCGAGATGAGAGGCCACAATATTAGAAGAGTGGTGTTGCGAGATGTGAGGCCACAATATTAGAAGAGTGATGTTGCGAGATGTGAGGCCACAAGCTTAGAAGAGTGGTGTTGCGAGATGTGAGGCCACAAGCTTAGAAGAGTGTGTTGCGTGACGTGAGGCACAAACTTAGAAGAGTGGTGTTGCGAGATGAGAGGCCACAATATTAGAAGAGTGGTGTTGCGAGATGTGAGGCCACAATATTAGAAGAGTGGTGTTGCGAGATGTGAGGCCACAATATTAGAAGAGTGATGTTGCGAGATGTGAGGCCACAAGCTTAGAAGAGTGGTGTTGCGAGATGTGAGGCCACAAGCTTAGAAGAGTGGTGTTGCGTGACGTGAGGCCACAAACTTAGAAGAGTGGTGTTGCGAGATGAGAGGCCACAATATTAGAAGAGTGGTGTTGCGAGATGTGAGGCCACAATATTAGAAGAGTGGTGTTGCGAGATGTGAGGCCACAATATTAGAAGAGTGATGTTGCGAGATGTGAGGCCACAAGCTTAGAAGAGTGGTGTTGCGAGATGTCGGAGGCCACAAGCTTAGAAGAGTGGTGTTGCGTGACGTGAGGCACAAACTTAGAAGAGTGGTGTTGCGAGATGAGAGGCCACATATTAGAAGAGTGGTGTTGCGAGATGTGAGGCCACAATATTAGAAGAGTGGTGTTGCGAGATGAGAGGCCACAATATTAGAAGAGTGATGTTGCGAGACGTGAAACCACAAGGCTTAGAAGCGTGGCGTTGCGAGACGTGAAACCACAAGCTTAGAAGAGTGGTGTTGCGAGACGTGAAACCACAAGCTTAGAAGAGTGGTGTTGCGAGATGTGAGGCCACAAGCTTAGAAGAGTGTGTTGTTGCGAGACGTGAAACCTCAAGCATAGAAGCGTGGCGTTGCGAGACGTGAAACCACAAGCTTAGAAGAGTGGTGTTGCGAGATTTGAGGCCACAAGCTTAGAAGAGTGGCGTTGCGAGACGTGAAACTACAAGCTTAGAAGAGTGGTGTTGCGAGACGTGCAACCACAAGCTTAGAAGAGTGGTGTTACGAGACGTGAAACCACAAGCTTAGAAGAGTGGTGTTGCGAGACGTGAAACCACAAGCTTAGAAGAGTGGTGTTGCGAGACGTGAAACCACAAGCTTAGAAGAGTGGTGTTGCGAGACGTGAAACGACAAGCGTAGAAGAGTGGTGTTGCGAGATTTGAGGCCACAAGCTTAGAAGAGTGGTGTTGCGAGACGTGAAACCTCAAGCTTAGAAGCGTGGCGTTGCGAGACGTGAAACCACAAGCTTAGAAGAGTGGTGTTGCGAGATTTGAGGCCACAAGCTTAGAAGAGTGGCGTTGCGAGACGTGAAACTACAAGCTTAGAAGAGTGGTGTTGCGAGACGTGCAACCACAAGCTTAGAAGAGTGGTGTTACGAGACGTGAAACGACAAGCTTAGAAGAGTGGTGTTGCGAGACGTGAAACCACAAGCTTAGAAGAGTGGTGTTGCGAGACGTGAAACCACAAGCTTAGAAGAGTGGTGTTGCGAGACGTGAAACGACAAGCGTAGAAGAGTGGTGTTGCGAGATTTGAGGCCACAAGCTTAGAAGAGTGGTGTTGCGAGACGTGAAACCTCAAGCTTAGAAGCGTGGCGTTGCGAGACGTGAAACCACAAGCTTAGAAGAGTGGTGTTGCGAGATTTGAGGCCACAAGCTTAGAAGAGTGGCGTTGCGAGACGTGAAACTACAAGCTTAGAAGAGTGGTGTTGCGAGACGTGCAACCACAAGCTTAGAAGAGTGGTGTTGCGAGACGTGAAACGACAAGCTTAGAAGAGTGGTGTTGCGAGACGTGAAACCACAAGCTTAGAAGAGTGGTGTTGCGAGACGTGAAACCACAAGCTTAGAAGAGTGAGATGACGATACCTAACATGTTTTGGTACGTCGAGGGAGAGGTGTGAAAAGTCTGAGGAGGGCACATAAAGACATGAATAGACATGAAGAAATGGACAGGACATCTTGTGTCCGTGGCGTCTATTGTGATAATATTTCTTCCGTCCTTCCCTCCCCTCTTCCCAAGTTTTTAAAGAGATGGATGACTATCTGCACATATCAGCCCTGTTTTTTTCAACGTTTATCAATGTCTATCTTGTTCTATATCATTGAGATAGTGAACTTCCTGTAGACCTGATACTTTACATTACCTATTGGTAAATGAAAAATTAAGCTTTTTAATGACAAATTTGACTATTCCCGTGATTTTAATTTGTTACTAGGTTTATACTTTTTTACTAGAGCCAGTGAAAATCAAGGGAATAGACAAATGAGTCATTTCTCGTAGAAGGGTGGATTTTCCATTTACCAATATGTCGTATACTGTTAATGGTCATGCTGTATTCCTAAGACTGGTCTGTCGCAATTTTCAACATTTTTCTGTGTTGTTCCTCCAATTCTAAATGACCCCCAGGAGTAATATAGCTCACAAAACAACTGAACTGACACGATACTCGATTAAGTTCCCCAGGCAGCATCCTTGAATTAGGATTCAATAGTAAATACGAAATTGTATGGACATATTTCACAAGTCCTTGCACTTCTAATAAAAAGGAGCAAAAACGTGTGTGCCCTACCTTGTGTTTGTTACGCTTGTCAGATCCGATGGAAAATTAAAAGTCCATGTTTAAATGAATGAAAGCATACAATTCTATCCCAGTCTTTGAAGATGAATAGACCCGCGCGCGGGACAAAATGTTTGCAGAATGTGAAGTTCATACAAATACGGAAGTACAAAACAGTGTTGTATTCTACGTCATAAAAAGATGGCAGGTTCAAGAGCATGTCAGTTTGATGCTTCAGCCTGCTAAAAGTGGTTGAGAAGAGGGAAAGGGAACACAGTGGAATGAATAGGGCATTCTTTTGAAGATTTTAAGACTGCACACGTTTTGACTACCAGTTGATCCGGATAATGAAGACCCTAACAATGATGTCAGTATTTATAAAACGTATCTAACGAGAAGCGATATGTGATAATAGAAGCGATAATACTTAATCATCGGAACATCATCACTGCACTCCAGACACATCCACAGGTGCTCCAATCTCTTCCTGAGTGTATCCGCCATTACACCTCCGCTGACAGATCGGTTCTGTGTTGATTGACCATCATTCTTCAACGCTTCGCAAACTGATCACCTATGACAACAAAATAAAGCGTCTACATCATCATCATCAAGTGACGTCTCCGCAACAAAGGTTGGTTGCAACAGATCTCCAACATCCCCTGTCTCTTGTCCTGATGGTGCACTCTGCTAGACTGTAACCTGTCCATCGTGTGATGTTATTCTCCCACTTGTATCTCTGCCTCCCTCTTGCTCGCTTCCCTTTGACTTTACCCTCAAGTAAGGACTTCAATAAGGTGTCATGTCTTTTAATGTGTCCAAAATATTTTATTTGCTTGATCTTTATTTCTCTTAGTAGTTCTTTCTTCATATTACGTGTTTTTAGCACCTGTTTATTTGTTTTATTCTCTTTAAATGGTGTTCTCCCTATTCTTCTATATACCCACATGTCAAAGGCATCAATTTATAAGTATACAACATGTCAATTTGTATGTGTTATTTGAAGTTAGAATTCTGTAGTAATATACATGTATTGGTGCATAATTCAATGTAATATTGTTTTCAATTACTACTAAATAATAAGTTATCTTAAATGAAGGGGATTTCAATTTGAATCTCTTGAAGTTAAAATAAACAAATGAATATACATGACAGAGACTGGTCTTAATTGTATGTTGATTTTAGCACAGAGCAGGGAAAAGTGTAATCATAAATATAAGTTAAGTTATATATCTATTGATTGATTTGGAGGGGTGGTGAGAGGAGACTAACGAGCTATTGATTCTGTTTGAGGGCTGATATTAGATTTGTGCGACGTTTGAACACGATGTCCGGCTCTGTGGCGAAGTGGTACAGTGCGCGTCTGTGACGGCAAAGGTACCGAGTTCGATCCTCACCACAGGCGATTGTGCATCCGGACCGTTCAGAAAGCAATGGCAACCTACTGAACGTATTTATATTGCCTAGAAAATCACCACAGCCAACAAATTCTGGGTTGATAGCTACGTCCTGGATAGGATATGCTACCAATTCAACACGATGATTTTTGACAGATCTAAACAAATAGCCACGAGTGTCTGTCATCTACCTGATGAATAGATGTAATTAAATCAAATGTATGAACTAAATATAAAATAGAGAAGGATGAAGTGAAACACACATTTATATGAAAGTAAGAAATCATAGATCCATCAAGATTAAGATAAAATGAACAACATTTAGAAGACACAAACTGAACACTACTTACATACCAGGATCATTGATAAGGATAGGATAAATCAGAGAAGTAGATGTAACCTCATTTGTGAGGGGCTAACCAGTTTAAAATCCAACCATTTACTTAACTTCTTCTTCTTCTTTCGTTCACTTGAAACATGTCTATATCTGTAATTCTATCTCCATAATAAAACTCACTGTCTTTTGTTGTTCATACAGTGTCCCATAGAGATTTGATTCCAGTGTTGTTTCCTCTGGCCAGTATGTCTGCCTCAGCGTTTCATGCTCAGAACACTCTTGTAGTATATGTTTGGCAATCTGTACTGCCTGTACACATGGCCGTGTTGCCAATCTTGAACTTTGTATAGATGTGACTGCGGAGTCGGTTGTGTCCTGTTCTGAGGCGTAGAATTATTATAACTTGTTCTGATCTGTTCATAATGTGATAGTCATCTTCTGTTGGCGTTTGTGGCTTTCTTATTGACTTGATCATCTGTTTTTTCTGATGGTAGGTGATTGGTATATCTTTTTGGTCTTCGGCAGCACCTTCCTTAGCCAGTTGGTCTGCTTTTTCATTTCCTGGTATTCCACAGTGAGAGGGTATCCACTGCATGGTTACCCTATACTGGTAAGACAATTCGCTAAGTAATTTTTTCAAGTCTGTTAGTTTTCCAGACTGGAGAGCTTGAAGCACTAACCTTGCATCTGTCAGGAATACCACAGGCTGTAGGCCAGAGTTGGAGTTCAGCAGTTTTTTTAGCTGCCACACTAATTGCCTGGATTTATGCATCATAATTATTGCAGAATTTTCCAGTCTGTGTTCTGATTGTATCATCAAGATTAAGATAAAATGAACAACATTTAGAATACACAAACAAACTGAACACTACTTACATACCAGGATCATTAGATCATCAGAATTAGATGTAACCTCATTTGTGAGGGACTGACTAGTTTAAAATCCCACCATTTACTTACCTGTCTACTTATCCATCTACATGGGTACCTAACTACCCACAGGCCTATTCATTTACCTATATATCCATTTATGTACATACATTTAGGTTATATATCAAGAACCACAATTGGAAGTGATGAAACTGTGCATTTATTTGGCTTGGACATGTATGGAGATACTACTCACTTTCTAAAACTAATTTTCAAGGAACAGTCAAGGGTCAAAGGAAAAGAGGCAGAAGTCTTGGATTGACAAAATCAAGGATTGGTCAGTGTTCGATTTTTTTTCTACACTCTTCCGAATGGCTGACAACAGAAGAGTTTGGATATTTTTTCCCTGATATCTTCGGTGTGGCACCTATGCTACCATGACATCTCCGGTGTGGCACCTATGCTACCATGAGATCACCGGTGTGGCACCTATGCTAATATGACATCACCGGTATGGCACCTATGCTACCATGACATCACCGGTGTGGCACCTATACTACCATGACGTATGTAGTGTGGCTTCTATACTACCATGAAGTCTCCAGTGTGATATTTAAACTATCATGACGTCTCCGGTGTGGCATCTATACTACCATTACGTCTCCGGTGTGGCATCTATACTACCATTACGTCATGTAGTGTGGCATCTATACTACTATGACGTCTCCAATGTGGCGTCTATAATATCATGACGTCTCCAGTGTTCCATATATAATATTATGGCGTCTCCAGTGTGACATATATACTATCATGACATCTCCAGAGTGACGTCTATACTATCATGACGTCTCCAGTGTTGCATTTATATTACCATGATTTCTCTAGTGTGACATCTATACTATCATGACGTCTCCAGTGGGAATTCTATACTACCATGACGTCTCCAGCGTTGCATTTATATTACATGATGTCTCTAGTGTGACATCTATACTATCATGATATCTCTAGTGTGACATCTATACTATCATGATGTCTCTAGTGTGACATCTATACTATCATGATGCCTCTAGTGTGACATCTATACTATCATGATGTCTCGAGTGTGACTTCTATACTATCACGATGTCTCGAGTGTGACATCTATACTAACATGACGTCTCCGGTCTGGTCATCTAAACTATCCTGACGTGTTATAGATCTTATTATTAGTATTACCTGATTACCTAATACCTATCAGTCTTACCTTCAATCTTTGTCTACAAAACTAACTGCATACCCACCTGTCTATATCTAAATACCTACCTGCCCAGTCACTAGTCTGCCTATCTAACTCAGCTAACTGTTCACTTGTCTACTCATCTACCAAACTATCTATCTTTATCCACCTACTTAACTACCTACCTACCAGTCTGTAAATCTCTGTTTACCTTCCGTTATAACTAGATATCTACTTACTTTTGTAAATTACTCCCAAGAAACCTGTTACCCGGAAAGTCAACAGCACATAGCGTGAACAACACTCAACCATATTGATTATCACGAGTAAGAAAAAACGTCACAACCACAGCAACATACGCCTCCAGAAGTGGTATTGAGTATTATGTTCACGTGGCAAGGTTTTAATCGGCATGTGGTTTGCAGAAATTTTGATGAAGTTCACGATGAGTGTAGTGGCATGTTTTATAAATCTGAAGCGCCTACTTGTCATTCGTTAGCGCTAATCAAACGTTAAGCAACTCACATATACTTTCATTACTGTATGTTTTCATGTGAAGGTAGTGCGGGCTGGATTTCTGTGGGATGTGGAAATACAGACCAGCTTTGCCAGAATATCACCCTCACTAACAACATAAACCACAACATCTCACAAATAAACAAAGTGATACTACAATCCGCACAGAAGGCAATCCCAAGGGGCAGACGAAGAGAATACAAGTCTTATTGGAGTGAGACTCTAGAAAAATTGCATAACGAGCTAAATGATGCAAGACATACAATGGAGCAAAACCCTACAGCAGAAAATACAAAGAAACACAATGAAATCAAACACACGTTCAATGAGCAGAAAAAAAAGAGATACAAAAGAGTTGGCATGAAAAGACCAGCAGTCTAAACATGACAAAAGACACAAGTAAACTATGGAACCTTACAAGAACTCTAAATGAAGAAACAAAGAATTCACACTACAAGACTGTCATCGAAGAAGAGGGAAAATTCCACACAGGGAGAATGGCAGCAAACATTTTAGCTGACTTCTATAAGGAAGAAAGCACAACAACACTCTCTCATACACGTATCAAAGAAGTCAAAAAAGAAATTAAAAGAAAACTGAAGAATCAAAATCCAGAGCCTTGCATGAAGACACCCTTCACCATCGCAGAACTAAATGGTGCCATAGGAAAACTAAAAATAAAAAAGGCCCCAGGAAAAGACGGCATAACCAATGATATGATCAGGAACCTAAGGCCAATCAGCAGAAACAAGCTCCTTACCATCTTCAACCAATCATGGAAAACTGGTAAAATTCCAGACTTGTGGCGTGAAGCTGTCATCATCCCAATTGGGAAAAAACAAAAAGGAAAAACAAGCAAGTCAAGCTACCTACCAGTCAGCCTCTTGAGTTGCATAGGGAAAACAATGGAGAGAATGGTCAACTCTAGGCTGATAAAATACCTAGAAGAAAACCAAAAGCTCACCAAGACACAGTTGGCCTATAGGAAAAATCGAAGCACTGAAGACCAGCTTACATACCTAGCACAGGAAATCGAAAATGCTTTCCAAAAGAAGGAAAAAGTGCTGGCTACTTTTATGGACTTAAGTAAGGCCTTCAATAAGGTGTGGAAAGAGGGAGTCCTCTTCAAGCTTCTCCAAAACAAAATTGAAGGCAGAATGTTTAGCTGGATAAAAGATTTCCTCTGCTACCGCACTGAAGAGTGAAAGTAGATGGTAAACTAAGCAAACGTGTTACTCTGCAACAAGGAGTACCCCAAGGAGGAGTGATCTCTCCTACCCTCTTTCTAGTATTCATCAATGATATGGGAGAAAAAATGTCACATCGTATTTCAAAGGCTCTTCATGCAGATGACTTTGCTGCCTGGAGTGCGGCAGGAAACCTATCCACTGCAAAAAACAGAATGCAGACAGCACTTGACACCTTAAGTGAATGGGCATCTGACTGGGGAGTCCAGATCAACCTCTCCAAAACGGTGACAACCATCTTCTCACTTTCAAACGACCAAGAAAAAGCAAATCTTGAAATAAATGGAAGTGAGCTAGCACATGTGGAGAACCCTACATATCTAGGGGTCACACTAGACAAGCGACTCACCTGGAAACCACACCTAATAACCACCGAGCAAAAAGCAACCAGGAGGCTATCCTTGATGAAGAAACTTTCAGGAACAAGCTGGGGAGCAAATGGAAATATTCTCCGAAAAGTCTACATGGGTACAGTCAGACCTGTAGTAGAATATATAATGATAGCCTGGGCATCAGCATCAAAAACAAACACCAATCGCCTATCTAAAGTACAAAATGCAGGACTTCGACTTATCTCTGGAGGGATGAAAACCACTCCAATCCATGCAATGGAAAAACATGCAAACATCCGCCCACTGGATGACAGAAGAGAAGAAAGAGTGTTTGTTCAAAGGAAAAAATTAAGCGCATGCCAAACCATCCGATGTATGCGCAAATTTCTAGATCAACCACAAGCAGGTTGAAGAGAACCAGCTTCTGTCACATCTCTAAAGATATCCATGAACAACATAAAGAAATCCTCACAAACCTCCCAAATGAAATTGAAACACTAACGGACTTTGAAGAGCCAGGCAATAGTCTCCATAATGTCTCCATAATAACACAGGTTCCTGGAATAATTAATAAGGAATACCAAACTCCACCTGAACTAAAGGCATTGACACTGGAGTGATAGAAATAAAATACACTCCCAAGGATTGGACACATGTCTACACAGATGGATCGGCAGAAGGAGCAGTAAGGAATGGAGGAGGTGGAATTTTTATAAGACTCAAAGAGGGGAAGACAATATCAAAAGCTTTTCCAACCGGGAAATTCTCCTCTAATTTTAGAGCAGAAGCAGTTGCACTCCATCAAGCACTGAAAGCCTTCACTGAACCAGGACTGCCAAGACCAAAGAAGATAGCCATTTTCACAGATTGCAGATCCCTACTGGAATCAATCCAGAGCAACAGAAACGAAAGCCTTCTGTACAACATCAGACATGAGATAAGACAGATCCAAAAATCAACAGCTATTGCCCTTCAGTGGATACCATCATACTGTGGAATCATGGGAAATGAGAAAGCGGATGCTCTGTCAAAGGCAGGAAGTGAAATGGAGCAACAGAGACACACACTGTCTTACGGAGAAGTAAAAACAATAATCCGCAACACATACTCAGCAAAGTGGAAGAAAGAAATGGAAGGGGAATACGAATATGATGCAATACATCTCCTCCAAAGATATCAACAGACCACAATATTTCGCCTTAGAACAGGCCACTGCAGACTGTTGGGTTACCTTTATCGATTAAGGATCTCATACACAGATGAATGTCCATGTGGATCCGGAACCCAGACTCCAGAACACATGTTTCAGGACTGCCCAACATACAAAGAGCAAAGACAGCAGACCTGGCCAGAGGATACAGACTTGAGGCAAAAGCTATGGGGCAGCCGCTCTGACCTGGAGAAGACAGTGGACTTATGTGACGGTAGAGCATGACCACATGCTGAACGCAGAAGAAGAAGAAGAAGACCACTTTGCCATAGCAGACAGTTACATGAAGGATTTTGATTGCACTTCCGAAAGAAATATTCCTGTCTCAACCGTGGAATGAACCCGGGACCTCAATGGTCTGAGAACGGCGTTCTAACCACACGGCCATATATACGATTATTAAAAAAATACGTATGTTTCTATGAAATATCCATCTATATTGTTTTCTAATTTCTTGCTCTGAGAAATACAGTTCCTGAGGAAATCGACGTAATGCATAACTTTCTGGATGTTCCCGACAGCATAGTAAGACCACATCTCTCAAAGGGAGGAAGTGGTGTTTCCCAGAGGTCTCCACAAAGATGTATATGAACAAAAAGTCGTAATCCGAATTGAACTTTCGATATTATGAGTACAAGGCAAATGATAAAACCACTATGGCATGACAATCCTCATTACATTAAATTTAGGTAACATATTCTGGACGTAGCCATCAACCCAGCATTTATTGGCTGTAGTGACTTTCTAGGCAATATAAATAAGTTCAGTAGTTTGCCATTGCTTCTGAAGGTACGGTTGCATAATTGCTTGTTGCGGGGATGGCACTACGTGCCCTGGCCGTTACAGACGCGATCTGTATCACTCCGCCTCAGGACAGGACAATTACATTAAATAGTTTAATAATATAACGATAATTGAACAATTTTTCACTGAATCACTTAACTCTGTCAATGACAGAACAATTTTTCACAGTTTCACTGAACTATGTCAATAACAGAACAATTGTTCACTGAATCACTTAACTTTGTCAATGACAGAACATTATTTTACTAAATCACTTAACTCTGTCAATTACATAACAATTTTTCACTGAATCACTTAACTCCGACAATGAATCACTCTAAAACAGAGGAATTAAATCTTTTGGGTTCTGTGAGGTGATGAGCTTTTTTCACGTGGAATGGGGCAAAATAGTTGAAGACGTTTATCCTTCTATTTTTTTAGTCCATTGGAGTAATGAATTGTGTTTTCTTCGTTACATCTAGTACCTTTAAATAAAATTTGGGGACCATTAAAAATGACTTGGTGGGCCGAATGCATCCTTCGGGCCTTATTTTGTCAGTTCCTGCTTTAACTAAATGAAGCAATAATTTGCGTATCTCTTGTTTGTTGTAGCTTCCGAAGATTATCAAAGGACAATTTAGTTTATTTTGTGTATTGAAGTATTTTGTGTTTTATGTCCTCAGCAATAAAAGCTTTTGAACTCACATCCTGTCAAGCAAGGATTAGTGAGATTTGCAATCTTTTCAATGTTTTATATTCTGTAGTCTGCTTGTTTAACACTGGTCACGGTTGACTGGTTGCCACATTGTAAGAATGTCTTAAAATGTTGGCTCTAGTTTTTGATATAGTGACATTATGGCAGAGAAAAAGGAGCTTTAAAATAAATTAATATTAGAACAGAAATAAATAATACTAACTAATGTATAAATTATCCGGCTATTGTTCGACTCTGTGGCGAAGTGGTACAGTTCGATCCTCGCCACAGGCAAACGTATAGGTTTAGTAAGAGTAATCTCATATGGAAATTGCAGAAAATGATACAAGAATTAGTTATATGTTTTCGTGATTCATGGCGATACAAGAAACGTGTACAATTCGAAGTGTTGGAAATTTTAAGTTCCGTATCGGAAAAGAAGTGAGATCATTTCGAAACTTCTATTCTTATCGTTTATTTTTAAGATAATTTCGCTGCTGAAAGTGGGCAGATAAAAGAGACAATTAAATTACATAAACAAGATCAAATTATCCATATAACGCAGTTCATCAAACAAATTTGCCGTGAAAGTGAAGAACAATTCTAAATAAAAAATTTGCCGAAACGTCCAGATATCAGTACACAATACAAAATTTTTTTATTCCTGAACATTTTCACAGGAATAAAAGAGGAAAGGTCAATAAACTCTCAATCAAGACGTCCGCTGATCATAAAGATTGCCCAGACAGTTTGGGATTCTTCATAAAAGCAAGTTGTTTTTGAAGAATTTCTCAGGTGACCCTCCGTGCCAAACCAATCTCATGTGATTGTAAGAGGTGGTCACTGTTTTTCAATCTCAGTGAGTACAGAAGTACGAGAGACTGGATAAATGAAGTGAGGTCGGGGAAAGAGTGTGGAGAAAGAAGACAAATAAATGCTGATTTAATGGAGGTACTGATTGTTAAGTATTCCAGACATAAAGAGACGATACTAGACGTGAGATAAACACAGTTTTTAGAAATGGAATATGAATCACGTGGGGATCCGGATGATATTCTGATGGATAAATGAAGTGTGGACATACACTCCAGAGATACATTGATTTGGTTCAGGGAACACCAGTAAGAGAAACAGACGCAGATATAGACCGATAGTTAAGAATAACGTGTCTATCTCGAGGATTCTCAGCCTTTGTGGGACAGTGGTCTGTGAAAAAAAAATGTATAAGTTCAGAGTTTGGTTCAAACGGAATCTATATACGGATAATAACTTTACAGTTCACAGAGAAGCTTCCGCGGCCCAGAAAACATGCCGCTGTCCGCCGGTTGAGATGCACTGGTCTATATAGATAATTGAGAACAGTGGGAAAGTAAATCTATCATATTAACAGTTCAATCAAGTACTAGCTGTAACCGAATTGGTAGAACTACGGTCTAGTAAAAATAAAGTTCACACAAAGGTTTGGGCTTTTGTCTTTTTAAAGTGCAATAGAAAGCCTTTGCTATACACGTCATGTCGCATGCTATGACAGAACGACATTTATTTACACTGCCTATAAAAACTTCCCTGAACTATTTATTTACACCTCCCATAAAAGCCCTCATTATGTATTTCCTAGCAGGAAAACATGCAGCAGGGAAAGTTTTAATCAAGTCACCAGAATTAGTAAGAAGTTTCAGAATTTGAATCATATCACAACTGTTAGCATCTGTGAGACAAATATTATATCATGTTATGTTATGTTATGTTATGTTATGCTATGCTATGTTATGTTATGTTATGTTATGTTATATATTACCTCAATAAACATTATTGAGGATATCTTATGGAAGCTTTGTAGTATGTCATCTTTCCAATTATATACCTGAGTAGAAGTCTCCTTGAATAAGCATTGCACTAAGTCGAAAGCTGAAGTCTCCTGGGTATGAAAGAAAGCTCAGAAAAACCGCCCCACTGCACATATGAAGTAAGAGCTAATCGGTCGGAATTCCTGGAGTTCTCAATCAATCAATCAATCAATTAATCATGAAAATTACCAGAAACTACATGAAATTGTGTAGTGTACTAGAAACTAAGAGATTATGAGAATTAATGAGTAGTACAATAGAGAACAAAAGAAATCGATATAACTATGTTAAATTACATGACAAGAAAAATGTATCATATTAGCAAAATGTGATATTAGAAGCAAAACTAGAATAGGTAATGTTTTGGTTTTATTTTCATATTCTTCATGTATGCTGCGCGCATGAGTATTCTTGTCTCGTAATTTCACACTACTAGCTTGTGTTATTTATTATTGCTTTGTTTATGTTGCTACGTTATTTAATATCTATTCAACAGTTATTTACCCCATTGTATATTTTGAATATTGCATTTTATCATACGGTACACGGTTTTACTGTGGTATCTCATTCATTCAATTAGAAATAATTTTTACTTTTTACAAAACTCGTAACGTTGAACATAAATCTCGTTTCTGGATATGAAGACAGAGAGAACTAGAATAAAATAAACCCTGAAAAATGAGAACCCCCACACACACTCTCTCTCTCTCCCCCCCCCCCCTCATGAAACAAAACCCCAAAAGATGTAATTTGGCCGAAATCAAATGTGCGAGTTGAAGGACATGCATTTATACTTTCAATAATTAATTTGGGAATGTGAAAATGGTGTGTAAAAATATGGAAAACTAATGTTGGCTCCAATCTGCCATCATTATTATCAGCATTGGCTGTGCCGTAGAGGCCATAGAATACTACATCAATCTATCCTCTGTACTGTGTATCAGCTTTACTGCTCTCTACCTTGGTATGTCAAACTATCTAGTATATGTCAAACTATCCAGTATATGTAAAACTATCCAGTATATGTCAATGTATCTAGTATATGTCAAAGTATATGTCAAACTATCCAGTATATGTCAAAATATCCAGTATATGTAAAAATATCCAGTATATGTCAATGTATCTAGTATATGTCAAAGTATATGTCAAACTATCCAGTATATGTCAAAATATCCAGTATATGTCAATGTATCTAGTATATGTCAAATTATCCAGTATATGTCAAAATATCCAGTATATGTCAAACTATCTAATATATGTCAATGTATCTAGCATATGTCAATGTATCTAGTATATGTCAAACTATTTAGTATATGTCAAACTATCTAATATATGTCAAACTATCCAGTATATGTCAATGTATCTAGTATATGTCAAACTATTTAGTATATGTCAAACTATCCAGTATATGTCAAATTGTTAATACGTGCCCACTGCACAAATCTGAAGTCCAATAGGTAAATCTTGAAACGGTATTGGAGTTTTGCTAAACGCTAGAATGAAACATAATAACAACACAAATCGATGTTTCCATCAAATGGCTTTTATCAAGTTTGCATAAATATATACATCAAAACACGGCGAGCAAGATCCACACGACTGACGTTCACATGACCTATCCAGTATATGTTAAACTATCCAGTAGTATCAAACTATCCAGTATATGTCAAACTATTCAGTAGTGTCAAACTATCCAGTATATATTAAACTATTCAATATGTGTCAAACTATCCAGTAGTGTCAAACTATCCAGCATATGTCAAACTATCCAGTAGTGTCAAACTATCCAGTATATGTCAAACTATCCAGTAGTATCAAACTATCCAGTATATGTCAAACTATCCAGTAGTGTGAAAATATCCAGTATATGTCAAACTATCCAGTAGTGTCAAAACAGCAGCTTACAACACATACATATACCACACAATGGACAACAACAGCACAAGACAAACGTAAACTTGTGACAGCTGAAATGGCACGCTTACGCAGAATCCTAGGAATATCGCTAAGAGACAAAGTGAGGAAGAATACCGTCACCACCCCAATCTTGAAATATATTATGAGACAACATATCAAATGGTTTAAACACATCAGCAGACTACCATCAGACAGCGTACCACAGCAAGCAATGCTACGCAGATACGGTGAAGACATATCTAGAGGCCGACCACGAAAACGATGGTCAACCGAATTAAAATTGTCGAATAAATTCCACAATATTCTCAGCATATACGAATGCCATCTCCAGAAAACTCTTCTAACCTTGACGCTGAAAGGCAACGAAGGGTTTAGCGAATAGATAGATAGATATAAGTATGACCTTCCTCCCACCATGGACCGCTTGATAAGCAACCAACCAACCACTCACCCTACATGTACAATAATATCACAAGGACAGTCATTTCCAGTACTAATCCTCGTCTTCATGGTCACATAAACATTTAAAAAAATCACACTAACATAAAAGATCACACTACCATAAAAAATCACACTAACAAAATAGATCACATTAACATAAAAAATCATACTAACATAAAAGATCATACTAACATAAAAGATCACATTAACATAAAAAATCACACTAACATAAAAAAATTACACTAACATAAAAGATCACACTAACATAAAAGATCACACTAACATACAAAATCACACTAATATAAAAGATCACACTAACATAAAAAAATTACACTAACATAAAAGATCATACTAACATAAAAGATCACATTAACATAAAAAATCACACTAACATAAAACAATTACACTAACATAAAAGATCACACTAACATAAAAGATCACACTAACATACAAAATCACACTAATATAAAAGATCACACTAACATAAAAGATCGCATTAATATAAAAAATCACACTAACATAAAAGATCACACTAACATAAAGATCACATTAATATAAACAATCACATTAACATAAAAATCACACTTATATACAAGATCATATTAACATAAAAAATCACACAAACATAAAAGGTTACACTAACAAAAACGCCACACTAACCATAAATGGTCACACTAACACAAAAGTTCACAGACGATATGATAAAACCAAGAAGTACCACCAGGATGAAAAGGTATCTTCAGCATATTCATCTGCCGTGTGTTGCCTGGGAACCAGAATAGCAACATTGTTACCAGCCATAAATATCTTAAGTGACAAGGAGATTTAGGAAGATGGCGTTGACTACTTCATTGCAAAGAGGTCCAAAGCGATCAAGAAACCATACAGCTTTCTCCTTTTTCTTCTTTCGTTCACTTGAAACATGTCTATGTCTGTAATTCTGTCTCCTGAATAAAACTCACTGTCTTTTGTAGTTCATACAGTGTCCCATAGAGCTTTGATTCTAGTGGTGTTTCCTCTGGCCAATATGTCTGCCTCAGCATTTCATGCTCAGAACACTCTTGAAGTATATGTTTGGCACTCTGTGCTGTCTGTCCACATGTACACATGACCGTGTTGCTAATCTTGAACTTTGTGTACATGTAACTGGGGAGTCGGTTGTGTGTGTCCTGTTCTGAGGCGTAGAATTACAGCTTGTTTTGATCTGTACATAATCTGATAGGCATCTTGTGTTGGTGTTTGTGGCTTTCCTGTTGATTTAATCATCTGTTTTTTTCTGATGATAGGTGATTAGTACATCTGTTTGGTCTTCGGCAGCACCTTCCTTAGCTAGTTGGTCTGCTTTTTCATTTCCTGGTATTCCACAGTGAGAGGGTATCCACTACATGGTTACCCTATACTGGTAATACATGCCATTAAGTAGTTTTTGTAAGTCTGTCAGTTTTCCAGACTGGAGAGCTTGAAGCACTGACCTTACATCTGTCAGGAATACCACAGGTTGTGGGTCAAGGGTAGAGTTCAGCAGTTTTTCAGTTGCCACTCTAATTGCCTGGATTTCTGCATCATAATTATTGCAGAATTTCCCTGTTAGTGTTCTGATCGTATCTATAGGTGTGTGTGGATATTCTACATATACACCTGCACCTTCATTCCTCACAGCATTCTGTGCTTACCCGTCTGTATATACTTTGACCCATATATCTTGTGGATATTCCTCATCCAGGAAACTGAGGGTGACTATCCTTCGCTGCACACTGTTCTGTTCGTACTTACTTAGTATTCCTCTCCCGTGAGTGTGAATGTATATTGGTATTCCATACCTTTCACTCCAAGGGGTTTGTCCTGGTACAGACCATAAGGGGCTGCCAACTTCAGGTAGGTCTGTAAGTTTTCTACGGAGTCGTTTAGCTTGGTGGATAAAGCTGCTCCTTTTCAGTCGCCCCATTGCCCGATTTATGAAAATTTCCTTCATTGGATGACTTGGCATTCACTGAAACTTTTTGCTTGAATTAGTACCTTTATGTCTCTGCTTTCGCCAAGTGTTTGTATTCCTCAAATTTTATGCCTCTTTACTATGGGTATTGCCATATAGATAATGTAGAATCTATCAAGCCGAAAGACTTAGATATCACAGCCAACCTGTAAACCAACACACAACGCTTTCTGGTCTCCAAACTACATCATGACAATCTATAGGAGTTTGAGAGGAAACGAAGGATAACAGGAAGAGGAAAAAGAAGTGTTAATCCATAAATTAACACATATTGTTTAACATTCATCCATCTATTACCAAACATCGTTGATCTAACATTAATCTATCTCATAAGCATGTGAATTTTTACGTGTTCCAAAAATACGCCACAAAATTATATAAAAAGGACTAGTTTTTATTTTAGCATGTTTTAGACGGACACAAGTTTTTGAGCAATCTCTCAACCGACCTCGGATGTGTTGATCAGTATGTCACTGTTATTCATGCTAAGAAAAGAAACGCATTTCTGAAAATAGACAATGTTATGCGCTTAAATTAGTACGGTTAAATATCCATTCTCTACGTCATGAAACAGTAGATGGGAATAAAGTGTGCAAATTTGTTTACACGAACAGAGTACCTATATACTTTTACAGTCAAATTCTGTTATAACAACTGGGTTAGGATCAACAAATTAATACGCAGGTGTGAGTGCCGAGGCCAGAAAGGGGAGCAAATAATAGCAACACTGTTTACCTTCTATGCATGTCGTAAGATGCGACTAAGGAGGTTGTGGGATGGAGTTGGCTGTCCCATCCCATATAGGGTCAGTGACCCAAAGCCATGCTGAAGTAGGATGTGTCAGGCCGAAAGGCGCAGATATTGCAGCAGTGATGTAAACCATGGCACAACGTATTCCGTTCTCCTGACTACATCCTACTAATCTGCAGGAGTTTGAGAACGAACGCAAAAAAAGAAGAAGAAATTAATGTATTTAATAAAATGTATTTGTTATATACAATATTACAGTATAAACAATTGCGAATAAATATAATTGGGAATTGTACGAATTGTTGTTGAATAAGGAAATATGTTATAAAAGGATGCGCTAAAGATGAAATTTACTGTACACAATTAGTGGGAGGGGTAAAGAGGTAGGAGTGTCTCTAGAGCTTTATTTCATGCACAGAAGATACACACTCTAAGTGGTATGAGTGGTTTGAATGAAATTACTCTGAGAGAGTTGGGAAGAATACTTAGTGATCTTGTGGTCAACATAACAATGGAAGTCTTAACCTTCCCACAATATCTGGTAAACATTTTCAGTGTTTAGGTCGACGGTTAGTGGTCTAAACATATTTCCTGTTGACTTGGAAATAAATCTTTGAACGACTCGATTTGAAAACCTCACACTAAAACACCACGAATTCCACTGAGACACCACAACTTCCACTGAGACACCACGACTTCCACTGAGACCACATATTCCACTGAGACACCACAAATGTCATTGACCACATATTCCACTGAGACACCATAAATTTCACTGAGACCACATATTCCACTGAGACACCACAAATTTCACTAAGACACCAAGACTTCCACTGAGACCACATATTCCATTGAGACACCAAAATTTCACTGAGACACAACGAATTCCACTGAGACACCACATATTCCATTGAGACACCACACCTATCACTAAGACACCACGAATTCCACTGAGACACCACATATTCCACTGGGACACCACATATTCCACTGAGACACCCCAACTTCCACTGACACACCTCGTCTCCCTCTGTGATAAAACGAACGTCTATTAGTTTTGTCAGACCCTTGATAAAAGATCACAAAAACTGGAGTGGGGCAAGAAGCATGAGGGGTAGCCAAACCTATACAGGAAAAAACATGATGTAAGATCAATTTGGAGAGCTGCCGAGGGTTTTAGATGAACGAGTGCTTGTGACCGTCTGCAAACGCATTCAAAGGCGTTGATTGATTGAGCTATATAGGAAACGTAATGAAAGTTCGTATGATGAAAAGCTGAAATAAAATATGGTGGGGGAGATCGGAGCAAAGGAGACAATATGCAGTCTGGAATAGAACATTGTGTGAAAATTGTGATGTTAGAAATAGTATTAACAGTATTCATCATTACATCAGATAGATTTTTTTTTGAATAAATAAACATGGAAGATCATATAAATAGATAGATAGATAGATAGATAGATAGATAGATAGATAGATGGATGGATGGATGGATGGATGGATGGATGGATGGATGGATGGATGGATGGATGGATGGATGGATGGATGGATGGATGGATAGATAGATAGATAGATAGATAGATAGATAGATAGATAGATAGATAGATAGATAGATAGATAGATAGATAGATAGATAGATATTGGGCAGAAGCATAGATTGAATATTTGAAAGACGGGTAAACAAAATGAAAAAAAAACAAAAAAAACATGCATGGAACTGGTGGTTCTAAATTAAGAAATTGTTTTTATCATATTAGAAGACTCTTCTTCTGCCCTAAATAAAACTTATACAAGAAATGTTAATGAAGAAATGTCTTGAATATTGTTAATAGCGTAACATAAAATGTTAATGTTATAAAATGTTAATGTTATAAAATGTTAATGTTATAAAATGTTAATGTTATAAAATGTTAATGTTATAAAATGGTAATGTTAACAGAAAACGTAGTGAATAGTGTTAATGAATATTGCAAGAAATGTCTTGGAATATGTTAGTGGATCATGGGAAACAACAGCAAAAATCACACTTCTAAAAGTCGGAAAATTTAAAAACACACAGAACTACGTTTGATGGCAGTTTCCATGAGATTTACTACAGTAACAGAAAACAATGGATAATTTGGTTTGTTTACATTCCCTACAGGAGAGAAGAGATGCCAAAAGAAAACCAAGTGAATCTATCATATATGAGTCTATGAAAAACTACAATCTGAGCTGCAATTATAATAAACATACTTAAAAAACCCCAGCTTTATCAATTAGACAATGAGACATACTTAGAATAAAGTTACCGATAATAGATATTCAAAGTTAAAAACGGATATTCAATTCAGTACATGTTTACCCTGGGCACTAAGTAAAACAACGGCGAAGAAGATGAAATGCCTTTGAGATGAAATGCTACAGAAAGATACTTAGAATATTATGGAAGGGAAACAAGAGAAACTCAGATATTATAAACATATTGAAGATTCCAGAGTGTTGGTTACTAAACACAATAACAAAAAGAAAACTGCACCTGTTTGGTCATATAAAGAGACACAGCTGTTTAGAAAGACAAATAATGGAGGTCAGAGTACCTGTGCAGAGGAGAAAGGTCAGACCAAGAGGATAATTGACTGACGATATTAAAGATAACATTAATACATCGTTGGAAAATGCAAGCCACATCGCTCAAGACAGAGAGGGGTTCAGAGAGTTCATTAGGAAGACAACGTTCTGGAAAGAATACGTCACACGACAATACATGTTTACACTGGGCACTAAAATCCCTACAATAGCGCGTTTCACTAGCTTTGCCTTCAAACAATCTGAGTAAACCGTCCAACTTATTAATGCTATTTTTGCATATGGTGCTATTTTGTATTATACCAAACAAATTTATACTTTATATTTGTGTGTTATGTCCAGTTTTTGTGCACGAATGATATTCTTTGATCTTTGTCAGCATACTAATTATTGTGTCTCGAGAAAAGAAGTTTTACTGCTCAGACATTACACCGGATACAACTTTTAAACACCGTCTGCCTTGAGTACAAAAGTGCAAAATCGTGCAATTTCACGATTAAATAATGACAAATGTATGAGAAATAAATCATGTGCAAATGACGTCATATAGATTGTCTATTGATTGTCTGTCCTCAGGTGAACGACGGTCGATAATTTTCACATTTGTCATTATGCGTAGGGGTGGGAGCTTCAGCAGCCGTTCCAAAGCCAGATGAGACGCCTTGGTTGCATTAAAACCACGTTTGTTCAAGGCTATCTTCATGTTTACTATCCATCGTATTCTTGGTCTACCTTTGGCCTTATGTCCGGATATTCTTTTGTTATATGTTCTTATTGGTATTTGGTTCGGGTTCATTCTCATAAGGTACCGAACCATTTTACTTGCTGTCTTTCAGTATGTTCAATGCATGATACCAACTGTTTTCTCTTAATTTCTTATTGTGTCTAGTTTATTAACCATTGCAGTTTTTTCAAACACTTCATTTCCCATGTAATGATTTTCGTCTACTCTGATGCTGTTAAAGACCATGTTTGACATTGGTAGCAGATTGTTATACAAACTGAAGATATTATCTGCCTCTTGTTTTCTAACTGGATAAGTTGATTGTAAACACCGTGTTTTTGTACGTGAGGTGTATCTTGACAAGTAGACTCTTGATCTATATCGCACATAAGCGCGAATTAAAACTAATAAATGTATTTTATGGATTGATTGATTGATTTAATAATGAATAAAGATTAATATTTTTTTAATATAAATCAGAATATAAAGCAGAATGACGATAGCAGAAAAATCGATATAGGAAAGATAATGACTGGTGTGTTTCTGTAGCATGGAAAAGGGGAGCAAAGTTAGGACAAATTGACCCGGAAAATGGCATACTGAATTCGGATGTTTCATGCCGAAAAGCACATAGGTTACAACTAAGCTGTAAACCAAGACACAACGCATTTGATTCTCTGGACTACAAGGTATTCAACAGTAAAAGTTTTGAGTTGGCACTTAGAAGACGTTTCATTACTGCATGTTCTCATGTAAAGATTCAGGTAGTCTTTATATTGGCACAAGGTAAAACGTAGCTGTAAAGGTAATATTTCTGTATAAAGCTGTAAATAGTAAAGGTAGCTGCTGTCAAGACGTGTACAATAAGGATTTTGTTTCTACATTTTTAACCTAAAAGAAGGTAAAAAGTCTGTCACAACAGTGGTTTGAATTCGAAACCTCAGGTTTCTGAGACGGGGTTTCTATCCACTCAGCCACGAGAACATGATATAAGGAAATTTGTAAGATAATTAACCTATTTGTAACAACTGGCAAGTTGACAGGATGATTATGTGAACGTTTTTTTATAGCATGCTATTAAAGAGATTTACTAAGACGTTTACTACAAGAGTGGAGACACTTAAATATAAAGCATGACGTGCACATCAGAATAAAGAATATAAATGCCTTTATTTGAATATTCCCGTGACAGGTACTGCAACAAAGACAAAAACAAGGTGACACAAATAAAATGCAACCAGAGAAAATTGTTTTGTTCTATGGGAAAAGTTAATTGATCAGTTCAAGAAATACTCATGATCTGCATGTAACCCGGATCTGCAGTCAGTGTCTGCGTACTGGTACAAGGGAAGAACGAGGGCATATAATTATAGCCATGAATTTTTAGTGTCAGTTTGTAAGACCCAGCTTGGAACAGTAATTGAAAAGATTTATTCTTTTTTGGAGGCAACTTATGCTGGCGTGTCTATCCAGAGACATATAGATACAAGGTTTAGAAACGCTTCGCATTTAAGGAGGTATTCCTTCGTGATTTCTTGTGTTGATCCAATTATCACTAGTTTAATCTAGAAAATAAGTACTTCTCCATGATCGATTATTCACGCTGATTTCATGCATTATCGTTTATCTTGATATATCTGACTTTTACATGATTCTCTTTGCCTTGCGACTTAAAGTATATATAAAGTGATCAATGATCAGTCAAGAAGTGTGACACTGCGAAATGAACACGCATGACTATTCTGGAGAAGACTTAGCAAATACTATACATGAAATACCGAGCTCTTTTAGTAAAAACCAACTCATTCTGTGACGTTTTACAAGCCCATTTCATTTTATTTTGTATATTGATATGTCCATGGTCTATCGTAACGTATTACAAAAGTGTTGGTATGGATGAATACAGGCGATCACTACTCTTCGTTGCAGTTTTAATCCCTAAAGACATTTATCTTCTGTCATTCACCTTGAGCGTGTTCATATATGCTGTTTGTTTTCCGTCTATTAAATGTACTCAAGCCTTACGAAATAGGTGCCATGCATTCTCTAGTAGTAATTACGGCAGGCACGATTCTAACTACATTACCCGTTGAATGAAAAATACTGGGGTAGCAATGCATTATCAGATATGCGTCGGGCGTAAATAAAGCAACGCTTTACTTTAACCTACCTATACGTCTCGTGAGTAAATAAAGCAAAGTTTTACTTTATCCTATACGCGTCTGGCGTAAATAAAGCAAAGTTTTACTTCATCCTATACGCGTCGGGCGTAAATAAAGCAAAGTTTTACTTTATCCTATACGCGTCGGGCGTAAATAAAGCAAAGTTGTACTTTATCCTATACGCGTCGGGCGTAAATAAAGCAAAGTTTTACTTTATCCGATATGCATCGGGATAAATAAAGCAAAGTTTTGCTTTCATGATAATTATGCAATTACTTGACTGTGTAATATAACGCATACAGAAGTGCATAGAATTTCTGTCTCATGATGTTCTCAAGAGAAATGTGTTTTCCTCAGCATTTCATATTCGAATCATTATTGAAATATGTGCTCTGCAGTCTGAGATCCACGTGTAAACACGTAACAGGGTTGCCAATTTTAAACTTTGTATACATGTAGTTACTGAGTCTGTCGTGTTCTGTACTAAGGCAAAGTCTAACACTTTTTTTCTCCTATCTGTTCATAATTTGGTAACCTTAATTTTTGATGATTTTCTTGTTCTTTTGGTCATGGTCCCTCTATTGGGTTTGAGGTTCAGCACCTCCTAGGAAATAAGAACATGATATTTAGTACTATCAAGCTAGCCAAAATGAGGGTAACACCCTCCTCCCCCTTTTAATGGCAATAATAAAGGTTCTCAAAAACCTTACGAAGAAAAGACAATGACCATTATTAGGTACACACCCTCATACTAAAGACATTATTAATGGTTATGGATATTGACACAAGATAAGCTGGAAGCAACTTAGATGTGGTTTTTAAGAAAAATAATGAAAATTCCATGGACAGCCAAGAAAACTAATGTAGAAGTTGTCAGAGATGCTGGAGTAAAACGACAAATTATAGCGAAAATTAGAAACAGACAATCAAAATTGTTAGAACATGTGATATGAGAAATATAAAATGTGAACATTTATTTACCACCGGAAAGTTCAAGGGGAGAAAAGACAGAGGAAGACAACGAGATACATTTTGGATGGGTTGTCACTGTGGCACAAAAAGAAATCACATAATGAACTTATTAACAACACAAGAAACAGAGTTGTGGAGAAGCATGATCGACTACGCCACTCAGAATAGCACTTGATTTATTAATTGATTTATATTGACACATCTGGTTGGACATCAGCAGTACCTTCTTAATGAACCGATATGCTTTCCTGTTTCTCCGTATGCCACAGTGATCATACATCTATTGATGCCACAATCTCACTATGTATGTGTTCTATACAAAAATATTTCCCTATGGTGAGCTGGAGAAAGGTACACGATCTCAGGGTGGCCAAAAGAAGCGCTGCATGGACTCGTTTCAAAACTTACTGAAAGCCTTTGAAATAGGCCAAGATACATGGGAAGAACTTGCACATTATAGATCTATATGTTGCTCTACAGTCAAAAAGGGTGCATCATCTTGTGGGAAAAAAGAGATAAATGCAGCAGCTCAACATCGGAGAGTAGTTAGAAAGTCACGAGTAGAACAAAATCCTTCTATAGTGGTCATTCTACGCCCGAACTGTCCATGGATATTTGGAGTTCGAATAGGGATTATTAATAATCTACTAACTATTAGGCATGGACATAATTCTGAGTTTTTAAAAGTTAACGTAACAAATGGTTATCATCACTTGAGATGGACGAACATATATATATATATATATATATATATAGAGAGAGAGAGAGAGTATACACATCTATATTAGTCAAATAGTGTTTATCTGTCCACTAAAATATCTACCTATCTCTCTGTGTTCAACTGGTTGGATATATTTTTCTTCTATGTTTTTTTAAAAATCAATATAGCTCATATTCTGACCTCATAGAAAACAGCTCTCATGTTTTATATTGTATATACCTGAATATTTTCAGAACCAACTATTTGCCGTGCATCTGTCTCAGATTAATCACAGGTAAGGCATTGGGCGTGACACTCTTGAGTTATGGTGTGTGCTGGTTGTTTGTGAAACACATGGCTACTTCTTGCTAATATTTCTTCTTTGCGCCAATTTTTAAATATTGTAGACAACGAAATATGTTAACAGTTGTGTGAATTACCTTATCTGTGAACCCATGTTATAATAGAATCTGATAACAGTTGTCGTAAGAAGGAAGGAATTAGACTGTGAACCCATGTTATAATAGAAAGTGCTAACAGTTGCTGTGAGAAGGAAGGAATTAGACTGTGAACCCATGTTATAATAGAAAGTGCTAACAGTTGTCGTAAGAAGGAAGAAATTAGACTGTGAACCCATGTTATAATAGAATCTGATAACAGTTGTCGTAAGAAGGAAGGAATTAGACTGTGAACTCATGGTATAATAGAACCTGCTAACAGTTGCTGTGAGAAGGAAGGAATTAGACTGTGAACCCATGTTATAATAGAAAGTGCTAACAGTTGCTGTGAGAAGGAAGGAATTAGACTGTGAACCCATGTTATAATAGACACTGCTAACAGTTGCTGTAAGACGGAAGGAATTAGACTGTGAACCCATGTTATAATAGAAACTGCTAACAGTTGTCGTGAGAAGGAAGGAATTAGACTGTGAACCCATGTTATAATAGAAACTGCTAACAGTTGTCGTAAGAAGGAAGGAATTAGACTGTGAACCCATGTTATAATAGAATCTGATAACAGTTGTCGTGAGAAGGAAGGAATTAGACTGTGAACCCATGTTATAATAGAATCGTTACAGTAAAGTGATATGGTCTTGTAGGAGAATATTACAAATCGGTAAACAGCAGGGAGCATCGTGAGTGCGCTAGTAAGTGAGAATATATGGGCAGAATATTATATTATACGAAACCTTACTTTCGCGTCATAAAGAGATAGTTTATCAGCGTTCATAGTTGACACAATAATATAATTGTAAAATATAACAAGCAATTCTGTATAAGTTACACAATGTTAGTGTAGAAATATTTATCTCTCATACAAGTTTATACAATTTTAACCTGTACAATTTGTCTACTACAGTGATTCTCAACGTGGGTTATATGTGCCTCCTGGGAGGCCACAATTAACATTTTTAAATTGATGTGGGTGTGGGTCACACACTATTTAAGGGGAGCCAGAGGAAGGTGACTATGTGAACAATAGGTAATAAAAACATAACTATAAAACGTAAAAGCCTTGGTGACTTTCATAGAAAGTCAAAAACAATTTTAGTTACCAAGGTGACCACGGAAGGTAATTATCACAAAAAGGAGCCGCAGACCAAAAGTGTTAAGAACCTCTGGTTTACAACACTATTCAAGATGACAGTTTCACGTGCTTCAGGTCCAAAATATTTCAAACGGGAAATTTTTCTCAGATACAAGACGTAGATAAGGGAGTTTGGGGGGGGGGGCTGCTGGGTTCACATCATTCCCTAGAAAAATAGAACAAGACATTTAGTAACTAGGAATGTAGCCAAACGTTGGGTAAACCCCTCTCTTAACGATTACTCGCAAAAAAAGGTCCTCACATAGCACTCCAAACTGAAGATATTAGACATGAAAGCTTGCGAATTACCCTCATTTTGTGTGTTTCTGTGTGTAAACCACACTCCTAACTGATAAGGAACCTACGGTCCTGCTATGATAGGTAGGAACGTAGAACGCGGAATATTAAAATTCTTACAGTTTACAAAACAGGCTTAATACACAAAAAATAAAAATAAAATATAGTTAACGGTTCAAAAAGAAAATTGAGTAGAGGTTTCGAGAGAAAATACATTTATCAAATAATCATGTAATACAAACGGAGGACAAACAATAAAATTAATATTGCAAATTTACTAGACATTAGACATTTAATACCTGGATGAAGTCAGGAAATGCTTCTCCCTCCGAGGCTAGAAAAAATGGAATAGCTTATATGGAACAAAACAACAGCTCACAAATATATGCATATATCACACAATGCATTTGGCCAAAGGGCATAAGCCAATAGACCGCTGGATCAGCAACCAACTTTAACATTTAATCACAGAGTGACAACATAAACAATATCTTTATGTGATCTTTTTATTAGTAAAGTCTATGCCTGTGTGGTGCCAGACCCGAAAAGAGAGCAAAGCATAGCAGCACAGTTACCTGTCACACATGTCGTAGGTGACGACAAAGGAGTGTTTTGGGGTCGCGTTTGCTGTCCCATTTCATAGTCAAAGTGACCCAAAATCAATACTGAAAGTCGGATGAGTCGGGCTGACAGATGTAGATATGACAATTAACTATAAACCAAGGCACAACGAATTTCTTTCTCGTGTAATCTGCAAGAGTTTGATTTGATGAACTTTAGTAAAGGACATACGAAGAAAAAGAAACAACAGAAATTAGAAAACTATATAGAGTGCAGTGTTGCCAGTAAGTTGAAATTTAGTTTAGTCAAATTTTAGGTAAAATATGGTCCATATATGGCCATCATGCATATTTTAATGCATTTTCAAATTGACTCAAACATACACAAATACTAATAAAATAAATGTAATGATCAGTGGTGACATTAAAATATGCTTCAATTTGTGAAACGTGGCCATTACATGATAAATTCTGGTAACCCTTGTCGGTTTCGATTAGAAACAACGAGATATCCTGAAGATAAAATACAATAGAAAGAACAAGTGGTTTTAGAAGGCAATAATAAATTATACAGCCTCAGCAAACAGTATGATGTCACATGGGACATATAAAACACAGCTAAGCCACCATCAATCATTCCAACGATAGCAATAACGTTGTTCCATGTTTCAGGACGCGCATAAAAATTAAATCAAATTAAAGTCTAGCTTGAAACGAGTGACGAATCCGCTGTATAATCAGTTTCAGATACCGCCTGTAAATGTGAGAGACAGAAAAAAGAATTTATAAATAATACAATATGCAAAGTTGAGAATTGAAAAGACAGATGTTTTTAGAAGGAAAACACACAAAGAGTAGTGTGGGGATCGCTTCTGTAAACCTAACATTAGCTTGGTTCTAAACACCTTCAGGAGAATATTTAATGAGTATGATAGATAGAAATAAATAAGATCAATAAATATTGTTTCAGGACCATTTGCATGGAATATGTGGTCTCTTTCTGTATGTTAGTTATAGATCGCGGTGTAGGCAGGTCAATTTCCTGATACAAAACTAAGTCAAGGATTAGCAAACCGTCAGTGAGAACACAATATCTCGTAGTAAATCGCTAAGAGACAGAGTGGTTAATGAGGACATTAGACAAAGGACAAGCACGAACCCAATCTTGGAATAGAATATATTAAGAGACAACATATTAAATAGTTTTCACACATCAACAGACTACCATCAGACAGCGTACCATAGCAAGTTATACTACACAGATACAGTGAAGACAGACCGAGAGGCCGACCACGAAAACGATATATCATTGAAATAAAAAGGTGACAGATTTCACAATTTACTCAACACACAAGATCAACATCACAATAAATAAAACTCTTCAACCTCTGACGCTGAAAGGCAACAAAAGGTTTAGCGAATAGGTAGATATAATAAATATTGTACTCGTCTTTTTTTATAATAGAAACATATTCAGCGTCCCTTCTTTGTGCCATTACAACTATTTCCATACATGTCATTGATAGTCTATTTATACTTGTTTCGCCAGCCTATGAAAAGCATATCAATGGTCGCATTGGCTTATACAGTGACGTAAAATGGGTTAGTACTCGGGTAGATGTTGTTCGTCCATCACAAGTGATGATGACCATTTGTTACATCCACTTTGGAAAATTCTATTTTAGTTATGTCCTTGATTATGAGTTCGTAGATGGCTAATGAGCCCTATTCGAGCTGTAAATGTCCTTGGACAGTTTGGACATGGAATGACGACTGTAGACGGATCTTGGTCTATCCGTGACTTTCTAGAAGACTGAACTGATGAATTAATATGAGTATTTGCGTAAGACTCAAACAATTATTGAGAGTCATACAAACAATTATTGAGAGTCATACAAACAGTTATTGAGAGTAATACAAGCAAGTGCAATTAATGCTAAGGATGATAGCAATTCCTTCACCTGTGAACATGTAGCTATTTACATCTTAAAGCTTATCTGGAAATAAGGTTTGCTGTCTCAAAGGTTGAAATCTTCGGTGTTGGGGAACAACCCACTGTACCCATAGATGCATGTTTAGTTCATAGATGTATGTTTAGTTCATAGATGTATGTTTAGTTCATAGATGTATGTTTAGTTCAACTATGTATGTTTAGTTCATAGATGTATGTTTAGTTCAACTATGTATGTTTAGTTCATAGATGTATATTTAATTCATAGATGTATGTTTAGTTCATAGATGTATATTTAATTCATAGATGTATGTTTAGTTCATAGATGTATGTTTAGTTCAACTATGTATGTTTAGTTCATAGATGTATGTTTAGTTCAACTATGTATGTTTAGTTCATAGATGTATGTTTAGTTCAACTATGTATGTTTAGTTCATAGATGTATGTTTAGTTCATAGATGTATGTTTAGTTCATAGATGTATGTTTAGTTCATAGATGTATGTTTAGTTCAACTATGTATGTTTAGTTCAACTATGTATGTTTAGTTCATAGATGTATATTTAATTCATAGATGTATGTTTAGTTCATAGATGTATGTTTAGTTCAACTATGTATGTTTAGTTCATAGATGCATGTTTAGTTCATAGATGCATGTTTAGTTCATAGATGTATGTTTAGTTCAACTATGTATGTTTAGTTCATAGATGTATGTTTAACGTTTAGTTCCCAAATTGAGACAATCCATTGCAACAGTATTTCATGATCATCACGTTCTGCTAGGAGATTAGTGTATAACTTCTGGTTGAATTAGTTCTTCATTCTTCGTGTTATTGATGAAGATTGGAATTAGTTCTTCATTCTTCGAGTTATTGATGAAGAATGGAATTAGTTCTTAATTATCCGTGTTATTGATGATTTGATTAATCGATTTCAAAAGTTTACCGTGTACGAAACTGGAATGTTGGTGATCAATGTTGATAAATGATCAGAGGAAAACACGGGTTTTCCATAAAATGGGACGATGGCAGCGGATTATGAACATAAAAACAGAGAAAGCCACAATTTTAAAATGTATACTATGCAGATGGTGATGCATGAGGAAGCTGAGATCCGAGACAAACGATGTCTGCGGAAGATGGCATCTGTGAATTTTGACAGCTAAGATTGAAAAAAAGTCTGAGGACGCCTACGGATGAGAAAATTATAATTTAAGGACACCTACATCTGAAGCTAATGAAGTCTGAGTAGTACGATATTTGAAGAAAATGAAGTCTAAAAGCTCCTACATCCGAAGAACATGAACGATGAGAAATCCTATATCTGAAGAAAATACAGTCTGCAGACACCTATATCTGAAGAAAATACAGTCTGCTTACTCCTACATCTGAAGAAAATACAGTCTGCAGACTCCTACATCTGAAGAAAATGAAGAATAAGAGCTCCTACATCTGAAGAAAATACAGTCTGCAGACTCCTACATCTGAAGAAAATACAGTCTGCAGACTCCTACATCTGAAGAAAATACAGTCTGCAGACTCCTACATCTGAAGAAAATGAACGATGAGAACTGCTACATCTGAAGAAAACACAGTTTGCAGACTACTACATCTGAAGAAAATGAACGATGAGAACTGCTACATCTGAAGAAAACACAGTTTGCAGACTACTACATCTGAAGAAAACACAGTTTGCAGACTCCTACATCTGAAGAAAACACAGTTTGCAGACTACTACATCTGAGGATGATGGAGTCCTAGTTATATGATAACTGATAAAAAAATGATGATTGAGGATAACTGCGGCTTATTTCACTTTCAGGAAAATGAAGTCAGGCACACGGACTGATTAACAAACATACGGATTAACGTACAGACGTAATGGCAAACATATAGTACAGACAGAAATACAGACAGAAATACAGACAGAATAGGAGAGACATGTATATACATACAGATGACGTTACCATTACACGGGCGGAAGAATATATCTCTATGACTATACAGGCAGTACATACCTTGAATATAAGTAATTAATTTCCTTTCTCACTTATTAGGTTTGGAAATTGAAATATAACAACAGTATACAACCATTAATCTATGTTGTCGATACCGTCTCTGCTGTACTTTGACTTCACCAGTAGTAAATGTTCTTTATTTACAATATTTCAGTTTGGCTGTAGTTGGTAGGAACACTGAAAATATACGATAATTTTTAACATTAGCTACTAAAATGTAAAATAAAACTGACACAATATATATTTCTGACCAGAAAGATTAGATTCGAGCTTGTACATGCCGGCGTTGAGGGTAATGAACGAGCCGATACGCTAGCGAGCATGTCCACGCTCTAAAAAGTTACATTAATAGACATGTCTCATCAATCAATTATCTGATCGACGTCGTTCGTTCAGAAGATTTTCAAAAGCGTAAACCACGATCGATATCAAGATTGTGTAAACGATCCGTAATGTGAGACATAATAGATATACCATAGGATTCGTAAATTAATACCGATCTAGAAATAGCCGAGTCGATAAACATTGATAGTTTTATTGAGGCGGTGAACGTCTCCCTTGAGTCTGCGCTGATGATAACTTGTACTCATGAACATGCCATAGCGCTATCCATAAATTTCATCGACAATTTTTTGAAAATTGGGGACACCCCCCCCACATCCTGTCAATAAATTGTAAAGATATCATGGACACCCCATGCTTAATTATGTCAAAAATTCAACACCTCCCCACTCATAAAAAGGTTTGAAAAAACGATATTTTTTCATATATTCCGAAAATATTTTCAAATTCAAGCAATTTAATTAGTGCATACAATTATTTTTATTGACGTCCATTTTTTCAACCCCTCCACTCTCCCTTTTTCAACAACTTTTATATTTGTATCAGTTCTCCTCCACTGAATTATTTTAATAAAATAGTTACTCACTCGCACAGAATAAATTTTCCATTCTTTTGGGGACTTCTTCATGAGGAAAGAAAAATATAACATATCATGACAACAGAGAAATTGGCAAGTAAGAGATGCAGGAAGATCAAGAGAGAAGCTGCTGGGCAGCCTGACATTGAGGCATGGGAAAACATCGTATTATAATTAACTGATGGCACACGAAACATGATTCTGTGGGCAGACAAGATAATCAATGGCACACTACATGGGCTATAGGAAGAAAAAGAATAACACAAATTTAGCAAGTTAGAAACAAAAAAAATAAACATTAAATGATTTCACACAAGAAAAGAAGAGAAGAAACCATCCAAAACGAGATGGGCCAATAATACTGAAGACTTGTTAAAGATGACAGTTTGGGAATTAGGGCTACCAGTGTGAGGCCGGTACCCAAAAGGGGAGCACGGAATAACAACACTGTTTTTTGTTCATGTATGTAGTTCGAGGTGACTAAAGAGATTGTTGAGTAGGGTCGACTATTATATATCCGAAATAGAGTCAAAGTGTCCCAAACGCCATGCTGAAGACGGATGTGTCATGCTGAAAGCGCAGCTACCGCAGTTAATCTGCAAATCATGACAGAGTGCATTCAGTTCTATATATTAAATCCTGCAAATCTGCAGGAGTTTGTTAACGTATGCACAAGATGAAGAAGAAGAATCATGGCAGCGTTCAAAGAACTGAGAGACTTACAGAATGGCAGTAAGGACATCTTGCAAAAGGCACACGAAACAGAAGATAATCATGAAATGTGATTCATTATATATTTTCTATTAAAATGGTGTCTAACATTGTATGTCCCAGAAATCAATGGTTCCCAATATGGGGGCACACGTACGTTAAGGAAGGACATCGCTAAGAGATATAGCCATTTATTATTTAGCTTGTAGTGGGAATAGTAAAGGGTCTATTTTACGTGCGGTACCTATTTATGTGATGTTTTTCCCAGAACGTGTTTAAATATTATGTTCGGAGAGAACACCAATGTTTGAGATGTTGAAGTGGGGCATGAACTAATAGAGTTTGGGAAGCACTGATGTAAATCAACAGCAACTACTGTAATATGGTGTCCCGTAGCTGCACTGATGTGTACCGTATTTTTTATTGATGAATACCGAATAGGTTACTGAGGAACACCTTGTTCTCTAAGCTCGCTTTATCTTTCCTGGTCGATGCACTATGCGTCTGCAGTTATGTTTGATATTTCATGTGTTCGTGAAGGTATGCTATGCACGTGTGTTGGTATTATTGGGAGAGTGACGTAAGAATATCACCTTTAGTGTGATTCTTTGGAGGAAACATGCATATCACCAGAGTTGTTTGCAGCAGGAACATGTGTCAGCCAGCAACTCGTGATACAATCTATTATATTCTGACCTGACATGGACGTGATGAACCCTAAGCTAGCATACACAACATGTCTGTGCTATCCTGTTTCACTCTTGTATATACATCTACAAATGATATATATTATATCGTCTAAATCGGAACAGCCAGAAGGTTGGACTGGGGGGTAGAAGGAGAGAGGATAAAATAACACAAAAAATAATAAATGAGCATGTCACAAGTTAGAACTGAAGAGGAGGAGCGTTATCAAGCAGGAGGAAAGATTGCGTCTGACATTTCAAGCTGACTCAACAAAATAATTATATATATATATATATATATATATATATATATAGGGTGCTTTTTGTCTAAAAAAAGTGGCTATGCGGTATTTTCATAATTGGATTGTCTATATATTAGCATGATCCTGCGGCCGTATTGCGACTTTGTTAATAGGATGTTTTCCTAAATATTACCAATTACTTCTTTCCTTTCCGGTCTTCCTCTTATGAATATGTTTTCTTAGTCATAGTGTCAAAATGAAAAGGGGATAATGGTTGGATTGTTGTCTTATTTTTATGTTTTGTACTCCCAGTAGTGACGTTTTATTTTTGAGGTTATATTATCTAAGGGGATGAGAGTAGTTTGAATCCAGAGTAAAAGACAAGTAAGGAGGTATGGGGGTGGAGGTTGTCTCATTCTTGAGGTCAAAGTGACTCAGAAGACATGTTGAAGTCGGATGTTTCAGACCGAAATGTCCAGATGCCGCAGCTGAGCTGTAAATTATGACACATCGTATTCCGTTCTCTGAACTACATCATAAGTACAAGCAGAAGTTTGAGAATGAACACCCAAGTGAAGAAAAAGAACTGGATTTGGGTATTCCACAATACAGGGTAATTATGATTTATGAGTCATTAAATATAAAATAGGCTAAAGCACAAAATCGACGTTTTGACCAACTGTCCTATTCAGGAACAACACATAACACAAGTAAAAAAAAATCGTATCCAATGAATAATTCATTCCACAATAAACATAAATAGAAGTCCATATCTTGGTAAAATCCTTCTCGTCGAAACATTTTTTTTTTTTCTTTGTGTTTTCAGTTATTCTTCTTCTTCTTTAGCGTTCATTCTCAAACTCCCGCTGGAACTCTCTTGTAGCTGGATTACTGTATCTCCAGCAGGATGTAGTCCTGAGAATGGAATGCGTTGTGTCGCCGTCATATTTCCGCCAATGGCCCGACACATCCCTCTTCGGGCGAATTTCAGTTATTCATTCTTCTTCTTCTCGTTCGTAATTTAACATATCTACACAGCAAGTAGTTATTCACAAAACTAGGTTACCTTGTAGTTTCATGTTTTATCTGTGGGATCATAGTTTTACTGCGATCCTATTTTGGAGTTTCTCTGTATGTAGTGTGTCATACGCATGTATGCGTGTATGTATTTTTCTGTTCTCTCTGCATGATGCATACTTGTGTTTGTTTATCTTCTTTTTCTACGTTCAGCATCTGTGGTCATGCTATACCGTCAGGCCTGTCGTCAAGACGAAGTCCACTGTCTTATGCTTCTATCGTAACCTTCAACAGTACTATAAGATCTCGATGCAGAATTAATTAGGCCTCCATTTGTTATGTTTTTGATTATTGTCGTGGTTTTCGTTGGTGACTATTTATATACTTATGTCGCAAGCCAAAAATAGTCAAGGCGAACCACCAACGAAATTGATGATGGAAATAAACAATATCGGCATTTCACGTCAGTTTAACATATTATACACCCATGTCTTCTATACTGAAGACATAAAAATTCTTGAGTCTAATGGGAAGTGAACCAGAATCCGTTCAACGGCACCAAATCGCCTAGCAACTCTCGTACACGAGATTTTCCGTACTTGACTAACCGCATCTCCAAAAAAAAAGATGCGATTGTTGTCAAGACATTCAAACTGTGTACTCAAGTCACTGAGAACGGACCAACAGAGACAAGGACTATTACAACAACAAACATCCCGCACAGGTATTGAAGTATCCTCAGTAACAATAAACATATAACATATAACATCCGTATTAGTTCTACAAGGGCCGATATTCTTCTTGTAAACATTAATCATATATAGACAAGTGAATTCACTGAAGACATATCCTGTCTCTATGCGTATTGTGTCTATCACATAATACCCCCAATAGTCATGATGAAGTCGGATATGTCCGATTGAATTGCGCAGCAATTACAACTAAGCTATAAACCATGAAAAAAACCGCATCCCACTGTCTGAACTACATCCTGCTGATCTGCAGGAGTTTAAGAATGAATGCAGAAGAAGAAGAAGAGATACCCAAATAATCAAATAGGCTAGTTTCTTCACGTTCATTTGATAAAAACAATTCCACCTAGTTGTGCTGAAATATGTCCTCTTTTTCTCATTCCTAACTTTCATCCTCATCGACAATCATGCCATCTCTTTCCTCTCCTCCTGTTCCTTAACCTCTCTTCAACGTTTCTTATCCTTATCTCTATCATTTTGATCAACTATCCTAAATATTATTCTCACATTCTGGAAACACTTTTTTCCCCAAATTCATCTTATTTCTTGCTAAACACTTTTTTCCCCAAATTCATCTTATTTCTTGCTAAACAATTTTTTCCCCAAATTCATCTTATTTCTTGCTAAACAATTTTTTCCCCAAATTCATCTTATTTCTTGCTAAACAATTTCATCACTTTCTATCCTATGTTCTATTTATTCACCGCTCACTTTCATTCTGTATTTTCTTCCACGTCATCGTATCTCTCTTAATCTCTATGCACAGTCTTCATAATATGCATAATCTATCAGAAATATATCAGGTATAGTGTACTGAAGATATCAGAATAGAAAGGTATCATATCAGGTTAGTAAAGTATTCACAGAAGATTACAACAAGGACAGAATCTGCTTTCCACCAATGTGAATGACCAGCATGCACAGATTTGATAACTATTAGTTAATTTGTTAAATTAAAATGTTCTCTCTTATGATGAGGTACGCTACTCTCAACCGCGGATGTTAGTCCAGTTTGGTTATATCATAACTTTAGAAACATACAAAAACAGAGCGGAACTGGAAGTGATTAGAAGTCACGGAATAAAATGTACTCTTTTTGAAAACAACCGAAGATCATGTAATCAGCACTGACTGGGACTTTGCGTGTACAAACACTTGAATAGCTGCTGGAATGCAGAGCGGAGCACTTATGGGAATGCCCCATGTACTATGATGCCAGTTTCTAATCAAGAAATAAATAGTGGAGGTTGCAGATTTGGTAAGCCAGTCACCCCGATACCTAAGTATTAATGTGTATAATATATACTAATATGTAAACTAATGTGTATAATATATAATAATGTGTATAATATATAATAATGTGTATAATATATAATAATGTGTATAATATATAATAATGTGTATAATATATAATAATGTGTATAATATATAATAATGTGTATAATATATAATAATGTGTATAATATATCGCTCTTTGCTAATCAACACAAATTTTCGTGAAGTTTCATTCAGGAAACGTGAAGTTCTGCTAACATTTGATTTGCTCCATGTAGACATAGATCATTCAGTTTCGGCATGTTCCAAATTCGGACAAGAATCCTTAGTCTGTGACATCTTCCTTTCTGTCGCCAAGCGACCAATCACTCTGTACCAACTCTAAGTTGTGACACTTTATCATACACTGTGCATTGTACTTTGCAGGTCAAAACTTGTTCTTGGTGGAAATTTTGGTGATGGAGACGATATGCTGAGATTTGGATTTGGGTTGAGTACGTCTATCTCAAGCGAGGTATTTCCCACGAATTAGAAGAAATGATTTCGGAGTCATCATTTCGGGGACGATTTCGCACTATCATCCCTGGTACAGCAACGATACATATCAACAATACATAGAAACGATACATATCAACGATACATAGAAACGATACATATCAACGATAAATATCAACGATACATAACATCGATACATAGAAACGATACATAGAAACGATACATATCAACGATACATATCAACGATACATAGAAACGATACATAGAAACGATACATAGAAACGATACATATCAACGATACATATATACGATACATAGAAACGATACATATCAGCGATACATATCAACGATATATAGAAACGATACATATCAGCGATACATATCAACGATACATATCAACGATACATAGAAACGATACATATCAACGATAAATATCAACGATACATAACATCGATACATAGAAACGATACATAGAAACGATACATATCAACGATACATATCAACGATACATAGAAACGATACATAGAAACGATACATAGAAACGATACATATCAACGATACATATATACGATACATAGAAACGATACATATCAGCGATACATATCAACGATATATAGAAACGATACATATCAGCGATACATATCAACGATACATATCAACGATACATAGCAACGATATTCTTACTGCTTCTTATGGGTTAACTGCGGGTTCAGACATTAGAGAAAAATACCAATACGTTTATACAGGAAACAATACTGCAGACACTGACATTATAATTGACCGGAAAATGACCAATATAGATTATTATGCAGTTAATATTGTGATGTTACTTGTGTTTGGATAAATTGGATCTATTTCATTGTGTATAGAATCCCTTCGAGTAGAAGCGTGCTCTAACACTGTACTTATAAGACCTCCGCACAGAATTAATTAAGCCCTCAGTTGTTACGTTTTGTTTTATGATTGTTTTGTTTTTGGTTGATCACTATTTATATACTTGAAGTCGCCTTAGCTATTTTTGGCATGAAACTCTATGTATATAGTGACCAAACAAAAGCACAGCAATAATCATAAAACGTAACGAATGGGGGCTTAATTAGTTTTGTTGAAAGGTCCTTTTTTGAAGGCAATTGCAGGCGGTTTCTTCAATATGCATTGCACTAAGCAGAAATCTGAAGTACCTTTTGTATGAAAGAAATATCAGAGAAACTATCACATTTCACATAAGAAGTAAGAGCAAATCACTCGTATTTACCAGGGGTGGACATTAACAAACACAGGCCTTACCTGTCACAGAGATAAGTGTTAAAACGACATCGCTACGAAAACATTATTGTGAAACATTATTATATGGGATGTGCCCAGTGACAATGCTATACTGTACGCTCTTTTCTTAAAAAAACCGCGTGCTGGATGTTTTAAATGTGACCCGCCCGTGTGATGCCGGGGCCCGAAAATGAAGCAAAGAATAGCAACACTATTTACCTTCCACGCATGTCGTAAAAGGCGACTAAGGAGGTTACGGGATGGGATTGGCTGTCCCATCCCATATAGGGTCAGTGACCCAAAGCCATGCTGAAATAGGATGTGTCAGTCCGAAAGGCGCAGATATCGCAGCAATGCTGTAAACCATGCCACAACGCATTCCGTTCTTCGAACTACATCCTGCTAATCTGTAGAAGTTTGAGAACGAACGTAGAAGAAGAAGAAGAAGAATTGTGATCCACATGGTGCCAACCAGAACATCAACTATTCAACAGCAAACACCTGGACAATGACGTGTCTCTGTAGTGGGTGTTTGTCTTCGGGAATTCTCAGAGCACTTCAACAAAACAATGTCATGTTTTGTCCCCTTCTCCTGAATATAAAACGTCTGAAAGCATGCATATCATATTTAACCCTCACCGAAGACGAATGTATTGGGCCATTGGCGCAAATAAAACGGCGACACAATTCATTTCTATTCTCTGGATTACATCCTGCTAGAAATCTAATAGAACCATTGTCTTGCTACAAGGGAGATCAAGCAGGAGTTTGAGAATGACCGCTGAAGAAGAAGATATTTAACCAACATAGATTCCGGTATTAGGTTGAAAGTTTGTGCCTTGGCCAGAAGCTTAAATCCCCCATTTAAAAACAAAAACATTGTAAACCGCTGATTGTTGTGCTACCTACGTATGAAATAAATCTATGGTACAACCTCACATTGCTTGCAAGTATACAAGAGCTCTACTGTTCGTCATTGATGTGGATTGAAACAAACTTATCTCTATATTATTTTATTTGTACAATAATTATTATTGACAAACTTTTTTTGTTTAAGTATATTCTCCATTCAATAATCAATATTCTACAAGACACATGTGAGTAATCAAAGGTGAGTGTTTACGTCCCCGTGAAGTTAATGAATGGTATGATATATTTAGTGCTTCGTGTTCGATATTTCTCACAAGGTTCAAGCCGACGAAAGATGCAGTGTTCTGATTTTGAAACAAAAAAACAATTATTTACATCTCAACGTATCTCCATGACTACATACACATCATCTATTTTCTCTTTCTTTGTCTCCATCAATTTGAAATCGCTGTTTAATTACTGAAACCATGTGACTGCAGTGGTTCTCAATTATTTTTAGTCGTGGCTCATTTCGTATTATTTATTTCTGTAGATGAGATTGAATAAAAAATAGTTTGTCAACTTTCTTCAATGCATACTTTTGTATTATTTTATCCAATGTTGTATATGTTGTTACATTTCTTCAATGCATATTTTGTAAATCTTACCAAATATTGTACATTTTTTGCATTTCAACTTTCTTCAATACTTACTTTTGTATATCTTATCAAACATTGTACAGTGATCCTACAATCGTTAATAGAAACTAAGTCAGTATCGATCATAACCTCTTCAATATCCGTTCCCTGCTTGTTGGAAGCGCTATTGCCACATGTCATGCCTTTTGCGGTGAAGTCATCGCAGAAGATAATCTTCTTTTCCTGTTCCATTATCTCAGATTAACGCTCTTGTTGCAGGCATACACGTTAACAATCGAAAAAAACATGTTGTGCATCTGTACTCTCACCTCCTGAAACTGGGTATTGTCACTGTCCCATTTGGACATATCAACCTCTAGTACATTTATACCTCCACGTACCTAGATTGCTATGTCCCTGCTGTTGTAAAAACCCTGAAAGCCTGAGATTCTTATTGTACTACTCTCACCCAGTTGTGTTTCCTGTAACACCACTAAATCAGCACAATGAACCTGTTTATCCAAATCAGATCTCCGCCTGTGTGCAGTGGCCACGTTCCAGAAAAAGTATTCTTTGCATAAGAAATGAGGAGGGGGTGAGGATAGTGCCATCCACCTGACTTTGGTGTTAGATGTTAGATGGTGTTTGGTGTTAGATGGTGTTTGGTGTTAGATGGTGTTTGACTAATGGCAGCAATCTGCAAAAAGGAGTTGATAGAAAATTATAGTAGTGACCACCCATGTGTTGTGCTTGTAATAAAATGACAAATGTAAACATCACCGGCCAAAGGTCAAGTCCTTTCACTATGACCGCAGGAAAGCTGATGTCGTGAATAAAATTTGACAAGAAAAACGTAAGTTTCGCAATACCGGAATACACGGCTCTGAACAGCTTCACCCCCCTTCCCTGTTGGAACAGTGAGGTGTAAGATGCATGCATGGAAAAAAGGAAAGTGTAGCACAGTGGCATATTTTAAGGAGAAGGGCATATTCGCTTAACCGAACATACTCTTACAATTGTATAAGATAACAAAATTCATATTTTCGAAGAAATAGTAAAAGCAGCAAAAGAAACAAATGGGAGAAATTTTGCCAGGAGATACCGGAAAAGTCACTAAAATTGTTTCGGTGGTTACATAAATCCATGAATGAGCTAACAAAGATATCGGTTATTCCCGACTTTTAGGGCACTGATCTGATCTGACACAAAACAGATGAGACAAAGGGTGCAGCATTGCTTGCGCACTTTACCGCACAACGTGTACATAGGAATTACGAGACACATCAGGAAGTCAAGAAATAAAATAAGCGATATATGTGCACAAATCTGAACATAGAAAAATAAATGTTAGTTACAGTCCAAGAAATTAATGAGGCTCTGGAAAGATCCAATAACACAGCGCATGGACCAGATGTCATCATATACGAAGACATGATACCGAGGTCTGACAACGAGCTAGGGGAGTTGGCAAACATGTTTAATAATTGCCCGAAGATGGGAAAGGGTAAAAGATGAATGGCTGCACGGATATTTAACACCACTACCTAAACCGGACAAAGATCACACTAGAATACAGGGGTATAGATAATAACAATGTAGAATCATCAGCATCATCAAGTGCTGTGCCGAATGGCGTTGGCGATCATGTCTTTACATGTACATCGATATCCCATATAATTCATCATTTCTGTTGGTAATGCAGAATACAATAGGAAAAATGATGGAAAAATTTGGTTCCTGAAAAGTAGCGAGTCATTTTGAGAGGAATATACCATAATTCTTGGGAGGACAGCGCCAAGGCAAGAGAACATGGCAGAATGCAGCTACTTTCGCACTGGATGTGTTTGAGGAGTTTGATTCACATATGGAGACATGTGCTGTTGCAATAAATCTCGAAGATACAGGGTCCAGAAAAACTATGTCGCATGCTGATGATAATTTAGTGTATAGGCATGGCAAAGATCGGAAAATGTGGGTCCCTGAAGTACAGAAGGGGGTGGACCGAAACGGAATGTGGTGTGAGGATACAGGGGCTTCGATTAATCCATCTAAGGCAAGAGTAACATGATTTTCTCCGAACAATCACATTGTAAATACTCCCATACCTTGTGTCACGTTGGGTTGTGAGATTTTTGAAATATCTAGTACAATGAAGTACCTAGGGATGCTTTTTTAAAATAGAAGTTTGAGCTTCAAAGAACAAGTATACCACAGCATCATAAAAGCAGGTAAAGGAATGGCTGCAATTAAGGTTATGGCTGCTGCCTAGTTTGGGCAGAGATTACTTTTCCTTTTGTAACAGGGATTAGTAGTGGCAGGGTGAAGTATGAATTATGATGCTAAGCCAGACACAGGCGGCATGACGACAAAAATATAGAAAGCAGCTATGAGAACTGTTCTGGGATACACAATGGACACATCGGTACGGGTTATATGCCATACTTGCTCGACTGCCCAACGACAGAACATATAATACATTATTGCCGTGCAACGGAGTACCTTCAAATAAATGCGGATAAAGAACATCCTTTGCATTACGAAATCCTTAAAGTCAAAGGTAGTACACTAAAGAGAGGAAAATCGTGGATAAGACAGGCAGAGGATGCCATACAAATCGTGCGTAGGTTGCAGATGTAACTGCAGGTGCGGAATGAATACACCCGTCCATGGATTTAAAAACATCTCTCAGAGTTAAAGTAACACGTGATAAGCCAAGCAGGGAATGGGGACCAGTGGCGTTGGAGGCTGAGGTGCAGGCGTTGATCAATGATAACTCCGATGAAGGGTATGTGATTATATACACAGATAGATCGGTAGTTAGACATGTTCGTAGTGCGTGAGCCTTTACAGCTCAGTGTGCAGGGAAAAGTGTTAGGGATGAGAGTAGAGCTTTTGCTGTGACTACGAGTATGAAGACCGTGGCGGTGATTATAGCATTAGAATGGGTCAGTTCACAAAGGGATGTACGGACCTGTATCCTGAGTGATTCAATGAGTATGATTATGAAAGTACAAAAAGAGTCTGCTTTGTCAACACTGGACTGAGATATTGAGAGTGTCGAGGTTGGAGATGGTGACTTTTTTTCGTGCCTGGGTATTTTGGCATTCGGGGCAAAGAGAGGGCTGATCTGCCGGCGTTAGGTGCTGTTGTCACACACCGTCCAGTGTGTGATTCTTATTCAATGGCTAGAAATAAAGAACAGGGTTTGAAATGTGGGATCAGTTGATCAGAGGGGAGCAGACTACGGGTCCCAGAAATGTGATGGTCAATCATCATAGAACCGGAACTGACATAAGAGGGGTTATGGCGGTTACACTCAGGGAGAGATTTGAACACCTGTGGATTTATCCGGAGTGCAGTGATGATGATCCGACTATTAACTAACTAAATATTTTACAGATTATTACATATCAACTTTCTTCAATACTTACTTGTGTATATCATATCAAATATTGTACAGATTATTACATATATTTTCACATTGATTGGTCTATGGTCCCCAAATTCCAATTTTTTATTTCGTGGTTTCCTATCAAAACCATGTGGTCTCGGGGAGAGGGGGGGGGGCGGAGAATATGACCGACAGTGAGAATCAGTATTGTACAAAACACTTGTTAGAAATAAAACTTGAGTGTTTACGTCCTGTGAAGTCAAGGAATACCATCAAATGGTTATTACTCTCTGTCTGATATTTCTTACACGGATTAGTTAACATGATGATGATAATGATGGTGTTCCTCCTTCGCAAGCGAAGATGAGCATGGCATGAAAAACAATAAAAGCTAAAATAAATAATTTTAAAAAGAATTGGAAATTGTCTAATTCGGTTTGCGATTATATTATAGTTAACATAATTACAAGAGAAGAATCTTGTTCCCGTCACATAACCTAACAAGAAGACACATTGGGGAACATGATTATCAAATGAACAATAAAGACCAAGATAGACGATTCTGAATTAGCATAATAAGATGGATAAATATTGCGTATGAAATTATTTGTGGCACAACAGACGGTATGTCGGTGGACAAATTTCTCGCCACCTGTACTGACTATAAGTAGGGTACAATTCAATGTGACACAACAGACATTATGTCGGTGGACATATATCTCGTCACCTGCATTGACTATAAGAAGGTTACAATTCAACGTTAAAGAGAAAGGTATGCTGAAAACTAAAAATACCGCTGCTTGGGATCTGGTGTCTACAAAGACACTGTGAAATAATTGACATTGGTGGTGACACCACGTCACACGCTCGTAGATAAGCCAAATCAGAACGTGACTTTTATTAGGAATTTAGCCTAAAGGCGGATTAAACCCAATCCCTTAACGATTTTCCACCCATAATTGACGCCTCGAAAACCATTTTTTTTAAATGAATTGTATGTCGATCCATCTGATTCCAAAATCTACATAATGGAACAATTAGTCAGTAGAGAGATTACCCTATAGAACAATGACCCAACAGAACAATGACCTAATAGAACAATGCTCTGAATAACACAGACACATGATTGTGGAAATAGCTTTATGATTAGTACGGAATACCAACAGCACGTGGATATGCTAGAGAATGATTTCAATTATCATAAACAATTATAGTCATTTGCATTCAATATTGGGCATAGCATACGGAAATGATAGAGGTAACAAGAGACTTGCGTCAAGTCAGGGCAACACACTATCATCCAATTTTCTTTGATTGTTACGGGGTGGCAATATTCCCCCCAAAAAACAAAGTGCAGGTCGAGAGAAATACGATGGACTATAAATTTCACACCTTTTGGTGTATGGACTGCTGAGATGACACTGCATGTATTTCACAAAAATATCAAAATATTCAAGATACGAACATATAGGCGTCGGATACGCATAAGTTTGTAAGCAGAGTCGATGTAAGATTTATAGTAATCAAGCAGGACTGACGTACGATACCTAGTCAGCCATTAATACTGATATAACATATGTAATCAGAAAGTAAGACTGACATAACATATGTAGTCAGAATGTAAGACTGACATAACATATGTAGTCAGAATGTAAGACTGACATAACATATGTAGTCATCAAGCACGTAAGATAACACGTGTAGTCAGTAAGAGTAACATAGTATATGTAGTCATTAGGTAGGACTGACAAAAACTATGTAGTCAGAAAGTAGAATTTACATACAATATTTACTAAGCAAGTAAGATTGACATAACATCTGTAGTCAACAAGAAAGATAACATGTGTAGTCAAGGAGTGCAAAGGGAACGCATTGCTCTAGGCGGACCCAGGGTTAGCAGATAACCAAGATCCCAAATGTACCTCCACGCGGTGCACCCTGGAAACAGAAATATAGCAGCTCGAGCTGATTCTGGCCAAATCATTTGGGGATCGTGTCCGAGAATGTGGAGGTAGCAGATGGAAAGAGATTTGACTGCACTAGAGACAGACAATATCTCCGACACCACCAGCATCACCACATATAGCGACACTGTCGACATACAGTGAAGCTAGTCAGTCCAGTCCGAACATTGGAGGGGCGGCCAATGTAAAATGCACGTAAAGGTAGATGCATGGCGAGAGACAAATAGATTTCATACCGAGTACAATGAAACAATGAAAGGGCAGAACAGCGCTAGAGGACAGCGCGAACTGCAAATAGAAAGTGAAAAGTCCCTAGGAAAGGGGAACTACAAGCTCCGTCAGCTCGAGACGAGCTTCTAGCTACCTGTGTTCCTCACAGGCAGAGACCCAGACCCATTCATTGGCGTTTGGTAAAGCAAGAAGACCTAATCCAACTCTAATGTCGAGTCTTTCTAAACCGGAAATATGCTCGCGAAGAGAAAGGGTTCTGTACCCGATGGGCTTAGGCAAGAAAGGGACAACGATGGTAGTCCTGGCCCAACTCTACTGTCAAGGTTTCCTATACCGGAAGTACACTTGCAGAGAGAAAGGGTTCCGTACCCGATGGGGTCAGGCACAGAAGGGACAACGATTTAGCCCTGGCCGAACTCTACTGTCAGGTTATCCTACACCGGAAATACACTTGGAGAGAGAAAGGGTTCAGTACCTGATGGGCTCAGGCGCTATTGGGACAAGGACGATCAGCTCGAGAACGCCTTGCTCTCAAACGCGTGGTGTGAGACTCGAACTTGGACAAGGGGTACACGATGTCGGTGAATGACACCTCGGCTAAGAGGGCGAAAGAGCCAGGGTCCAACTCCTCTGTTGAGTTCTTCCCCTTAAGGAACCAGGCTCATGGTTGAGAAACGGTTCAGTACCCAATGGGCACAAGCACAGCACGTCCAATTACACGAGGCAAGTTCATAGACAGTGGAACACCTCGTGCGAGTCAGACGAGAGCACAAATCGTCTGGGCGAAGAGTCGCCACTACGCGTGCCTGGAGACAGATATAGAGGCTGTCACAGGCTAAGAGTAGCCCACCCGAATTGTCAAGGCATGCCGAAATCGGAAGTGCTAGGCCTTCAAGGCGCATAACGGTGGCTCAACGTAATCACGCTCCCGGCGGAAACCGCACGGATATCCGTGATGGTTACAATGGAGCGAACGCAAAACAAACAAACAAACATGTGTAGTCAAGAAGTAGTACTGGCATATGATATGTATCAGCAAGTAGTATTATAAGCTTACAGGTATATTAAACATCATATTACTTGAAGCTATTGTGGTACATGACGCATTTGAGTAGTATGAAATGTATATAAATGGTGCTTTTGGAAATACGTATATATGGTAAACCACAGTACAACTAAGTCAATACACTGCGTATTTTGAGCATTTCAGCGATGACGCTATTATTGATATTGTCCATTTATTGAGTAAATGGCGGTTGGGGGGGGGTGTTATCCTCATTGTAATCAAAATTGTCTTCTCTATAATAAATATAATCAGTGAGTTGGCAACCTTTTGTTGAGTCGGCAGGCCCTATTGAGGTGTTTTGTGTGTAGTGTGGGGGCCAAGAATCTTTATTTTCTTCTTGGAGTCCGTTTGAGCTCCAAGCAGTCCTTCTTCATGATCTCTGAGTGATGAACATAATTTCTTTTTTACTTTTATAGTTAGCAAATATCCTTTCAAAAAAAGTTCAAAAGTCGTAGAGAATTGACTTCACTGTACGTAAGTAACCAAGTAAAGATAATGACCACATATGGTTTGTAACCATGTGCATTTCGTCACTCTCATCGAAGCGGCAAGCCGCCTGTCTAGAGTACCAGTCATAGCACGCAACTCCGTAGCTTCAAGTTATAATCGAAAGGGATCTCAGTAAACATTCACCATGTAAACAAGAGGACACGAGCCAGATTCGAACTCGTGACCTCTTGAAGATCACTCAGAAGATCACACAAGGAAGACCCTAAAAAATGAGAAGTATTGACATTTAAATTTTTAATTGACTTTAAATTTCTAGCGCGCTTTCGTAATTTGACAAATGATAACATCCAGTTGCCTTGATTACCGTATATATTTACATTGTGCAGTGTATTTCTTCATCACGTCAAGAGATAACCTGGTACTCCATTAATCCCAAAGGTAAGTGAACACGTCGTATACCACTCTCAAGAGACGTGAACTATTCTGTTGACATCGATATTAAAACATCTCGTCACTATATTGCTGAACCAGCGAATTCTAGCTTATTACTCTTCTTTCCACAACATGATTCATATTTTTCTCTTGTGATTCAGTCTCCTTGTGATGTGTCATTTATTGTGTCAACGTTTTATAAATGTTCATATCCTTGGGGCTGTAAGTTCAGGTTTCTACTTAAACACATTCTCCAAACATCCCACTATCTTAACACCATTCCTCTCTTCAGTTAACAATATTGTCGAAGCAACACACCATTTTATCACCATTCCTCTCTTACGTTTATGGACAATTACTTTCATTGACAGTTAACCTATCTCCACTGATTTATGTTTTAGGGGCACGCAAAACTGAGAATACTACTTTCTTCTACTTTAACTTTGTTTTCTTCTGATGTGATCTATTTCAATCTCCTACAAGCTGTCAAGATATATTCCAGAGAATAGACTGATCTGTATCATGATATGGGAAATCTCTCAGATCTATTCCAGAGAGAAGGATGTCATGCATCATGATATGTGGGATTTCGCAGATATCGTCTGCTACCTTTTGATGTTCCAATAATTCCTTAATGATTTAGTAAGGAATCATTAATGATCCCTTAATGATTCATTAATGATTTGAACATAGGTCTATCCTGGATTTCACTCTACAAGTTGCGAGCGTAGTCGTAACCTTCAATAACAGTTACCATGTTGTTTCGACTGGCGGACGCTGTGCTTGAACTAGTTACAGTCACGGCGTGGGTGGGTGGAACAACAAAGAAACCCGTCGAAAGGGCCAGAGTTATGCCCTGATGTCGACGTCTGTTTTGGTGGCATTAGACTCTAGACACCATCGAGTCTGATGGCTACTGGAACAGCGGCAGAGCACTTATGGGAATATCCACGTGCTGTGAGGCCAGTTTCTAATCAAGAATCAAGAACCTTAATGATTTCTAATATTATTTATTTACAAGAGATTCAAATATAAATCAATAAACAAATTATATAAACCAATAAACAAATGATATAAACCAATAAATAAATTATATAAACTAATATACAAATGACATGAACTAAAACAACAAATGATATTAATCAATAAACACATGGTATAAACCAAAAATACAAATTATATAAACTAATAAACAAATGGTATAACCCAAAAACAAATTATATAATCCAATAAACAAATGGTGTATACAAATATAAATACTAATCTATGATAAAATTAAGCTACCCTTATCAAATATGAACTTTAACATCTACAAAGCAGGAGATTAATTAAGTGAAGGAATTGCACATCACCGACAGCTTGGGCTCCCAACCATTGGAAGCGATCACAATCGACTATATAAACAAGCGATCACGTCCGCAACTACGAGATTGATCCAAATGCTAAAAGTACCACGGAACCGCGTTCTTTGCAATATTGTTCGGCATCAGTAAGTCACCTGCAATGGACAGCTTTTTGGTATGAAAGCTATGGAGAACACCCCTCCCCCTTCCTTCTCTACGTATGAAATAAGAGTAAATTTCGAAGGAATAGTAAACATACAAGTAACCAAAAACATCTGCAGAGAGGAACGCTCGTAACTTGTAGAGTGAAATCCAGGATAGTCCTATGTTCAAAGTCATTAATCTGGGCTGACCCAACTGTTACTGGTAACTTTGCGCATACTTTTTTTTCGGCAGCCAATGAAAAGCACGGTAAAAGTCAAATACTTCAATAAACTGGACTGAACGAAAATTAGCGCATATACTCGTATATTATATTAGTCGCTAGCCACAGTTTGAACTGAAAGCAGGACAAATAAATTCCGTCATGTGCATACACCTGCAGCGGTTGTTCTGGTGACAAATTCTCTTTGATTATACTATTACAAGACTCACGATAATTCTTCCATCGGCATGTTAAATGACATCCTTTGTTGTCTGCGATAACTTTATTGCTTCCTCGGAATTGTAATTACAGACCGGAAATATATCAAGGTTAAGATTATGATCACAGACGCAGGGTAGTGTGACCAAATGTAAAGGTAACACTTCAGAGTGTATAAAGTGTACAGTGCAGATCTTAAAAGGTGTTCTGTTCTGAACATTTACTGCAATGAGTCTCCAATAATTTGTATCTTCCGTCTTGGTGGTACACGAATCTTCATCTTCTTAGTTCATTCTCAAATTCCTGCAGACTACCAGGATGTAATCCAGGAAAAATAAATGATAACCACCTCCACACGGTATAGACCAGTGTTTCCCATCCCTTTTTTTTAACGATACCCAACCAAAAGTCTTTCTAAAATGCTGATGCCCACTCCCTATGTAACAAATATATATTTATATTTAAATATCCAGCCGAAGACGGATGTGTCGGGCCATTGGCGCAAATAAAACGGCGACACAACGCATTTCCATTCTCAGGACTACATCCTGCTGGAAATCTAGTAGGACCATGGTCCTGCTACAAAGGAGATCCAGCAGGAGTTTGAGAATGAACGCTGAAGAAGAAGAATATTTAAAAATTGCATTATTCCCTTTCGCCGAAGACGAATGTGGTGGGCCAATGGCGCAAATCAAACCGCGACACACGGCATTTCCATTCGGTGTATCACATCCTGCTGGAGTCTAGTAAGACCATGGCCCTGCTACAAGATAGATCCAGCAGGAATTTGAGAATAAATGATGAAGACTAATTGCACCTTGTTCAGGACACGTCTTAGCATTTAACAAGAAATCACGGAAGTTATTAAGAAACAAAAACACAGTAAGTAAATATTCAAAACATATAATAGACAACTAAAACTGAAGTACAAAATAATTTTGTTTTACTAATTGCCCTCCTAAACAATCAAATCCCCCCCCCCCCCCGTGGGGCGTGGAGCCCATGTTGTGAAACACTGGTATAGACTAGGGGTCGGCAACCTATGGCACGCGTGCCACACTTGGCACGCAAAGCAATTTCAAATGGCACGCAGACTCTTCACGTGTAATGAATCTGGACTCCTACACATTCTTCTTGATATGTGATGTTGGCACTCTGAATAATTTGAAACCTTAAGTTGGCACACAGTTAGCTAAAGGTTGCCGACCCCTGGTATAGACCATAAGAAAAAGAATTTAACAAAGCCCAAATTGATATATAGAAATGACTAATAAGGTATATACAATATTACATTTTTCATGAAAGAAACGCGTGTTGGGATATTAAGATTAGTAAGATGCGCAGAAAATCTCCTGAGTTTAGATGTTCATGTTGCGGAGTTAAAGTGCTTTTAATCATCGGCAAATATTTTGAAACGCTCATTTCCCAACATTTATAAGCCATAGTGAAGTGCATTTCACTGCCTAACACAAGCCAGCATTCCACCATTATATCCGCGAATTATCCGCTTACCAACGTTCTTTATTTTTGCTTGTTTTGTTTTGTTGTTTTTGCTTTTTGTTTTGTTTGTTTGTCGCTCCTCTCTCAGTTTCTAGTTTCTGGATGCTCATTTAAATAACAACTGTTTAGCTACGTTATTTTGTTTGCCTCCATCAGACGAGATGTCTTACTTTCCAGAGAACCTGCGTATGTAAATATTATTATATTGTGATTATAAAGTGTGTCTATGAAATTGAAGTGTACAGTCATTTACACTGTTGGTGACAGTATATCACATGAAAGTATGGGTATTTAGCAGTGCCGGATTTACTTATAAGCTAAACAAGCTAAACAAGCGTAGGGCCCCCACTTTTTTGGGGGCCTCTAAAAAATGTAATTTTCTTATCTATATATTCTTAATCGTTAAAGGGCCCCATAGCTCAAATTGCTAAGGACCCCATAGCTGAAATATCTTAGGGCCCTATCTAGTCTAAATCCGGCCCTGGTATTTAGTGTTGAAAAATGTGACGTCGCTGACTTAACAACATTTATGTAAAGAAAAAAAAACTACTGCTCATTGCAATAGCCTATTGGGTAAATTGGCTTGTAGCACAATAAAGTTATTTCTTATTCAGGGAATAAAATTTAACTTTGCAGTCAACATCAATCTTTTGAACCATGTTATACACTGGATAATAAATATACACAATTTTCAATGATGTCATATTAAACACACATACATAATTTCATTTTTAGTGCGCAATAACCTTTTAAACACCCTATTAACGATGATTATTTTCTCTCACAGACAATTGAAGCTATTTCATTACGATGCCATCAAATCTTTGGGAGCCCAGATCTTAGGTTGCAATTAATGGAAATATTTGTAAAGCAAAGCGGGTACTTCAAAAATGTATCATTGCTATTACATGTATTATTATCTAGGTATGAATACTAGTGGATTAGCACTCGAAACACTTCACATGTCTTCAATAGTGACCATCTCCGAATAAACACCTTTCAGCAGAATATTAATAAGGACCCCATTCGTTATGCTTTTGATTATTGTTTGGCTTTCAGTTGGTTACTATTTACATACTTTGAATCGCATGCCAATAATACCCAAGGCCACTCCAACTATATAAATAGTCACAACAGACAGTCAACAATAACCAAAAACGTCACAAATGGAGTCCTAATTAATTATGATGGAAGATCTATATTGGTAATGGTCATAGTTCTGGTATAGATATCAGTTTACATTTTTAAAGTCAACACCCTGTCGGTATTCGAGATCTAGTCCACCAACAACATTATTCTCTCAATGAGCTCTTACAGCAATTTGTAACGCTATATCACATCACGAAGAAGATTCAGATGTACGAATGTGTGCGCATACATGTTTTTGTATTGACTGGCTTCGCATATGAGTGGTCCTGGGTTCATTCCCGAGTTAAGGCAGAAATGTTTCTCAGATCGCAACGCTCCCGGGTCGACCCAGCCTTAAATGGGTACCGGTTTAATCCCGGAAGTAAAGACTGCGAGGGAGAGGAGATGGCCGCCGCCCTCATTTGCAGAGCCCCCCTAAATGTGAGATCGCTAACATCTCACATCCCCGGCATTAATACATGCTTTGGGTTACTTTACTTGTTTTTTTATGTGTGCGCACACATGTTTTTGTATTGATCAAGATATTTATTGATCTATTAGAAAGCATGCTACATAATTCGTTTTTTTTAAATTTTAAAAATAGATATTTGTTTAATTATCATCCCATTAACACAGTGCGCATGACTGATTTGTTTGTTAAAATCATTTCTGCTTGCCAAATCGGATGCTCTTCTCTGATTCTAATTCGTTGAACTACACACGAGACTATCAATGTTCAAGAGCATATATTTGTTTTCTTCACAATAAATTACAACAGCTTTATCACCGTCACACTGTTTTGGTAATCGTAGGATGCGTTTTCGATTGTCTTTAGAATTAAAAGTAGTTTTTTGCTTACAGAGAGAGAGAGAGAGAGAGAGAGAGAGAGAGATGTCCGTAAATGTCAATATTTTTTTTGGAGTGTCAATTTTTGACCTCCTGTGGCCAGGACAACAGCTGTCAAGAATTCCGGGCTCCTATCCATCTTCTTAATTATATCAATATTTTTGCTAACCGTTCCCCCCCCCATTTTCAAAAATTATATCCTTAAAAATTACTCCCCCAATAAAAAATAAATTTTTACAAAACCATGTTTCCAAACTTTATAATTGTTTCTCTAATTTCATGCAATTCATCATAAGGGCGTTTGTCACTGGTGATTGGTATTTTATCTCAGAAAATAGCAAGAATGGTTATAGACAAACTAGGGAACAATGATCAAATACTAATCAAAAAAACTTTCAATCTCAACTACACTCTGGAAGAGCGAAACCTCTTTCCCGGCGATACTATAAGAGAGCAGACTAGAAATAAATTACAAATATCACAGGCGCATATAGTGAACAATACCTATCAAAAGAAAATAAAAAACACGACAGAAAATCTAACTGGGGCAATCATTAGAGCAGCAAAAGAATCAATTACAAGAGGGGCAAGTAAAAACTACAAACCGTACTGGTTCAAAGATGTACAAAAGCTTGAAGAAGACCTGAATATGGCCAGAGAATTATTAGAAACAGAGCAGAGCATAGAAAGCAATATATCCACCAAGACAGCCCCTGCTAGATACAAGAGAGGTAAAAACATCGGCAAAGAAGAGCTGGATAGAAAAAAAACTGAGAGCCTTAACATGGACACAGATAGAAACAAACCCTGGAAACTTGCCAAGACATTGAGTGATGAAAACAGTAGCCGAAAACCAATAACACTTGAATACGTTAAAACAATGCACACAGGAAAAGAAGCATCAAACACTCCCATTAAAAATTATGCAGCCGTGAGCCAGATAAACATACTAAAAGAAAGAAAAACAAAGAAGTTAAGAATGAAATCCACGGACTAAAGAATATACCCATTGTAACAAAAGAGCAAATGTTGTCAAAGTTTACAGCAACTGAGCTAGAAGAAGCCCTTCAGAACCTCAAACTCAAGAAGTCACCAGGTGAAGATGGGATTACCAATTAGATGTTTATGAAACTGAGACCTAAAGCAAAGAGAAAGCTTTTAAACTCTAGGTGGAGAACAGAACAGTGCATGGAAAGAAGCTATCATAGTACCCATTCAAAAGCAAGAAAAAGACAAACTCGACCCAAGTAGCTATAGATCAGTCTCCACAGCTGTATGGACAAATTAATGGACAAAATGGTCAACAGATGACTTATGTGGCATCTGGAGGAAAACAACTAATAGTAGCACAATAGAGTGGTTTTCGACAACACAGATCAACAGAAGACCAGGTCGCCTACATAGCCCAGGAGATTGAAGGCGCATACCAAGAAAAGAAAAACACCCTTGCAGTGTGGGTTGACATAGAGATGGCATTTGACAATGTTTGGAAAGAATGACTCAAGAGCAAGCTCCTAGACTAAGAATCAGGGGATACTTATGTAACAGGAAATGCAACTACATGAAAAAAGAACAACCAGAGTGCAAGTACAGGGAAAATGTAGCAGGAAGAGAATACAAGAATAACGTGTCCCGCTAGGATGTGTACTTTCCCCTACACTCTTCTTATTTTACATAAATGATATTATGGAGGGCATACCAACTGGGGTACACTCTGCAGTGTATGTAGATGACCTGGCTTTGTGGATAGGAGGGAAGCCAATAGAAGTTGAAAAAAAAATAGAATGCAAGGAGCACTGTACAAACTAGAAAGCTGGACCACGACATGGTTGTTCACCATTAATGAGAAGAAAACCATGCACACAATATTTACCCAATTCAACAAGGTACAGACAGAAACACTAAAAATAAACAATATTTACCCAATTCAACAAGGTACAGACAGAAACACTAAAAATAAACAATCACTCTAGAGCAGAACCCAATATACCTCGAAATTACCCGGGACCCTAGAATAACATGGGAAAAACAGAAAAAACAGACAGAGAAAAGAGCCAGAAATAGAATAGCAATAATGAAAAAGATAGCAGGCACAAACTGGAGAGCGGAGCAAAATCTTGAAAAGGCTATACATTGGTAGAGTTAGACCAGTATTAGAGTATGGCAACGCAGCCTGGGCCACACCATCTAAAACACAATTCAATAAAATGAACAAAACCCAGAATCAAGCTACACGTATTATCACTGCATCTATGAAATCTAAACCCATAAATACATTAGAAACAATAATTGGCCCTAAGTCAATGAAAGATAGAAGATACATAAAAGTAGTTCAACAAGCAGATAAATACAAGAGACAAGACCAACTATCCAGAAGAGATTAGATTATCCTGCTGCACCTCAGAACTGGTCACAACAAAATGAGACATCGCCTGTTCAAAATAAGTACAGCTGGCCTTCGCCGTTGCAGCCTTGCGAATATGACAGCAGAACATATCTTAAAAGAATGTCCCCAGTATGTAGACCTGAAGAACAAGACATGGTCCACCTTAAATCAGCGTCAAGAGAAACTGTATGGCTAAACAGAAACTCTAAAACGGACAACAGCCTATATCATAGAATCTGGAGTCTCAACCTGAATAAAGTGATGATCGCCGAAGTAGAAGTGAAGTAGAAGTGAAGTAGAAGTGAAGTAGAAGTGAAGTAGAAGTGAAGTAGAAGTGAAGTAGAAGTGAAGTAAAAAATACATTATTGCTGAAGTCAAATTTTTGTCAAACCATCCTCTCTTGTCAACAACTGTCACACTTTATCAAACCTCCCTCTTAATAGTTGAGGTAATGTATGGATATTACTTGAGAAATAATCATATCATACGAAAGTAGTTCAACAGAAATCAGAAACAGAACAGAGCAGGCAAAATCGACATTCAGAAAAATGAAACATATATTGTGTAATATTATCTTGTCATTAGAGGTGAGGAAGAGAGTTCTGAAGTGTTATACTAACATATGGATGCAAGTCTTGGACAATAAACAAGCAAACAACAAACAGAAAAGTGGGAAATTAGAAACAGTAGAGATGTGGTTCTATAAAAGAATACTGAGAATACCATATACTGCCAGAAAAACTAATGTGGAGATGTTGAAAGAGTCAAATGTGAAACGGAGCTCGTTATGAGACAAGGAGGTTTGAAGAACATAGTTACAACAGGTAAGTTTGAAGGCAACAGAGACAGAGGGAGACAACGTGAAAAAAATATTAGACAGTTTAACAACCTGGCACGACAAGAAAACAACAATGATCTTGATACATACTACTGGAGATAAAGAGCTGTGGAGAGCTAGGATCGCCTACGCCAGCCGGCGTGGCACCTAATGAATGAATGAAAGCTGGACAGAAAAGTGTACTCTTTTTACCCGGCTAAGAAACCAGCACACTCAGTACGGAGCTAAAGCGGCTGTCGATAAATAAAATAACAATGTTAAACAAACAAATGATAAGAGAGATAACGATTGAGCTACGAAAGCATGGAAAAAAAGGACAAAATAACTGGATAAGACAGAGACATATCAACTTACACATCAGCCAAAGCAGATGGATTCCTGTGGGGATATGCAAAACGAAGCTCCCATCTTCAATCTATCAACCTGACTCCGCTACAAGAACAAAAAAATTCATTAAATACCTGTTACAAAATGACTGGAAAGAGCGATGATACGAATGTATTCAGTTTCAAGCGCAGATTGCACAGAAAATAAGTGAAAAACAAGGACAGAGAGATAAAAATAGAGACAGAGAGAGAGAGAGAGAGAAAGACAGAGAGAGAGAGAGAGAGAGAGATGGAAATATAGGAGCTACTGTCATAAATGATGTGATAATAGTTACTTCCTATTCCAAAAATAACATGTAGCTTGCGGAGAAACAGCATGCAGCTTGCGGAGAAACAGAATGCAGCTTGCGGAGAAACAGCATGCAGCTTGCAGAGAAACAGCATGCAGCTTGCAGAGAAACAGCATGCAGCTTGCAGAGAAACAGCATGTCGCTTGCTGATATTAGCACTGTAGCTAGCTGATAAACATCATGTAGCTTGCTGATAAACAGCATGTATCTTGTTGAGAAACAGCATGTCGCTTGCTGATAATAGCACTGTAGCTAGCTGAGAAACAGCATGTCGCTTGTGATAAACAGCATGTAGCTGCTGAGATAAGTAATCCTCTGTTTGTTCTACTGCGCTGACTCTAAAGCCTGAATATTCAGGATAACTTCGATCCTCAATGGTGACAGCCAACCTCACTCCTAATACATCATTAGTCGCTTTTTACGACATGCATCAGCGTTTCTCAATCTTTCCGCCTTAACGGAGTCATTGAAACTATATTCATGTTACGCCGAACTTCTGCATATGGATGGTCTGTCTATTACACATATAAACAGAAGGAAAACAGTCATGGACTTTTTGATAATGTGGAAAAGAGTTCAAATAAATAAAGTTAAAATGTTATATCAACAAATATGTTTGAAATTAGAAATTAGAAATATTAGAGGCAGTAGAGATGTGGTTCTACAGAAGAATGCTGATAATGCCATGGACTGTCAGGAAGACTAGTGTGGAAGTGTTGAAAGAGTTAAATGTGAGACGGAGCTTAATCAATAATATAAGAAAATGAAAATATTCATTTCTTTTTTGATCATGTAATGAGACAAGGGGATTTTCAGAACATAGTGACAACAAGCAAGATTGAAAACAACAGTGACAGATGACGACAAAGCGTGAAAATATTAGATAGTTTAACAACCTGGCACGCCATGGAAACAATAACGAGCATGAGGCAGATACCGGAAATAGAAAGCTGTGGAGATCCATGATCACCTACGCCAGCCGGCATGGCGTCTGATGATGATTATGTTGCTTGAAATGGTATAACAGTTTCAAAACTGTATTATACTACACAAACATGGTCTAGAATGTGTACTATAATTACGATTAGAAAATTAGGCACAAAAATAACTTTAAATACACAAATATGATCACCCTGTGGATCATCATTTCTCGCGGAACTCATATATTTCTTCTTGAAACCATGGGGTTCGACAGAACCCAGATTGAGAACCGCTGCATACATGATATGTCACAGAGATTATATAACACCTCACCTTTCCTGTTCCATACACTATAATGACGTGTACAGCGCTAAAGCTTTCTATGTATGTGAAAAAACAAAGACTATTTTATTTGTTCTCACTCATTTCCTATCTGTCGTATCTGCTATAATCATACGTTTCAAATGTATCATCTGTTGCGCAACTCATATGTTGTCACTCAACGCCTGTCTTTTACAGGCAAGTACATCACAGACCAATCTAGATGATAACGTTCACAGCATGGTGTCCATTTGTGTCACAAGCAGAGGTAACGATAGACAATCTTAAATCAATGTTTATGACATATGAATGAAGAAGTGCGGTGGAGATTGATATAATTCAGTGGTTATATTTGAATTATTAATATCTAAACAAATTACAAACAAGTTAAAAATGAGAATTATAAAATGCTACATCTATTCCATATTAATGTATGGCTCAGAAACATGGACACTAAATAAACAATTAGAAGACAAAATTGATGCCTTTGAGATGTGGGTATATAGAAGAATAGGGAGAACATCATGGAAAGAGAAGAAAACAAATAAAGAGGTGCTAAAGACACTTAATATGAAGAAAGAACTACTAAGAGAAATAAAGATCAGGCAAATAAAATACTTTGGACACATTAAAAGACATGACACCATATTGAAGACCTTACTTGAGGGTAAAGTCAAAGGGAAGCGAGCAAGAGGTAGGCAGAGATACACGTGGGAGAGTAACATTACACGATGGACAGGTTACAGTCTAGCAGAGTGCACCACCAAGACAAGAGACAGGAGATGTTGGAGATACGTTGCAGCCAACCTTCGTTGCGGAGACGGCACTTGATGATGATGATGATATTTGAATGAAACAGTGGGATAAATATTGAACTAACTCAATGATTACATATGAATGAAACAGTGTCGTGGAGCTTTACCAAACTCAGTGGTTAAATTTGAATGAAGTAGTGTGGTGGAGATTGATCTAATTCAGTGGTTAAATTTGAATGAAGTAGTGTGGTGGAGATTGATCTAATTCAGTGGTTAAATTTGAATGAAGCAGTGTGGTGGAGATTGATCTAATTCAGTGGTTAAATTTGAATGAAGCAGTGTGGTGGAGATTGATCTAATTCAGTGGTTAAATTTGAATGAAGCAGTGTGGTGGAGATTGATCTAATTCAGTGGTTAAATTTGAATGAAGCAGTGTGGTGGAGATTGATCTAATTCAGTGGTTAAATTTGAATGAAGCAGTGTGGCAGAGATTGATCTAATTCAGTGGTTAAATTTGAATGAAGTAGTGTGGTGGAGATTGATCTAATTCAGTGGTTAAATTTGAATGAAGCAGTGTGGTGGAGATTGATCTAATTCAGTGGTTAAATTTGAATGAAGCAGTGTGGTGGAGATTGATCTAATTCAGTGGTTAAATTTGAATGAAGCAGTGTGGTGGAGATTGATCTAATTCAGTGGTTAAATTTGAATGAAGCAGTGTGGTGGAGATTGATCTAATTCAGTGGTTAAATTTGAATGAAGCAGTGTGGTGGAGATTGATCTAATTCAGTGGTTAAATTTGAATGAAGCAGTGTGGCGGAGATTGATCTAATTCAGTGGTTAAATTTGAATGAAGCAGTGTGGTGGAGATTGATCTAATTCAGTGGTTAAATTTGAATGAAGCAGTGTGGTGGAGATTGATCTAATTCAGTGGTTAAATTTGAATGAAGCAGTGTGGTGGAGATTGATCTAATTCAGTGGTTAAATTTGAATGAAGCAGTGTGGTGGAGATTGATCTAATTCAGTGGTTAAATTTGAATGAAGCAGTGTGGTGGAGATTGATCTAATTCAGTGGTTAAATTTGAATGAAGCAGTGTGGTGGAGATTGATCTAATTCAGTGGTTAAATTTGAATGAAGCAGTGTGGTGGAGATTGATCTAATTCAGTGGTTAAATTTGAATGAAGCAGTGTGGCAGAGATTGATCTAATTCAGTGGTTAAATTTGAATGAAGTAGTGTGGTGGAGATTGATCTAATTCAGTGGTTAAATTTGAATGAAGCAGTGTGGTGGAGATTGATCTAATTCAGTGGTTAAATTTGAATGAAGCAGTGTGGTGGAGATTGATCTAATTCAGTGGTTAAATTTGAATGAAGCAGTGTGGTGGAGATTGATCTAATTCAGTGGTTAAATTTGAATGAAGCAGTGTGGTGGAGATTGATCTAATTCAGTGGTTAAATTTGAATGAAGCAGTGTGGCGGAGATTGATCTAATTCAGTGGTTAAATTTGAATGAAGCAGTGTGGTGGAGATTGATCTAATTCAGTGGTTAAATTTGAATGAAGCAGTGTGGTGGAGATTGATCTAATTCAGTGGTTAAATTTGAATGAAGCAGTGTGGTGGAGATTGATCTAATTCAGTGGTTAAATTTGAATGAAGCAGTGTGGTGGAGATTGATCTAATTCAGTGGTTAAATTTGAATGAAGCAGTGTGGTGGAGATTGATCTAATTCAGTGGTTAAATTTGAATGAAGCAGTGTGGTGGAGATTGATCTAATTCAGTGGTTAAATTTGAATGAAGCAGTGTGGTGGAGATTGATCTAATTCAGTGGTTAAATTTGAATGAAGCAGTGTGGTGGAGATTGATCTAATTCAGTGGTTAAATTTGAATGAAGCAGTGTGGCGGAGATTGATCTAATTCAGTGGTTAAATTTGAATGAAGCAGTGTGGTGGAGATTGATCTAATTCAGTGGTTAAATTTGAATGAAGCAGTGTGGTGGAGATTGATCTAATTCAGTGATTATCAACCTATATTTAACACATGGATCCCTTTGGAGATATAATTTCTACCCGTCTCCCAACCCCCCACCATCACTTTCCGGTTTCTAAAACGTAGACTGACTTTCTTTTCAGGACATCAAGTCATGTCAAGATATGTAACTATACATCTGATACATAACGGCAGAGGCAGGCCATGTAAAAGATGGACCACATAAATCAAAGAAGCCACAAGAACAAACTTGGTAAACAGCACACAGGAAATCCATCTCTAGAGAACTCTTCTACTACTGACGTTATGGGATATAGCGTATAGATAGATAGATAGATAGATAGATAGATAGATAGATAGATAGATAGATAGATAGATAGATAGATAGATAGATAGATAGATAGATAGATAGATAGATAGATAGATAGATAGATAGATAGATAGATAGATAGATAGATAGATAGATAGATAGATAGATAGACAGATAGACAGATAGACACACAGACAGACAGATAGATAGATAGATAGATAGATAGATAGATAGATAGATAGATAGATAGATAGATAGATAGATAGATAGATAGATAGATAGATAGATAGATAGATGGATGGATGGATGGATGGATGGATGGATGGATGGATGGATGGATGGATGGATAGATGGATGGATAGATGGATGGGTGGATAGATGGATGGATGGATATTGACTATCTTTCAAATAGATACCTTTCTCTGCCCCTCCCCCATACTGGTCTGTACCCTCTATACTGGTCTGAACCCCTAAATTGGTCTGTGCTCCGTGTACTGGTTTGTGCCACTTGTACTGGTCTGTACCCCGTGTACTGGTCTGTTCCACCTGTACTGTTCTGTACCCATATATTGGTCTATGTCCCGTGTACTGGTCTTTGCCACCTGTACTGGTCTGTACCCCTATATTGGTCTGTGTCCCGTGTACTGGTCTGTGCCACCTGTACTGGTCTGTACCCCCGTTTCGCTCTGTGCCACTTGTAGTGGTGTGTGTCTCCTACACTGTTCTGTGTCTCCTACACTGTTCTGTGTCTCCTACACTGTTCTGTGTCTCCTACACTGTTCTGTGCCCACGGTACTGGTTTGTGTCCCTGTACTGGACTGTTCCCCTGTACTGGTTATGTCTCCTATACTGGACTCTTCCCCTGAACTGGTCTGTACCCCATGTACTGGTCTGTGCCTCTGTACTGGTCTGTGCCCCATGTACTGGTCTGTGCCCCATGTAATAGTCTGTGACCCTGTCCTGATCTCTACCCCAATTTCAAAATATTTCGCCATGTTCAAGTCGTCCTGCGCAATTATTCGTGGCTACAAGTGAAGCTATACGGTACACATTGCGAACCCGTGATAGGAAAGTGAAATGCACTTGACATATAACAAAGGCAACACAACCTAGTCGTATGAATGTGTCTGTGCACATAAACAGTTTGAAAGCACGGATAACCGGGAAAAAAACAGCATATATAATGGGAATTGTTGTCGCTAGTCAAATTTGGTCACGGTGTTCTTCTTTCTTCTTCTTCTTCTTCATCATGGTGTTATGATTTTTTCTCAAATAGTTGCTTGTTACCCGCATTCATTTTGTAAAGCATCACTCGTTGACATAGTATACAGCTTGGTTGTGATATCTGATGACATAGTATACAGCTTGGTTGTGATATCTGTTGTCATAGTATACCGCTTGGTTGTGATATCTGTTGTCATAGTATACAGCTTGGTTGTGATATCTGCTGTCATAGTATACAGCTTGGTTGTGATATCTGTTGTCATAGTATACAGCTTGGTTGTGATATCTGTTGTCATAGTATACAGCTTGGTTGTGATATCTGTTGTCATAGTATACAGCTTGGTTGTGATATCTGCTGTCATAGTATACAGCTTGGTTGTGATATCTGTTGTCATAGTATACAGCTTGGTTGTGATATCTGCACTTTTCAACCTCAAGCATCCAATTTCAGAACTTCTTTTGGGATACTTTGATTTATGGCAAAAATAGCAAGTGACTTTCCATGCATGCCGTAAGAGTCGACTAAAGAGTTTTCTGTGTGCAGAAATAACAATAAATTGTTCATATTTTCCCCATAACGAAATGTAAGCGTTTTAGTCCTGTATATTTTATTCGAAAGACAATGTATTGTTAATTAGAGTCAAAGGATTGTGTATGAATTAAGTTTCATTAAATATGTTTCTACAATATCTACAATAGATAGTCTATTATATGTATATTCAGAAAGTTTCTACCATATCTTTAATAGATAGTCTATTATATATATACATATATATATATATATATATATATATATATATATATATATATATATATATATATATATATATATATATATATATATATATATATTCAGAAAGGTGCTACTATATATACAATATATATTCTACTACAAGTATATATTCAGAATGCGAATGACGGTACCTGTACTTATACATATATTGCATATAGTTTTATTGAGTTGTGAAAGGTTGATATTTTATGGAGTGACGATCACACATCTATAAAATTCAGTTTACCAGCAATCCTCCAGCCCCAGTGGTCTCGTATAGAAGGGACTTGAGTGTTAGTACGTGTTTGTGATAGTACTAGCGACAAAGAAGATAGATCTGGTATGTTAAGAAGATTTAATAATGCACGAACTGCGTCTATGACCTTCCAGGTTGTCTGGAAATCAAACAGGGACGGCGCCGTACCGAATACTAATATATCATGCAATTGTGTACATTAAACATTAGTTTGCGAAACTGGCAAACAAGTAACACGTTCTTAATCTCTACCAAAAACAAAGAACTAGGGCGATTTACCAGCTTAGAATAGCGTGGTCCTCTTATACGCAGAAACGACGATTGCTATGAAGTCAGACGGCAGTTGAAAATTGCATTAAAATAAACTAATATCAATGAAAGCCATATGGCTGGGATACAAGAAAATAACAAAATTAACTTTCCTTAGACCTTTATATTCCCAGTTGCAATATGTGGACGGGAATATTGGACAATCCCCTCTAAGTTGAGAAACACAATTGCAGTATTTAAAAACAAAATGTTACAGTACAATCCTCAGAATACAATGGACCAAAAACTTAAAAAAATGACCAATTGTGAAATTCAGACAGATGTGAACGTAAAAGAGAACTAGCTAAACAAATATAACTTTTTTTTGTTACTCTGACTAAGCAAAAATGTTCTCTTTAAATAATTACAATATTTTTGTCATGTCAAACGACATGGCAGCATGGGAAATAAAGATCATAATGTGGAAGATGATGTCAGGGCAACTAAAAGTAGCCCACGAAGAAGATGGGAAAAATGATGTCAGGGCAACTGAAAGTAGCCCACGAAGAAGATGGGTGCAAGATATGAAAGACCACCTGGACACGACACTCGCAGAAGCAAGAAGATTGGCTCAGGATTGGCAGGAGTTTCGAAATGCTGTGATGAATGTTGTATCCTGTCCAGGATATGCTACATTATGGCGAGGACGCATGCTAGAGAATGATATAAAAAAATATCCTTCTAGCCGTCATCTTCCACAGAACATACACAGATAAATGAGGAGAGTGTCAGGGATAAATCAACAAGTTTTAAATATAGGGGTCTGCGGAAACATAACGTTAATTGCGAATATGAACAAAATTAGGTAAATTTAAATGTTACCAATCGTAAACACGGAGTTCTAACAGTGGAGTACACGGAAAGACACGAAACTATCACAAAATTTCTTCATCAGGACGAAAAACTGCGCATACACAACTATAAAACATAAATATAGGATATAAATGCTAGTGAATAACAGAACAACACCACCAGACATTCTACATAACATAACATAGACACATGTGGAATATTTTATCCAGACATTCTACATAACATAGCATAGACACATGGGGAAGATTTTACCCAGACGTTCTACATAACATAACATAGACACATGTGGAAGATTTTACCCAGACATTCTACATAACATAGCATAGACACATGTGGAAGATTTTACCCAGACCTTCTACATAACATAGCATAGACACATGTGGAAGATTTTACGCTTATTACGAGCCATTTTTCATTAATAATTTATTCACTTGTGTACTGCTGAGGTTGGAGGGGGAAGCAAAAAATAACACAATATGACCTTCCATACATGTCGTATAAGGCTACTAAGGAGATGATTTTTTTTAAATATTTTTTTTTTTGGGGGGGGGGTCTATTTTAATCGCATAGAGGATCAAAGTGTCTCAGAAGCCATGTGGTATGTGTCGCACTGATCAGAGTGTCTGAGAAGCCATGTGGTATGTGTCGCACTGATCAGAGTGTCTCAGAAGCCATGTGGTATGTGTCGCATTGATCAAAGTGTCTCAGAAGCCATGTGGTATGTCTCGCACTGATCAGTGTCTCAGAAGCCATGTGGTATGTGTCGCACTAATCAAAGTGTCTCAGAAGCCATGTGGTATGTGTCGCACTGATCAAAGTGTCTTAGAAACCATGTGGTATGTGTCGCACTGATCAAAGTGTCTCAGAAGCCATGTGGTATGTGTCGCACTGATCAAAGTGTCTGAGAAGCCATGTGGTATGTGTCGCACTGATCAAAGTGTCTCAGAAGCCATGTGGTATGTGTCGCACTGATCAAAGTGTCTATGAAGCCATGTGGTATGTGTCGCACTGATCAGAGTGTCTCAGAAGCCATGTGGTATGTGTCGCACTGATCAGAGTGTCTGAGAAGCCATGTGGTATGTGTCGCACTGATCAGAGTGTCTCAGAAGCCATGTGGTATGTGTCGCACTGATCAGAGTGTCTCAGAAGCCATGTGCTATGTGTCGCACTGATCAGAGTGTCTCAGAAGCCATGCGGTATGTGTCGCACTGATCAAAGTGTCTCAGAAGCCATGTGGTATGTGTCGCACTGATCAAAGTGTCTTAGAAGCCATGTGGTATGTGTCGCACTGATCAGAGTGTCTCAGAAGCCATGTGGTATGTGTCGCACTGATCAGAGTGTCTCAGAAGCCATGTGGTATGTCTCGCACTGATCAGAGTGTCTCAGAAGCCATGTGGTATGTGTCGCACTGATCAGAGTGTCTCAGAAGCCATGCGGTATGTGTCGCACTGATCAAAGTGTCTCAGAAGCCATGTGGTATGTGTCGCACTGATCAGAGTGTCTGAGAAGCCATGCGGTATGTGTCGCACTGATCAGAGTGTCTCAGAAGCCATGTGGTATGTGGCGCACAGAAAGGAGCAGCTAGATATCAGATAAGTTGTAAACAATGATTACATCTGCAGAAGTTTTAGCAGAAACTGCGAAGACGTTCCTTCAACAGGGGAGGTACAGGTAGGAAATTGACAAAATATATATTTTCTTTTAATTGTACGAAGATATTAAGTATCACATTAAAGATTATCCTTTTATGCACATTTTTCTTAATAGATTTTGGTCGCAGTTTAATAGTTTTTGAATTATAAACTTTTAAAATAGGTTGGGATAGGTCATAGATTTTTTAAGAAATATTGCAAAAATATTCAGTATGTTTAAGAAAAACAGTGAACAGTTCATATTAATTAAACAATGAACACCTCCCTGTGTAAATAGCCTTGTTTTGAATTTGCAAATCTTTATTGCACACATGTCAAGTTTATGTATCAATTTGTAATAAGGTTATTAATTTAAATGTCAGGAAAAAAATATTCGAGGCACACACAAAAATGTAAATTCCAGGGAAATAGATTTGCTAGGATAAGTTGTGAGTTCATAGACGTTGATTTAGACCCAGATATAAATAATTGCAATGACCATAGATCTAATTATCATATTAGTTAGGGCTAGCAAGATGTAGGATTGAAGATTCATTAGTTATGCCTAGCAAGATGTAGGATTGAAGATTCATTAGTTAGGGCTAGCAAGATGTAGGATTGAAGATTCATTAGTTATGCCTAGCAAGATGTAGGATTGAAGATTCATTAGTTAGGCCTAGCAAGATGTAGAATTGGAGATTCATTAGTTAGGCTTTGCAAGATGTAGGATTGAAGATTCATTAGTTAGGCTTAGCAAGATGTAGGATTGAAGATTCATTAGTTCGGCCTAGCAAGATGTAGGATTGAAAATTCATTAGTTAGGCCTAGCAAGATGTAGAATTGAAGATTCATTAGTTAGGCTTTGCAAGATGTAGGATTGAAGATTCATTAGTTAGGCTTAGCAAGATGTATGATTGAAGACTCATTAGTTAGGCCTAGCAAGATGTATGATTGAAGATTCATTAGTTATGCCTAGCAAGATGTAGGATTGAAGATTCATTAGTTAGGCCTAGCAAGATGTAGGATTGAAGATTCATTAGTTAGGCCTAGCAAGATGTAGGATTGAAGATTCATTAGTTAGGCTTAGCAGGATGTAGGATTGAAGATTCATTAGTTAGACCTAGCACGATGTAGGATTGAAGATAATATTGTTCAACACATACATCTACTCATATCAACACGCCCACTTTAAGCAAGTCAAATATAAAGCTATAAGAGATGTGTGGCATATTATGACTCAGAAACTGACAGTGATGGTTAGAATAGACCAGACTTGGGCATATCAAGTGAACAAATTTATAAGGAATCATCATGTCAGAACAGGATAATTAATTTTGAAATGATTCAACACTCACATATCTTCACATCTTGTAAGTCAGTACTGGCATAATTGATTTTGTGGAAGCAGAGAGGCATGGACTAGGTAGCAAGTTCGTATTTAGTTGTAGGAATAAGAATGCACTAATACAATGCATTTCAATTCAAATGAACAAATATCAATAAGCAATAATCTACAAATACATTCAATCAATCATATATCTGTATTTGTTATGCGCTGTATGGGAGGAGGACTTGCTGCTTTGGAAACATTTTGCGGAATGATGTGATTACCACCACCTATTAAAAAGAGTTCATACAAACTAATCAAGGAATCCATTGCCAAATCTGTTTCATGAGCTCAGTTTGAAAGCATGAAGAAACTAGCACAGATATAATATAAATTATAATATAAGTTCCAGATGCAGAAAATAATGCAGAAATCTTGATGAGTCCTTTAACAGTATAATATGGTAGATCTGCCCAAAGCACTTACACCACGGGTTGACTACTGTTAATATTGCTGCTGGCATTGCAACCATAGTTTTTAATGAGTCGCAAACTCTGCAAGCTCCACTTAGGCTGTTGGAAGTGACATGCGGAAAATTCTCGTTTCATTACTTCGGAAGAACTGATTCTAAGAGACTGTTAAATTCACAAAATAATGTTACCAAGACAACCCTAGAAGTCGGAACAGCCAGGAGAAGAAGGAGATTGGGTATAGATCAGTGTTTCTCAACGTGGGGCCCATGCCCCACAGGGGGGCAATTCGAACAAGTTGTAATTAGGTTTCATTAGGAAAATATTATAAGTAAAGAAAATATACGTAGGAGGGAATCAGAATTTTAGAAAGCTTTAGATGGGTCATGGTATGAAAAAGGATGGGAAACACTGGTCTAGATGAAGCACAAGTTGAAGGGTATCCATACCTTGCAGGAGGCTATTAAAGTAAGTAATTATGTTTTTAATGTGTAAATTTTCTTATTGTTTGTTCGCAAAATTTTGATGCAATTGTCACTTTTGCGATCGTATGTTTTTCATATATTAACCAATATTGATGACATTTTTCACACATATAGCTTACATAGTTCCATATATCGCATACTAAGAACGTTGCTATCCATGTATATTTACAATTTTTACAGTCATTCAAATTTGGAGAAATGTAACCCAAAAATGAGAGAATTTTGAACCAGCCTGCAAGAAAAGTTTGAAAATATATTTTAATATCCGTAGTATGGGCCATGACTATTCAATTTGTATGCATACATTTCATTTTTAATTATAACTCATTTTTACGTAATATCTTCTCAAAACTTTTACAGAACTCACCTTACCATTTTGAACATGAAAATATTAACATTTTTGTTCAAGACCAAATAACTTCGATTTACTTGTATACAGAAAGAAATATTTTTTACCTTATAATTATAGTGTATTCATTCAGATATCTACTGCGAAAGTTGCAACCATGTAACTAAACCGTTTTTTTAAATATACAATTTTTTGTATCCTACCATCTCCTATGTGTACTTCCCCACTTTAAACATTGAAAACGATTATCGTTTATAAAATACGAAGAATCTAACGCCGAATATGACATGCATTGCGCATTGCTCCGTCTTGGCAACATCGCACATTGCTCCGTCTTGGCAACATCGCACATTGCTCCGTCTTGGCAACATCGCACATTGCTCCGTCTTGGCAACATCGCACATTGCTCCGTCTTGGCAACATCGCACATTGCTCCGTCTTGGCAACATCGAACATTGCTCCGTCTTGGCAACATCGCACATTGCTCCGTCTTGGCAACATCGCACATTGCTCCGTCTTGGCAACATCGAACATTGCTCCGTCTTGGCAACATCGCACATTGCTCCGTCTTGGCAACATCGCACATTGCTCCGTCTTGGCAACATCGCACATTGCTCCGTCTTGGCAACATCGCACATTGCTCCGTCTTGGCAACATCACACATTGCTCCGTCTTGGCAACATCGCACAATGCTCCGTCTTGGCAACATCGCACATTGCTCCGTCTTGGCAACATCGCACATTGCTCCGTCTTGGCAACATCGCACAATGTTCCGTCATTGTAACTGTGCATCCATGACGTTCAAATGAAGATAAGCGTAAAGATAGAAGAAATAAAACACTGGAATGAAATGTGGAGGAAAAAAGAAATGAAACTCGTTGTAGCACAATATTTTTAAAAAGACAGCAAAGAACAGAGAGGAAGGACATGCTTTTGTTCCTGCTCTGTGTGCCGTGGGTGCAATAAACCGTGCACCGTAATAATATAGATGCGGTAGACAAATGTCCGATACGATCAAAGAACAATGGCGCTGTTAGCACAGACATGGGAATGAGATTCTTATTGTGTACGGAGGAGAGTGACTGATATACAGGAATGGCTAGGAGGAGAAGACATGATTATAGGTAGGAAATGGCATCATGAACATAGTCGGAAGAAACAAAATGGAAGATGAGAAAATACACAAAGAAGGTTAAAGTGAAATGAGTAGATAGAACGTCAGCGAGAGAGAGAACAGTTAATGAATGAAGGACAGTAAATAATTAAGATGCAAAAGTTGAAAGACACACGTACAATAAAAAAACAGACACAGAATACAAAGACAATACAGGAGAGAGAGAGAGAGAGAGAGAGAGTGAGTGGAGATGGAATTACATGTCAAATACATTCAGGGAAAGAATGAACGGTCATTTGATCATTTATTTTGTTGAACTTGTAATGAAGTACGATCCTTTCAACCGCGGACTTTAATCACATATGTTGGTTATATCAGAACTTTCTATCAATCACAAATAATGAATAATATATAACTTAGGTGTAACATAGGGTGACCAGATTTCCTAGACTCAAAAATGAAACATTTCGGTTTTTTCAAGCCTTAAAAAAGGGAACACAAAGGGGACGAACAGCATAAAAAGTCAATAGTATGTAATTAGTATATAACATATTTAAACAGGTTATTTTTTACTTATAATATATAACTAAAGTGTATTATTAGAAAGCGTCGCTGGAATTACATCGGACACGCGCTACGAATTAATACTGAAAGACTCCCCTGTCCAGCTTTGATGTGGTCACCGAAGGGGACGAGAAAACGAGGAAGACCAAATGAAATTTTACGTAGAACTATTACAAGAGAACGTTTCACCATCTGTATCAGAAACAATGAAGACCTAAAGCAAATTGCAATGAAATGAGAGACATGGACAACTATGACATCCGCCCTATGTGCCGTCTTTGGCCCTAGAGAAATAACCAACTAACTAATTATAGAGTTAGCTTTAACAATGTAAAAGTATTTCAGACAATTAATTCTTCAAAAAATAAAAAATGGCACTTGTGTATTATATACTATAAGCATAGACTTAACAATATTATAACATAATAACTGACAGAAATAAGACTTGTCCACAAATGACTAAGAATTGCACTACAATGTATCAACATCATCATCATCATTCATATGTTTATGTGAAGAAACATTTTTTTTTCAAAAGTTCCACAACTTTAGAGATACACTCGTGAAATTCTGTGCATGAAACAGTCTTAAAAATATGTCGTTATCACTACCGTTATCACTTCACTGTTTTAGTGATTAAACAGTTCTTTTCATTCATTCAGATAGAACTTATCCGTGAAAAGATTCTTTCCACAGCTGTGTTGATTCCTGGAACTGCCATAACAAAACCAACATCTAGCACTGTGTCTTTGTACTGGATGTAGTTTTCCTGTAGCACTTTAAAAACGATACACCACTTTGTATCCACTTCAGCGATTGTGTCCTTCCATTCTTCCATCTTGCTGTTCATAATATTTATCTGGTTGATTTCGTCGAATAGTTTATCTTTATCAATAATATTTATGATATTCCTAACAACGTCACTGATGGCTTTTAAACTTGTTGAAACATCAAGTAAATAGTCTCCAGCTTAATCCAGTGAAATGTTTTCAAAAGTTGGAAATGGTAAATTCACTTATTTAAATATTCTAGGAAAGTATTCTAGAATAAGTGTGAGGTGTCCACGAACTCTTTTTCATCAAAATCACCCTCATCTTTAAGTTTAGAAATAACTGCTACTTAATCGCATAGAGGATCAACGTGTCTCAGAAGCCATGTGGTATGTGTCGCACTGATCAGAGTGTCTCAGAAGCCATGTGCTATGTGTCGCACTGATCAAAGTGTCTCAGAAGCCATGTGGTATGTGTCGCACTGATCAAAGTGTCTCGGAAGCCATGTGGTATGTGTCGCACTGATCAAAGTGTCTCAGAAGCCATGTGCTATGTGTCGCACTGATCAAAGTGTCTCAGAAGCCATGTGGTATGTGTCGCACTGATCAAAGTGTCTCGGAAGCCATGTGGTATGTGTCGCACTGATCAAAGTGTCTCAGAAGCCATGTGGTATGTATCGCACTGATCAAAGTGTCTCAGAAGCCATGTGGTATGTGTCGCACTGATCAAAGTGTCTCAGAAGCCATGTGGTATGTGTCGCACTGATCAGAGTGTCTCAGAAGCCATGTGGTATGTGTCGCACTGATCAGAGTGTCTCAGAAGCCATGTGGTATGTGTCGCACTGATCAAAGTGTCTGAGAAGCCATGTGGTATGTGTCGCACTGATCAAAGTGTCTCAGAAGCCATGTGGTATGTGTCGCACTGATCAAAGTGTCTCAGAAGCCATGTGGTATGTGTCGCACTGATCAGAGTGTCTCAGAAGCCATGTGCTATGTGTCGCACTGATCAGAGTGTATCAGAAGCCATGTGGTATGTGTCGCACTGATCAAAGTGTCTCAGAAGCCATGTGGTATGTGTCGCACTGATCAGAGTGTCTCAGAAGCCATGTGGTATGTGTCGCACTGATCAAAGTGTCTCAGAAGCCATGTGGTATGTGTCGCACTGATCAGAGTGTCTCAGAAGCCATGTGGTATGTGTCGCACTGATCAGAGTGTCTCAGAAGCCTTGTGGTATGTGTCGCACTGATCAGAGTGTATCAGAAGCCATGTGGTATGTGTCGCACTGATCAGAGTGTCTCAGAAGACATGTGGTATGTGTCGCACTGATCAAAGTGTCTCAGAAGTCATGTGGTATGTGTCGCACTGATCAAAGTGTCTCAGAAGCCATGTGGTATGTGTCGCACTGATCAGAGTGTCTGAGAAGCCATGTGGTATGTGTCGCACTGATCAAAGTGTCTCAGAAGCCATGTGGTATGTGTCGCACTGATCAAAGTGTCTCAGAAGCCATGTGGTATGTGTCGCACTGATCAGAGTGTCTCAGAAGCCATGTGGTATGTGTCGCACTGATCAGAGTGTCTCAGAAGCCATGTGGTATGTGTCGCACTGATCAAAGTGTCTCAGAAGCCATGTGGTATGTCTCGCACTGATCAGTGTCTCAGAAGCCATGTGGTATGTGTCGCACTGATCAAAGTATCTCAGAAGCCATGTGGTATGTGTCGCACTGATCAAAGTATCTCAGAAGCCATGTGGTATGTGTCGCACTGATCAAAGTATCTCAGAAGCCATGTGGTATGTGTCGCACTGATCAGAGTGTCTCAGAAGCCATGTGGTATGTGTCGCACTGATCAGAGTGTCTCAGAAGCCATGTGGTATGTGTCGCACTGATCAGAGTGTCTCAGAAGCCATGTGGTATGTGTCGCACTGATCAGAGTGTCTCAGAAGCCATGTGGTATGTGTCGCACTGATCAGAGTGTCTCAGAAGCCATGTGGTATGTGTCGCACTGATCAGAGTGTCTCAGAAGCCATGTGGTATGTGTCGCACTGATCAGAGTGTCTCAGAAGCCATGTGGTATGTGTCGCACAGAAAGGAGCAGCTAGATATCAGATAAGTTGTAAACAATGATTACATCTGCAGAAGTTTTAGCAGAAACTGCGAAGACGTTCCTTCAACAGGGGAGGTACAGGTAGGAAATTGACAAAATATATATTTTCTTTTAATTGTACGAAGATATTAAGTATCACATTAAAGATTATCCTTTTATGCACATTTTTCTTAATAGATTTTGGTCGTAGTTTAATAGTTTTTGAATTATAAACTTTTAAAATAGGTTGGGATAGGTCATAGATTTTTTAAGAAATATTGCAAAAATATTCAGTATGTTTAAGAAAAACAGTGAACAGTTCATATTAATTAAACAATGAACACCTCCCTGTGTAAATAGCCTTGTTTTGAATTTGCAAATCTTTATTGCACACATGTCACGTTTATGTATCAATTTGTAATAAGGTTATTAATTTAAATGTCAGGAAAAAAATATTCGAGGCACAACAAAAATGTAAATTCCAGGGAAATAGATTTGCTAGGAAAAGTTGTGAGTTCATAGACGTTGATTTAGACCCAGATATAAATAATTGCAATGACTATAGATCTAATTATCACATTAGTTCGGCCTAGCAAGATGTATGATTGAAGATTCATTAGTTATGCCTAGCAAGATGTAGGATTGAAGATTCATTAGTTAGGCCTAGCAAGATGTAGAATTGAAGATTCATTAGTTAGGCTTAGCAAGATGTAGAATTGAAGATTCATTAGTTAGGCTTAGCAAGATGTAGGATTGAAGATTCATTAGTTAGGCTTAGCAAGATGTAGGATTGAAGATAATATTGTTCAACACATACATCTACTCATATCAACACGCCCACTTTAAGCAAGTCAAATATAAAGCTATAAGAGATGTGTGGCATATTATGACTCAGAAACTGACAGTGATGGTTAGAATAGACCAGACTTGGGCATATCAAGTGAACAAATTTATAAGGAATCATCATGTCAGAACAGGATAATTAATTTTGAAATGATTCAACACTCACATATCTTCACATCTTGTAAGTCAGTACTGCTTCGGCATAATTGATTTTGTGGAAGCAGAGAGGCATGGACTAGGTAGCAAGTTCGTATTTAGTTGTAGGAATAAGAATGCACTAATACAATGCATTTCAATTCAAATGAACAAATATCAATAAGCAATAATCTACAAATACATTCAATCAATCATATATCTGTATTTGTTATGCGCTGTATGGGAGGAGGACTTGCTGCTTTGGAAACATTTTGCGGAATGATGTGATTACCACCACCTATTAAAAAGAGTTCATACAAACTAATCAAGGAATCCATTGCCAAATCTGTTTCATGAGCTCAGTTTGAAAGCATGAAGAAAGCAGCACAGATAGAATATAAATTATAATATAAGTTCCAGATGCAGAAAATAATGCAGAAATCTTGATGAGTCCTTTAACAGTATAATATGGTAGATCTGCCCAAAGCACTTACACCACGGGTTGACTACTGTTAATATTGTTGTTGGCATTGCAACCATAGTTTTTAATGAGTCGCAAACTCTGCAAGCTCCACTTAGGCTGTTGGAAGTGACATGCTGAAAATTCTCGTTTCATTACTTCGGAAGAACTGATTCTAAGAGACTGTTAAATTCACAAAATAATGTTACCAAGACAACCATAGAAGTCGAACAGCCAGGAGAAGAGGGAGATTGGGTATAGATCAGTGTTTCTCAACGTGGGGCCCATGCCCCACAGGGGGGCAATTCGAACAAGTTGTAATTAGGTTTCATTAGGAAAATATTATAAGTAAAGAAAATATACGTAGGAGGGAATCATAATTTTAGAAAGCTTTAGATGGGTCATGGTATGAAAAAGGATGGGAAACACTGGTCTAGATGAAGCACAAGTTGAAGGGTATCCATACCTTGCAGGAGGCTATTATAGTAAGTAATTATGTTTTTAATGTGTAAATTTTCTTATTGTTTGTTCGCAAAATTTTGATGCAATTGTCACTTTTGCGATCGTATTGTTTTCATATATTAACCAATATTGATGACATTTTTCACACATATAGCTTACATAGTTCCATATATCGCATACTAAGAACGTTGCTATCCATGTATATTTACAATTTTTACAGTCATTCAAATTTGGAGAAATGTAACCCAAAAATGAGAGAATTTTGAACCAGCCTGCCAGAAAAGTTTGAAAATATATTTTAATATCCGTAGTATGGGCCATGACTATTCAATTTGTATGCATACATTTCATTTTTAATTATAACTCATTTTTACTTAATATCTTCTCAAAACTTTTACAGAACTCACCTTACCATTTTGAACATGAAAATATTAACATTTTTGTTCAAGACCAAATAACTTCGATTTACTTGTATACAGAAAGAAATATTTTTTACCTTATAATTATAGTGTATTCATTCAGATATCTACTGCGAAAGTTGCAACCATGTAACTAAACCGTTTTTTTAAATATACAATTTTTTGTATCCTACCATCTCCTATGTGTACTTCCCCACTTTAAACATTGAAAAACGATTATCGTTTATAAAATACGAAGAATCTAACGCCGAATATGACATGCATTGCTCTGTCTTGGCAACATCGCAAATTGCTCCGTCTTGGCAACATCGCACATTGCTCCGTCTTGGCAACATCGCACATTGCTCCGTCATTGTAACTGTGCATCCATGACGTTCAAATGAAGATAAGCGTAAAGATAAAAGAAATAAAACACTGGAATGAAATGTGGAGGAAAAAAGAAATGAAACTCGTTGTAGCACAATATTTTTAAAAAGACAGCAAAGAACAGAGAGGAAGGACATGCTTTTGTTCCTGCTCTGTGTGCCGTGGGTGCAATAAACCGTGCACCGTAATAATATAGATGCGGTAGACAAATGTCCGATACGATCAAAGAACAATGGCGCTGTTAGCACAGACATGGGAATGAGATTCTTATTGTGTAGGGAGGAGAGTGACTGATATGCAGGAATGGCTAGGAGGGGAAGACATGATTATAGGTAGGAAATGGCATCATGAACATAGTCGGAAGAAACAAAATGGAAGATGAGAAAATACACAAAGAAGGTTAAAGTGAAATGAGTAGATAGAACGTCAGCGAGAGAGAGAACAGTTAATGAATGAAGGACAGTAAATAATTAAGATGCAAAAGTTGAAAGACACACGTACAATAAAAAAACAGACACAGAATACAAAGACAATACAGGAGAGAGAGAGAGAGAGAGAGAGAGAGAGTGAGTGGAGATGAAATTACATGTCAAATACATTCAGGGAAATAATGAACGGTCATTTGATCATTTATTTTGTTGAACTTGTAATGAAGTACGATCCTTTCAACCGCGGACTTTAATCACATATGTTGGTTATATCAGAACTTTCTATCAATCACAAATAATGAATAATATATAACTTAGGTGTAACATAGGGTGACCAGATTTCCTAGACTCAAAAATGAAACATTTCGGTTTTTTCAAGCCTTAAAAAAGGGAACACAAAGGGGACGAACAGCATAAAAAGTCAATAGTATGTAATTAGTATATAACATATTTAAAAAGGTTATTTTTTACTTATAATATATAACTAAAGTGTATTATTAGAAAGCGTCGCTGGAATTACATCGGACACGCGCTACGAATTAATACTGAAAGACTCCCCTGTCCAGCTTTGATGTGGTCACCGAAGGGGACGAGAAAACGAGGAAGACCAAATGAAATTTTACGTAGTACTATTACAAGAGAACGTTTCACCATCTGTATCAGAAACAATGAAGACCTAAAGCAAATTGCAATGAAATGAGAGACATGGACAACTATGACATCCGCCCTATGTGCCGTCTTTGGCCCTAGAGAAATAACCAACTAACTAATTATAGAGTTAGCTTTAACAATGTAAAAGTATTTCAGACAATTAATTCTTCAAAAAATAAAAAATGGCACTTGTGTATTATATACTATAAGCATAGACTTAACAATATTATAACATAATAACTGACAGAAATAAGACTTGTCCACAAATGACTAAGAATTGCACTACAATGTATCAACATCATCATCATCATTCATATGTTTATGTGAAGAAACATTTTTTTTTCAAAAGTTCCACAACTTTAGAGATACACTCGTGAAATTCTGTGCATGAAACAGTCTTAAAAATATGTCGTTATCACTACCGTTATCACTTCACTGTTTTAGTGATTAAACAGTTCTTTTCATTCATTCAGATAGAACTTATCCGTGAAAAGATTCTTTCCACAGCTGTGTTGATTCCTGGAACTGCCATAACAAAACCAACATCTAGCACTGTGTCTTTGTACTGGATGTAGTTTTCCTGTAGCACTTTAAAAACGATACACCACTTTGTATCCACTTCAGCGATTGTGTCCTTCCATTCTTCCATCTTGCTGTTCATAATATTTATCTGGTTGATTTCGTCGAATAGTTTATCTTTATCAATAATATTTATGATATTCCTAACAACGTCACTGATGGCTTTTAAACTTGTTGAAACATCAAGTAAATAGTCTCCAGCTTAATCCAGTGAAATGTTTTCAAAAGTTGGAAATGGTAAATTCACTTATTTAAATATTCTAGGAAAGTATTCTAGAATAAGTGTGAGGTGTCCACGAACTCTTTTTCATCAAAATCACCCTCATCTTTAAGTTTAGAAATAACTGATGATATTGTGAATGGAATTTTTCATTTTTTTTTGGTCATTATTTTCTGTCTCAACACGTCTAGTTCTTCAGCCACTTCATTTGCCAAAATATTATACACTTCTATTTTCATTACTTTTGCAGAGAATATTTTCAGCAGGTTTTAAAGGAAATGAAGCAAAATTCATGAATTCTGATCATTAAAACGTTAGTGTAGGGCATTTATCATGTAATAGAAAATAGGACTGGTGTCCATCATACATATCAATAACCCTACTCACAGCTGGCAGTAATGAATATCCATCTAGTTTTCACACTTCCAAGAACACGTTTGAATTCTTCAAGGAATTCTGCAATTTCTCTACTCTCAATGAGTAAATATGGAAATACTGAAAAACTGTGTTCACTATATTTTCAATTTCGACTGGCAACATATCAGCACTTGTCTGAAAACCGTTGTTGACAATTTGAGCAGCACAACGATTATCACGAATGTTGGTTTTTTAGACTTTATTGAGTCTACCACGAACATTGTTGGAACCCTTACTTCTGTATCCACCGGAGTTGGTGTTAAACTATCACCAGAAAATGCAATAACATTTTCTGTCAATTGATGTTTATGCAAAATGTTCAAGATGTGATCAGGCAGTTCACTGTTTCCCCAAGTTGAATCACCTGAAACTTAATCACTCTGCTGATTAGAATGTCTTTATCCGGAATAAAATACCTAACAAGAAACGGTATCAACTTCAAATCTCCATGCTTTGATGTGTCCAGCATAACTGAAATTTATTTAGCTTCTCTGAATTCTCTGTGTATTTCTCGCATTGCAAAAGGTTCTAGGACACATACCAGAATTGATTTCCACTACATTCGCCCACATGTAAATTTCTTTTCAAATAAATGTCTAACTATCAATCAATCAATAAACCCGTAACCCTTCAGGGTCGTATGGGTACCACATTGGATGTCTCAGCACACAGAGTCCTCCAGAGAATTCTATCCTCAGCGATGCGGATGAGTGTGGAAATATCTTGCCCTGTCCATTCCTTGATGTTGTCTGTCCATGTCTTTATTTGTCCTCCTCTGCTTCTTCCACCCTCGACAGTTCCCTGCAGTATTGTTTTTGACAAGGAATCGTGCCTGCATACATGTCCGAACCATGCTAGTTTTCGTCGTTTCACTATTGAAAGCAAAGGCTCCTGGACACCTGCACACATCTCTACTTTATTTCTTACGTACACATTGGTCTTATGTTCCCTATAGGAAATTCGTAGAATTCTTCTGTAGCATTTATATGTCTAACTATAGCAGACATACAATCCATTGGTCTTATGGAAAGATTATGTGTCACTGCATGAAATGCAAACAGAGCTTCTTGGACTGCTAGACGCTTACGTTCATCAGTTACTTCTCTGTCTTATCTCTTGTAAATATAATTATGCGGCACCTTGGCTTGAACTGCTAGCAGCGATTGTTATTTTGTGTTTCTGCAACTCCAAGTGCTGTTTTACATTATAACGACTTCCATTCTCAACGGAAAACACAGAATGACACACAGTATACTACACATTGCCTAGTGTGTCGTCTTCTTTCAAGAAGGGATATTCCTCTTTGATGTTTCTACTAAAACAACTTTCTTCTCGGCATCATGCAGGAGACTTAACGCCTAAAACTTTATTTACTTCAGAAGAGTATTATGTAAACGTCCTGTAAAGAATGGTAATTGACGGTAAATATGTTTTATATAACACAGAGGGTAATCTCCCATGTTGTACAACTATTCGATATTCTTCTTCTTCTTCAGCGTTCATTCTAAAATTCCCGCTGGATTTCTCTTGTAACAGGACAATGGTCCTACAAGATTTCCAGTTCAATATAGTCCAGAGAATGGAAATGCGTTGTGTTGCCGTTTTATTTGCGCCAATGGCCCAACACATCCGTCTTCGGCGGTCAACTATTCGATATGATATGAGATAATATTGAAAAATGTATAACGCTTTAAACTTCACGAACTGCTCCGGTCATGTCGCACTTATAAATAAGGGGACAAAACGGGACTGAAATGTGAAAAAGGACAATTTAGCTTCTATTTTGAGTTTCATTGAGACAATTGGACAGCAGCCCCCAAATAAGAGACAGTCCCAAATAAAAAAGGGACGTCTGGTCACCCTAGTGTAACATATAACTTAGGTGTGATATATAACTTCCGTGTAATATATAACATAGGTGAAATATATAACTTAGATATTATAAATAACTTAGGTACAACACATAATTTAGGTGTATATACAACTTACGTGTAACACATAACATAGGTGTAATATACAATATAGGTGTAATATATAACTTAGGTGTAACATATCTTAGGTGTAATATATAACTTAGGTGTAATATGTAACTTAGGTGTAACATAACATAGGTGCAATATATAACATAGGTGTAATATATAACTTAGGTGCAATATATAACTTAAGTGTAATATATAACTTGTGTGTAACATAACATAGGTGCAATATATAACTTAGGTGCAATATTTCATTAGCGTTATATAAAGTATGGACGAGAAAGTATGCGATGCATACATCAAGGTACCGAAACTCGACATATATATGGTGTATAACACATTTAAACAGAAGGAAAACAGACATCGACTATATTTGATCATGTGGAGAAAAGAGCAGATAAATCAAGTTAAAATGTTATGTCAACAAATATGTTTATAATGATTTAACAGTTTGCAAACTGTATTATAATACTCAAGCAAGTCCTGTATTTGTACTAAAATTACGAATACGAAAAACTGATATGACAAGCCTTAGTAATATATCAATATGTCATGTGACGTATTCCTTCCAGAACGTTGTCTTCCCAATGAACTCTCTAAACCTCTCTCTGTCTTGGGCGATGTGGCTTGCATTTTCTAGCGATGTATTCATGTTATCTTTAATGTCGTCAGTCCATCGTCTTCTTGGTCTGCCCCTTCTCCTCTTCCCAGGTACTCTTCCCTCCATTATTTGTCTTTCTAAACAGTTATGTCTCTTTATATGACCAAACAGGCGTAGTTTTCTTTTTGTTATTGTGTTTAGTAACCAACACTCTGGAATATTTAGTGTGTTTATAATATCTGAGTTTCTGATTTTATCCTTCCATGATATTCTAAGTATCTTCCTGTAGCATTTCAGCTCGAAGGCGTTGATCGTCTTTGCCGCTGTTTTACTTAGAGTCCATGTTTCATATCATATGAATCCATATCAATATACAAACCAAAATAACCAGACTTACGATGGCTGTCAAAAACCACTTTGAGAGGGTTATTATTTCGACCGACTCTCTGTCCATTCTTCGAAAGATCCAAAAAGGATGGTTGCATTATGAAAGAGCAGCATACATAGATACCCCTGCACGTTTGTTTATTGGTCACTATGATTGTACTGTGTGTGTCAGCCAATAAAAATTAAGGGAATAGTCAAAGATTCATTTCATGTGCTTGTTTTCCCATTAATCAATATATCATATATAGACGAGGTTCAAACTGATAACTACATCCAGAACAGGACATGTTACGAGCATAATATTATGTAGCCAAAAAAGTACCATTAATTGAGTGCCGCAGTGGCTCAGTAGGTAGATCATTAGTTTCCTAGTTAGGCGGAAGGGTTCGACTTTTCATTTCATATGTAAACATGTTAGACCACAGACTACATTTAGCTTAAGGATATAAGTACAAATCATCTAAAGAAAGTAAAGATGGCGGACGGGGGTGATGTTCACAGAAATTAAGCGTAGAAATGCTGAGAAAGACATTGTGACCACTTCTCTCCTAATAATGTATTTGTTTAAAGAACAATGTATACCCTTGCATTTTCAAATATACCTCAATGTAATGAACAAGAGATTACTGTAAGTCCATATATCATCCATCGTCAAACGTTCTGAGTACAAATGCTTAGACAGTCACTGACTAGCTAGTTCTTCAAATTGGTAGCAGATTCACACAGTCGATACATGTCACCTTCTTGTAAAATAATAAAGACACTGGCCGTCTCAAACCACAGATTTAATAAATATACAAAAAATCAGAGTGTCAGAGGTACTTTACCTATCATTTCCTTTATATTATTTCCTTTCTATTCCTTTCTCTTACGGTTCGTTACTCTCTGTACTGTATATTTTTGCAAGGTAGGATCGTTACTGTTTATCTGTGATTTTTTTCATCCTGATGACGTTTCTATGTCGAAACGTTGAATCAACATATAATTTGTAAATTTAAAATTGTACACCACTTTTACTGTCTACATCAGAAGTACTGGACACATAGATGTGGGTATTATTAGCGAAATGGTGAACATTCTGATGGACCGTATAACAATCCAAACTGCTAAATTAATAATGAACAGCAATATTATAACGATGAACACCATTAATATAATTATGAACATCACTGATATAACTATGAACACCACTGATATAACTATGAACACCACTGATATAACTAAGAACATCGCTAATATAACAATGAATATCACTAGTATAACGAGGAAAATAACTATTATAACTATATACACCACTAATATAACTATGAACACTACTAATATAACTATGAACACTACTAATATAACTATGAACACTACTAATATAACTATGAACACCACTAATATAACTATGAACACTACTAATATAACTATGAACACCATTACTATATCGATTAACACCACTAATATAACTATGAACACTACTAATATAACTATAAACACCACTAATATAACTATGGATACCACTAATACAATTAAATACATTAATGTTGCTAACAATACTACTCGTATTATAAAGCATGTATACTATTAATATCATGTTCTCCAGTATTAATATTCTTATCGATAAAATTTTGACACCGAACGCAATATAACGATAAGTAGTCCACATAAACTAAAAATAGTCTTGCCAGTTGCCTACAATCTGTGACGGTCAAACTTCAATGGGAATAGGTCAATACTAAGTGACTGTCATGATATTTCTGATATTTGACAACAGAAAAAGATAACGAGTTGGTGTTTTACGGTATAACAGATATGACAAGGACGTGAGTCAGGGTTGCCAAGTTTTTAAATTTCAGACCAAATATCACAGACTTTACAATTTTTAAAAAAGGAAATCTACTTTATGTTTTGATCATGTATTTATTTTTGGATAATCTGAAAATCATTTTTATATTTACATGTTTTCCCCTCAAATTCATTCTGATAAATTTCAATATTAAAAGTTTTGACAATAACTTGCATGATCAGAAAATATTATCCATGATGATGATGAAATAATCCGTTTAGCTGTGATCAGGAAACTATTGACAGCCCATAGCCTTTCCCAGAAACCACAGATTGTTCTCAGTTATATAACTAACGCGACACCAGGACTCATGATGTGGTCTCAAAAGTCTGATTGTGTCATAGGGGTTGTGTAATCTTACGAATACATGTTTATTCGGTATAATACGGTAGTATTAACTGATGGATAAGGTGGCAGCGAATGGAGACATGCCAGTGCACCAGAACCCATGACTGCCACATAATACCAGGAGCATACAACACTACCGAGCCAAGTATCTCATGATTCTCCTGTTAGAATTTGAAACCATCGTTAGTGATCTTTAGTGGCTTCTAGCATTTCCCCGTCTAGGAGTCTTTAGTGGCATCTTTAGTGGCATTTAGCATTTCCAGTCTAGGAGTCTTTAGTGGCATCTTTAGTGGCATCTAGCATTTCCCCGTTTTGGAGTCGTTAGTTGCATCTTTAGTGGCATCTATCATTTCCCGTCTATGAGTCTTTAGTGGCATCTTTAGTGGCATCTATCATTCACCGTCTAGGAGTCTTTAGTGGCATCTTTAGTGGCATCTATCATTCCCCGTCTAGGAGTCTTTAGTGGCATCTTTAGTGGCATCTATCATTCCCCGTCTAGGAGTCTTTAGTGGCATCTTTAGTGGCATCTATCATTCCCAGTCTAATAGTCTTTAGTGGCTTCTATCATTCCCCGTCTAGGAGTCTTTAGTGGCATCTAGCATTCCCCTTCTATGAGTCTTTAGTGGCATCTTTAGTGGCATCTAGCATTCCCCGTCTAGGAGTTTGCCACAAAAGTACAAAGGTACAATGTCCACTGGCCTGTATTTCTTCGTCATGCATGGGGATGATGCATTAGAAGATAAAAGTGACAAATTGAGAAAAGATGTGACGGTTTTTTCACAGGTGACACGTCATCCTATCCCTCACGTTTCTTTAGTCACCTCCTATGACATGTATGGAACTAAGAGAATGGCTCCTATTCTCACACCAAGAACTAGAAGTACAGCTACTCTCACACAGTGAACTAGAGGTCCCCTATTCTTACACCAAGAACTAGAAGTCCAAGCCCCTATTCTTACACCAAGAACTAGAAGTCTAGGCTCCTATTCTTGCACCAAGAACTAGAAGTCTAGGCTCCTATTCTTACACCATGAACTAGAAGTCTAGGCTCCTATTCTTACACCAAGAACTAGAAGTCTAGGCTCCTATTCTTACACCAAGAACTAGAAGTCTAGGCTCCTATTCTTACACCAAGAACTAGAAGTCTAGGCTCCTATTCTTACACCAAGAACTAGAAGTCTAGGCTCCTATTCTTACACCAAGAACTAGAAGTCTAGGCTCCTATTCTTACACCAAGAACTAGAAGTCCAAGCTCCTATTCTTACACCAAGAACTAGAAGTCCAAGCTCCTATTCTTACACCAAGAACTAGAAGTCCAAGCTCCTATTCTTACACCAAGAACTAGAAGTCCAAGCTCCTATTCTTACACCAAGAACTAGAAGTCTAGGCTCCTATTCTTACACCATGAACGAGAAATCCATAGCCATGTTTCCACACTGGCAAATATTGCCGATATAATTATTTCTCTCTTAACTGCTATCAAATAACAACATTAATAAAATGCTTAAATCTCCTAAATTATGCAATTGTAATCCGAGAGCTTAATTTCACTAAATCCGCCGAAGACGGATGTGTATGGCCATTTGACGTAAATAAAACGGCGACACAAAGCATGTCTTTTCTCTGGACTATATCCCGCTGAAGTCGACTAAGCCCATTGTCCTGCTACACTAGAGATCCAACGGGATTTTGAGAATATTCGATGAACAAGAGGAAGAATTTCACTAAATTCACGTTCATTTAAATATCTCTATTTTTGTATACACAATTTAGGAGTTTAGCTATTTTTGGCCATATATGACATAAAATTTAGCATTAAATATTTTTCACTATCTGGCAACTATGAAGTGGAAGTATTGAAAGTACACGTGTTGATCTCCCCATGTATCTGAGTGGCAACTGTGAGATACGAGATAACATTCCAGCACAGAAATTATTTGTTCCTACATTGTATGATATGTGAACAGAAGTGTAGACTGAATGAAATAAGTGAAGTTTTGTAGATACGGGTCATAAGTTGGACCATTTAAACAAAGATTAAAATTCAGTGTGACACTGATTTGTTTGTTGTGATCATGAGAGTATGAGCTTATCACTTTTATTATCTGTGCCAGGAGGTGTGGGGGATTTTCCTCTTCTGGTTAATATTTTCTCCTGGTAAAACCCAGCCTTGTAGTACTTCAAATTTTCATTTTTAATATTAAATCGATATAAGTATTAACTACAAGAGAACTGAAATCAAACAGGTGAAACTACAAACTACGGTAACGAAAGTTTGCTAATCAATGGAAACAAACATTACTACACACAAAAATCGACGTTTCAAACAAAAGTCCTTTTTCAAGAATACGTTCATAACATAATACGACGAGTAAGAACGGTACTGTTCACATGACAGAGCTAAATATATTGGAAAAAGGGGGGGGGCTGATCTTGCCCAATACTTGTGGATGTCAAATACAGACAGTTCTTGCAACAATGCTATCTTTTGCTAGTAATTTTAGTGCTAAATGGTTCAACAATGAAAAAATTTCTGGTATTACAGATAAGGAAGGAGATCATAGAAGAGACACGTGTCTACCTTATAGGAGATAGATTATCTTTATATGAGATAATAGATTCTCTTTATAGGAGATAATACATTCTCTTTATAGGAGATAGTGCATATATGCCCCTTTGCGTCTTGCAGACAGTCATTTAGCAATAAGAAAAAGCAATCCATTGAATATTGTCTCAGGAATGTGACTTGTCTTCACGTAATCAAATCACAGCAATGGGAGATTTTTGTGTTTGCATCTTTCTCTTGTGTCCTTCATATTTTTAAACATATTATTTCTGAGTATTTCCGCACGCAGTATCTGTCTCCTGACATCCCGAGTTTTGGTCGTGTTTTCGTAGTTTTTTTATTCTATGTGGAAGTCTTTCATTGAGTATTTGCAGATGTCTTTATACATTAGCATTGGTCTACCGAGGGCTCGATGGCCTCAGCAAGTCCCCTAATAGTACTTGTTTTGGGATGTGGCAGTTTGGCATTCTGCGGACGTTACCCAGCCAACGCAATACATTTATATTGAGTTTTTCCATGGCAGATGACAGCTGAGTGCGGTGCACCACTTCTATGTTGGTGATTTTGTCCTGCCATTTAATATTTAAGATCTTGTGGAGACATCTAAGATGAAAGATGTTATGTTTCATCTCATTTTTGGTGTAGGTCGTCCATGTTTCAGTTCCGCAGTATAGTGTACTCAGCACGCAGGTTTGACAGATCCGTATTTTTGTTTTCAATCTTAGCTTATGGTTATTCAAGTTCGCTTTGACAGTCCGCAATAAATGGCAGCCGCTTTTCCTATAGCTGCATTTATTTCATTTTCCAGGAAAAGGGTGAATGTATTTGTGGATCCTAGGTAGCACAAGTTGTGGACTTGCTTTATATGGGTGTTGTCTAAGGTAATGTTTGTTGGTACTGTATATCCCTGACACATTGCTACATTTTTAGTAATTCTTATTTTCATAGAGAACAGCTCTCAGGCCTTTGTCATGTTGTGAATTTGGGACTGCAAGGTGGACTCACTAGTGCAGAATCATCGGCGAAGAGAAGTTCTCTTATACTTTCGTCTTCGCTCCGAGACGCGCTAAGTTAAAGAGTGACCCATCGTAACGTGTCACCTGGTGCATCTGCAAGAACATGTTTCAGAAGCATGAGATAATGGAGTCTTTTTATAGGATATAATAGATTCTCTTTATTGGATATAATAGATTCTCTTTATAGGATATAATATATTCTCTTTATTGGATATAATAGATTCTCTTTATTGGGTATAATAGATTCTCTTTATTGGATATAATAGATTCTCTTTATAGGATATAATATATTCTCTTTATTGGATATAATAGATTCTCTTTATTGGATATAATAGATTCTCTTTATTGGGTATAATAGATTATCTTTATAGGATATAATATATTCTCTTTATTGGATATAATAGATTCTCTTTATAGGATATAATAGATTCTCTTTATAGGATATACTATATTCTCTTTATAGGATATAATAGATTCTCTTTATAGGATATAATAGATTTTCTTTATTGGATATACTATGGATATACTTCTCTTTATAGGATATAATAGATTCTCTTTATAGGATATAATAGATTCTATTTATAGGATATCATAGATTCTGTTTATATGAAAATATAGATATGTCTTAGTAATAATGACACCAAAACTAACAATTTAAGATTGTGTTTTTCCCAGTAGCAAAGTCTGGTCGCGAGACTTCGACTTTGCATAAGACAATATCTGGAAGGATTATTTCATTTGAAGTGAGGTGCTACAGAAACATCCTAAGAACATCATGATCTGAGAACAAGAAGGACATAGAAATTTTAAAATTACCGAACTAAATGCAGGGTGGCTTATAAATACAATCATAAGAATAAAGCTTAAGTATTTTGGACACAGAGAGATCTGATGGCAGCGAAAGGCTGACTCTGGATGGCAGAGTGATAGGAAAAAGAAGAAGAGGGACCATCAAGAAGACAATGGACAAACAACATCAAATAATGTATGAGTATATCTCTGGCCAATGCAGGCCTGCTTGTCCTGGACAAGGGACAGCGAGGCGTTCAGAGTATCCACAACAAAGACAACGTTCTGGAAAGAATATGTCACTTTATATATATATCATCATCAGGTGCCATGCCGGGTGGCGTAGGCGGTCATGGCTCTCCACAGCTCTCTGTCCACAGTATTATGTATCAAAGTCGTTGTTGTTTCTTTGCCGTGCCAGGTTGTCAAACTGTCTAATATTTTCTCACGTTGTCGCCCTCTGTCTCTGGTGCCTTCAATATTGCCTGTTGTGATTATGTTCTCTAAACCTGCCTGTCTCATGAAGTGGCCAAAAAAAGAAGATATATATATATATATATATATATATATATATATATATATATATATATATATATATATATATATATACATAAAACAGTATTCTCCGTCTGGTAATATATAAGCAGAGTTATGGATGTTTGTACTGTATGACTTTTTTATATGCGAATAACACTTTGTTCTGATTGTTAAAAGTGAGGAAGACCTTCAAGAATTAATGATTGTAGTAGTCACAGAAAGTAAACTTATAGGCCTATTCCTAAATATCAAGAAAACAATAGTAATGGTTATTTCAAAGAAACAAAATACCCTCAACTTGCAAGATTAAAGTGAACGATATAGTATTAAAATAGGTTCACCAATTCAGGTATTTAGGTACACCGAATACAGCAGATGGAAGATATTCAATAGAAATACGAACAGAATAGGGCAGGTAAAAACAACATTCATAAAAATGAAAACTGAAAGTAGAAAAGTCATATTTGTATTGTAAATATGGGTCATGAATACAGAAATATTTGTCACAATGGCAATACTGATTCACGTAACTACAATAACCGCACACATCACTTATTCATTAAGTTTTTTTTGTCTGTTTGGTTAATATTTTCTGAAATATTTTATTATAATGCTTATATTTCTGTCACACATCTTCGGAGTAAAAAGTTCTGCCTTTTGGGTTAACTTCTTTCAAAATACCTTCATTTGAATGGTTAAATGTCCCATTTCCCATAATGGTAAACTGTGACTTCATATTTTACCTGAAATTGTACTAGTACAAAAAATATAATTTCAGCAAACTGGCAGCCCTGAAGCGTATGTCCATAATAGATATTGAAAGCTGAAGTTCAGTACTTCTGAATCTGCGCTTGACTACACAAATAGGCGCTTTTACTGAGATGTCTAGATTATACATGTTTTTTTTCAAGTTCATATTCCAAATGTGCTCACGAATCTCGCTCAATTCATAAACACGCAATTCGAGAATTGCGTGGGGACAATTGCTCTGGTTCGGTAAAGAATCATTGATCGGTACTGCCTGATGCGAAATCGTTCGTCCCCTACACACATCGTTGAATAAATAAATGTGTCTTTATAAACGTTCGTCTATGCAATCCAATGCTATTAAAGTAAATCGAAGTATATTGTGAATAAATACAAAAATATTTGTGATGCAACGAATAGCTTTTCGATGAAGAACAGGGTTACACGAGCCACGTGGCTGATTGCTTGGACGCCTAGAAATGTCAATACACAATTCTATTGAATTATGGAAGAATTTGTATGGAATCTTAGACTGACCCGTAAAACGAAATATTATTATGTCTCTCATTGATCATTAAATGTATGTTCCATCTGTAAAACAAGCGCCAGTGATGCCTTGAATTTTACACTAGATATGTGTGTCAACAGTAAATGAAATGGCAATTAGGTTATATATTCTATAGTAAATACGAAGTATGTGGTCTAACTGTAAAACAGATGTACGTGATGTCATAACTCCATCTCTAAATCCATGTTCTAACTGTAAAACAGAGGATGGTCATGCGATGCATACTAATCTAAATATATGTTCTAACTGTACAACAAATGTTCGTGATGTCATGCATCCTTTGCTATATCTATGTTCTGCCTGTAAAACAAACGTTCGTCATTGCGATACATCCTTCCTTAAATATATGTTCTAATTGTAAGGGAAACTTCCTTGACCAAATATTCTTCTTAAAATGTAAAAATGTCACTAAATAAATATATTGTAAAGGAAATGTATTTTTGACATAAACTATGACATCTTATTGACACTGTTTACATTCCATGTATGTCGTAAGAGGTGACAAATGAGGTTGTGGTATGATTGTTTGTCCCATCCTATATACAGACAAAGCGGCACAGAAGCCACGCTGGTCGAATCTATCATACCGAAAGATGCAGTTATCGCAGCAAAGCTGTAAGCCATGAAAAAGCGTATTTCATTATCTGGTTTACATCTTGCTATTCTGCAGGAGTTTGAGAATAAACGCACAATAAGAAGATGAAAACGCAATGTCTATCTATATGATGTGGCATTTGTTTGCCTAGCAGCGTCAGTGGTGGAAGAGTTCTCTGGAGATGGCCTTCTTGTGTGCTGTTCGTAAGCTTCTTCCTGGGGCTTCTTTGATTTCTGTGATCCATCTTTTACATGGTCTGCCTCTGGCTTTATGGCCGTTATATCTATGTGTTATGTCCATCTGTGGGATGCTGTTTGTTGGTAAGTGTGTGAAACACGTTTGATCTGTTGTCTTTTGATGTGTTCCAATACTGGTTTTGTTATCTGTCTGATGTTATCGTTTCTAATTCTCTCTTAATGACACTCCGAGTATTTTTCGTAGACATGTCATTTCTGATATCACTATTTTTCTTGTCTTGAGCTGTCATTGTCCAGGTGTGGCACTTGTAGCATAGTGATGGAATAATAATGGTCTTGTATAATGCAACTTTAGTGTCTATGTTTACATTTTTGTTCTTGAAAATACGTGTCATCTGTCCTAGAATCTGGTATGTTTTCTTGCATCTATTCTCAATCTCTTTACCAGTTTTCCTTTCACTCGATATAATGCTTCTTAAGTGAACTCATTTACCTGTTTAAGATGTTTATCATGGATGGAGATAGTCATATTTCTTTCTTTCTTTCTTTGCTATTGCCATTATTTCGGTCTTTTCAATATTAATCGACATGATGAATTTTTAACATTCTGTGTGGAGTCTTTCATATGTTCGTGGAATTGTTCTTCTGATGCCGCTATAAGTACTTGGAAAGACTAATAAGACTAATTAATAAGACTAATTAATAAGACTACTCTTGCAAAGAGTAGTACGTTGAATTTGTCGTTCATGTTATCTTCTTCGTTGCTACTAGTCAATGTACTACTTAAGTATGGTCAGATTTAACTATGTACTCTATCTCAACAGTTCAACAAAATGTTTACGGGTGTTATCAATTCGGGCAAGTAGCTCTGTATCCCAAGCGATAATCCACAGTGACCTTCACCAAAATAACCTCACGTTTTGATGTGCAGATGGAGTTAGTGAGAGATCAAAATTAGTAAGAATATAATTGAATTATATAATTAAGTTTATAGCATGGTCTCCTGACAATTGGCTTACGGCATATAAACAGTGTTAACATTTTCATTTATTCGACCCATTGATATTCGGTACATGCGAATGAAAACAGTTCTCAATACCAAATAAACTCAATAAATCATGTTAACTATGCAATAATGAAATAATCGCGTTAGCTGTGAACATGTAGCTCTTGACAGCCCATAGTCTTTCTGAGAAAACAACATGCACTTTTCAGTTGTGTTACTGAGGCGACACCCAGAGTCATATGTCTCATAGGCATGGGTATACAACTGAGGTGACACCCAGAGTCATATATCTCATAGGTATGGGTGTGTAACTGAGGTGACACCCATAGTCATATGTCTTATAGGCATGGGTTTGCAAACGCAGTTTATCGATGAATGTTTATTTCCCTGAAGGATACATTCCAGTGATCCAGAATCCCAGGATTACCATATCTGGTCAGGAGCACAGCATACACTTCTGGGCTAACTGTCTCATTCTTCTATCAGATATGTTGACAAATCCGCATTGATGAAACACCCAACACCCACCGTCACCTAAGAAACACCCAGCACCAACTCTGACCTATGAAACACCCAGCACCCACCCTCACCTATGAAACACCCAGCACCCACCCTGATCTATGAAACACCCAACACCCACCCTGATCTATGAAACACCCACCCTGACCTATGAAACACCCAACACCCACACTGACCTATGAAACACCACCCTGACCTATGAAACACCCAGCACCCACCTGAACTATGAAACACCCAGCACTCACCCTGACTTTGGTTCGAATACACCAATCTCGCACGGGATGTTCCGCTGCCAGTGAATTCGTACTGAATAATTAGTCGTATGTGCCTGTACCCATAGGGTACTGAACCTATTCTCTCCGCGAACATGATTCTGGTATAGGAAAGCATAGAAGGTAGAGTTGGGCTCGGGTTCGTTCGCCCCCTTAGCCGAAATGTCATTCACTGCTATCGTGAAACCCCTCGTCCAAGTCTGAATCTCGACACAATTTGTATGAGTACAGGAAACTAGAAACTTGTTCTCCAGCTGAACAAAACTTTAGTTCCGATTTCCTTTTAACGTTTTCCCGTTCCGTGTGCACGTAGCGCTGGCCTCTGTCGCAGGTGCTACCCGCTTATTGTACTCAATACGCTATCTTTTCGATTCTCACTATTCTTCATGACATCTATACATTTCGTGTCAATTGTATTGACTGCCTGTCCAACGCCTGAACAGGTCTGTATTGGCATTACGCTATCTGTGTTGACACAGAGATGTCAGAGGTATTGCTTGCAATTTTGCAGTAAATTCTCATTCCATCTGCAGCCTCTGTATTAACGGACATGATCCCAAAAGTGTTTGTCAGAAGCAGCACGAACCGTTGTACTGATTTCAGGATGTTCTACGAGGAGGTACTTTTGAGATCTTAGTTATCTGCTAACTCTTTGTCCGAAGAGAGAAATGCGGTGCCATTTGTACCCCACACTATTATATAATAACGATGATGATAATTAAGTAATCCCTTTAGCTGAGAGTAGGCACCTCTTGGCAACCAATGGACTTCATGATAACAATCACATGTTCTCCTCTCAATTGAGTAACCGAGGTGACACCGGAAATCGTATAAAATTTGATGTTCCAAATGTATTATGGTAATAAGGATGAGTAGTGTTGTGGAAACATGTTTAGTTCCCACAGGGAGGTACTCCAGTGCGACAATATCCAAAGTTTATTCTGCCCTTCAATAAGCACAACATATACTTGTGGGACTAATTAATCATTCTTCTGTCAGATCTGTTGAACCATTTACAGTGATGGTATGCCTAGCGCTCACCGCCACCAAGAAGTCTGCCGCAAACGGGAAAGGTGCAATATCCGCTGACCAAAATCTATTCGTTGTCCATTGGAACCATTTGACAGAATTCAAAAGTAATCCATAGAAAAAAACACATTCAGTTACGAATATTATGTTTTATCACAAGTAACTGGTACTTTCCAACTTTTTATCACAAGTAACTGGTACTTTCCAACTTTTTATCACAAGTAACTGGTACTTTCCAATGTGGCATCCTACTATAGATAGACAAAATTTGAAAGAAAACAGTGGTCATAATATTCGCAGTCTGAACTATAAGTGCAAGCCTCCGGTGCCACACAGACAAATAAAGTTGATAGTCGCGTATTTGTGTACTATTTCCTTCTTATTCTAACGGTCGTATCAACCACATGTGACTGTCAAGCGTGAATTGTACCACAGGAGAGCTAGAGACGATGATAATAGCAAGGAAATGAACGAACTACGAATAACAATCAACATTATCGTAACAAACAGTAATATTACACGTAATCTGACAAATTGTGCGAACATCAGATTCTGAAAGAATATATTGAACGATGAGATCTATGTGTGTGATCAAAACAGCAGCAAGTAATAGTAACAATGTCAACTGCCATGCATGCCGTAAGCTGCGATTAAATACGATCCATGTATGTTGATTATCGTCTTCTCGCACTGGACGTGTCCAAGGGTGCTCATGTCTTCGCTTCAGTAAATGGCTCAGTGTGTGAGCGGTTGATGATTCTGGTTATGTGTGATTTGAATGTTACTTTTTTCAGTGTGTGTGAGGTGGTCTCTCCGAATTAAGCATGTCCTCACTCCCAAAACGCGTATTTTCGATGCTGATTGGTCCTTATTGTCCTCAACATCATCCGTCGTACAGACTCGAAGAGCGTTGATTGGAATAATGCTAACCTCAGAGCATTGTATCTTGCACTAACAGTGATTCAAACAATCATTTGTGACTGGCAAAAGTTGACCAATAAAATAAAATGTCAGAGAAACAGGATTGTGGAGTTTAAAGTAAAGCTTTATCACCTAGCACAATCCACACGAGTGACAAACATGCAATCCCTCGTAGTTATATCAGGACCATCATTATATGGAGCGTGATACGTACGCCTTAAAAAAAGCTCTTGTTTTGTCAAACAGGTCGTGAAAACATTGAAAGTATAACCACATTATCTTGTATAGATAACAGGAAGTTGCGGTAGTGTAATAAGTCATTTGCCCGCCGACTTGCAGAACCAATGTTTCGATTCCACTCGTTATTCGTGCTTTCGAATAAAACTTGTTCCCGTGTTTCACTCAGCCACCAGGAAGTAGTGTTCCAGAACCAGTGTCTGGGAAGATCGAGGAATGGCACCATCGCTACAGAGCAGCAGTAGTAGACAAATCTAGTCAGACAGTAATGGTAAACCATTGACTAGACCACTGAATACTTATGTTTCTGATCAACCATTGACTAGTCAGCTGAGTATTTACTAGAAAACCGTGTGAGCTGACGCTGGTAAAAAATTCAGCTTACTTTTAACTTTACCTTCAATTGTACCTTTTCTGCTTTATTCATTCGACTTCGACCAGACTTTATGAATGACCGTCACATTATACGGATTAGGTAACATTGTGGTGAACATCCTTGAACTATTACCACAATATGAGCAGCAGGTTAGATCGTTGGTAATATAATAGATTTTCAGTCTGGACGCAGTACACGGTATAATTTCTCTATGTATATACATATATACATACACAATCACACACACACACACACTCGTATATAGATTCAAAGAGAGAAACGTAATTATGTTAGTATGTTCCTTTGATGCCAAGGGGGCACATAGGGTAAAAGTAATGCTTTTCCATGGCATGCGGTTCGCTGCAAGTTGTTCTAGTTCTTGGCTGATGTTAATACCCATTGTCATTTCTTCGTTCTTGATTGGTCTTCTATGTGTTGTTCTGAGTCTTCCACGTTTTCCTTTTCATGTCGCAGACCATGCCAGAGATTGGTACTGTGCTTATTGACAGATATATAGAATATAGCGTTAAAAAGATATGGCGACCAATGGATGGATGGATGGATGTAGGGGCGGACAGACCGACACATTAGTAGGTGATAGGTGGGTAGTTAGATAAGTAGGTACATAAAGTCAAGTAAAGAACAATTATACATTTCAACAAGAAATCTCATTTGGATATAAATTTGCAAGGACAATAACATGAATAAAAATATGCAACTGAGATCCTCTAATGGTCTCCAACTAAATTGCATGCAGTTTCTCGCCCTGCATGGGAACATGAAATATGTCGTATGTGACAGACGGACGGATAGATAGATAGATGGATAGGTGTATTGATCGATGGATAGATATATACATAGATAGATGGATAGACAGAAGGACGGGGACATATAGACAGACAGAAATATAGATTAGATAGACAAACAGACAGACAGGCAGTCAGGCAGAAAATTAGACAGACAGACGGACGGACGGACAGACAGACAGAGAGACAGATATAGACAGACAGACAGTCAGACAGACGGACGAACACACAGAGAGACAGACAGACAGATACAGACAGACAGACAGAGAGACAGACAGACAGACAGATGGGCAGACTGAAAGACGGATAGACGGATAGATGAATAGATAGATAGATAGATAGATAGATAGATAGATAGATAGATAGATAGATAGATAGATAGATAGATAGATAGATAGATAGATAGATAGATAGATAGATAGATAGATAGATAGATAGATAGATAGATAGATAGATAGATAGATAGATAGATAGATAGATAGATAGATAGATAGATAGATAGATAGATAGATAGATAGATAGATAGATAGATAGATAGATAGATAGATAGATAGATAGATAGATAGATAGATAGATAGATAGATAGATAGATAGATAGATAGATAGATAGATAGATAGATAGATAGATAGATAGATAGATAGATAGATAGATAGATAGATAGATAGATAGATAGATAGATAGATAGATAGATAGATAGATAGATAGATAGATAGATAGATAGATAGATAGATAGATAGATAGATAGATAGATAGATAGATAGATAGATAGATAGATAGATAGATAGATAGATAGATAGATAGATAGATAGATAGATAGATAGATAGATAGATAGATAGATAGATAGATAGATAGATAGATAGATAGATAGATAGATAGATAGATAGATAGATAGATAGATAGATAGATAGATAGATAGATAGATAGATAGATAGATAGATAGATAGATAGATAGATAGATAGATAGATAGATATTGTGCTGGTAAAATCGATGTTTAGAATACCCAGGTCATGTCACAACATGATTATAGTTGTGTATCGGCTTTCAATACGATCATCAGAATGTCCACAGACACGTAAATAAATATCGAGTAAATTACGATGGAGCTGTAAAGTATTCACCATTATTGATTGCAGCAGAAGCGAGGAGATTCAGAATAAGGAAAGGGAAAGACTGAAAAAGTTTGTGAATTTGTCAGAAACAATCGATCCATGCTATTGATATCCAAGTCAGATTAACGTTTGAAAACTCTATTGACATGTGCATCTACATTTATAGATATTATAAAATTAAGAGAAAAACACTAAATGGGGAAAGAAAAATCAGAATATTTCATATTTATTTGCTCAATTTTATATATGATAATTTAATTTCAATTATGATAATTTTATTTCATTATGATAATTTCATGAATGAATTAATGTACATATTTACCTTTGCTCAAAATAAATCCGTTTCTGTTTTACTTTCCAAAATGAGAACAAATATAAAATAAATTATAAAGAAATCACATAATTATGTTATGATTGATAAAGATTCCATTACGTTATCATTACTAGAAAACATACTTATTCACACGAGAGGTTCAGAGTTCCAGAACGAAATAAACAGTTGATATACATCCGTCCGGACCCTCTGATCACTACTGACTTAACAAGAGGGCCTACCGTCGGCTCGCGCTGCATATAACAGTGACATGGTTAGCTCGCGATCAAGAGTTATAGAAACGGCTAAACTCATTCACTTTGAACAGCATGACTTAATTTTATACGCCTTTTCTCATGAAGTAACAGTATTCTGTATATGTCTATTAATAAATGACGAATATAACCCCTGCGTGAAGCACATAAATAAATGGCGAATATAGCTCTAGTATTCTGTATAATACACATATATGGATGGCAAATATAGCTCTAGTATTCTGTATAATGTACATAAATAAATGAGCTTTGTTCAATATTTATTTCTCGAATGTGCACTGTACTATCCATTTTTATTTTTTATTAAACAGTCGATACTTCACCCACTCTCAATAGTAGGTTTCTGATTAAAACACTATAGTTCACCCACTCTGAATAGTAGGTTTCTGATTAAAACACTATAGTTCACCCACTCTTAATAGTAGGTTTTTGATTAAAACACTATAGTTCACCCACTCTGAATAGTAGGTTTTTGATTAAAACACTAGAGTTCACCCACTCTGAATAGTAGGTTTCTGATTAAAACACTATAGTTCACCCACTGAATATGAGGTTTCTGATTAAAACACTATAGTTCACCCACTGCATAGGAGGTTTCTGATTAAAACACTATAGTTCACCCACTGAATAGGAGGTTTCTGATTAAAACACTATAGCTCACCCACTCTGAATAGTAGGTTCTGATTAAAACACTATAGTTCACCCACTCTGAATAGTAGAGTCTGATTAAAACACTAGAGTTCACCCACTCTGAATAGTAGGTTTCTGATTAAAACACTATAGTTCACCCACTGAATAGGAGGTTTCTGATTAAAATACTATAGTTCACCCACTGAATATGAGGTTTCTGATTAAAACACTAAAGTTCACCCACTCTGAATAGTAGGTTTCTGATTAAAACACTATAGTTCACCCACTGAATAGGAGGTTTCTGATTAAAACACTATAGTTCACCCACTGAATAGGAGTTTTCTGATTAAAACACTATAGTTCACCCACTCTGAAAAGGGGGTTTCTGATTAAAACACTATAATTCACCCACTCTGAATAGGACGAGTATGATTAAAACACTATAGTTCACCCACACTGAATGGGTTTCTGATTAAAACTATAGTTCACCCACTCTGAATATGAGGTTTCTGATTAAAACACTATAGTTCACCCACTCTGAATAGTAGGTTTCTGATTAAAACACTATAGTTGACCTACTCTGAATAGTAGGTTTCTGATTAAAACACTATAGTTCACACACTCTGGATAGGAGGTTTCTGATCAAATGATATACTTCATACACTCTGAATAGGAGGCTTCTCATTCAAACATTATATTTCATCCACTCTGGATAGAAGGCTTCTGAATCAAACATATTTCACCCACTCTGAGCAGGAGGTTTCTGATTCAAACATTATTCATCGCCCACTTTGAGCAGGATGCTTCTGGTTCAAACATTAGACATCGCTGATAGTTGATGTTTTCTCGGTGTGAAATATAACTCTGAAAGAGCATCATACAAAGGGACACAATAGCGATATTGATCGTAATACCTTGGGATAAGCCTGAGTGTTGCCTGAGCCTGAAAAGGGAGCAAAGAATCGAAACACTATTTACTTTCCATGCATTGCGTAAGTGGCGAGTAAGGAGGTTATGGGGTGGAGATTGTTGTCCCATTCCATAAAGGGTCAAATGACCCAGAGGAAGTGTTGAAGTCGGATGTTTCAGAACGAAAGGTGCAGAATCGCAGTTAAACTGTAATCCATGGCACAACGCATTCTGTGTTCAGCATTCCATCATTCAATCAATCAAGTGGCATGCCGAATGGCTTAGGCGATCGTGTTTCTCCACGACTCTGTCCCTTGTGTTGTCAATAAGCTCGGTTGGTGAACTTCTCCCTTGCCATAATACTAGTCCATCTAGCAATTTCTCTCTTTGTCGTCCATGTCTCATATCTTCTTGATCTTTCCAGTGGTTATTAAGTGTTCAAGCTGTGTACTTCTCAGCAAATGCTTCAGAAACCTTGACTGTCTGCCCCTAATGTTTTACATGATTGATCTTTTTACGTCAGCATGTACTGGATTACATCCTGCTAATTTGCAGAGCGTGAGAATGAACAGAAGAAGAAGACGATGATACCTAGGGATAGAAATAAACTTTAACACACACAAATCATGTGAATTATATGAAAATACATTTGGTATTAGATTAATGATTCTCTAAGTAGAACTAGAGATTCATCAATATCTTGACATGGCCTCAAGGAGAGCAACGAATAGAAGCACTGGCACTATGCATATTGTAAGCGGCGACTAAGGAATGTTAAGGTTAACTGTCCTATCCCTTAGAAGATTCCTACTATTCTTTTTTCATCGTGCATTCTCAAACTCCACGCTGGATCCATATTAGATTTCCAGCACGTTGTACTCCAGAGAATGAAAATGCTTTGCGTCGCCGTTTTATTTACGACAATATCCCGACATATCCGTCTTCGGCGGACAATAGAAGATTTTTAAGTTGCCAAAATGTATAGTAAGTATTCGGATGTGTCTAGTCAAAATGCGCATATAGCGCAACCAAGCTGTACAGTTTTGGCATACCATTCGCTGAGATACATAATATAAATCAGGCGTTTGAGAACGATGATAGAAGAATAACAAGAGATCAGATATCACCATTTATCATGATCATGTAAACATAGTCTCCTGTTTGATATTGTCAATACGTCTATATGCTGCCGGAGTCCGAAGGCGGGCCAAAGAATAGCACTACTGTGGCCTACAATGTATGTAGCGACGACGGTGGTGCGGGAGTGGAGTTATCTATCCCAACTCACAAGTTGATGTGACCCATCCCATAAGTCAATGTGGCCCAAACCACAAGTCACAGTGACCCAACTCACAAATCAATGTGGCCCAACTCACAATTCAATGTGGAATTAGACTGTGTCAGACCGAAAAGACAGAAATTCATTTCATTATCTGAACTACATTCTGCTAGTCTTTGGGAGGGTGAAGATAAACGAACACAGAAGAACAACTCAATGTCTGCCGAGACAGTCTCCAGATACATATCGCAATTATATACAACATGAATCTTATAAATAAAGCACATAGTCATAAAATCAGTTTGTGCCCACACACTTGACTTTCTAATTTATAGCATTAAGATCCTGCTAGAAGGTGCCGAACTCTTCTGTTGTAGGTCGAATATTAGCAGAGAAATTCGAATATTTCCAGGCACGTCTAAGGTCCAACCAGAAATGTAAATTATGTCTTCTCACAATATTTGTCTTGGCTTTGCGCCAGGTCAGATGAATTGGTAATCCTAGTTTGAAGATTCACTGACATTTATACATTTATTAGAAAGTCTTGTTCTTTCGATGATTAATACTTGTATCTCTTCTGTAAGGGGGGGGGGGGGGGCTGTCCATCAATTGCGTGACAAATGATTTGCTCACTTTTTTTTAATGCCGTCTCCCCCCCCCCTCCCTAAATCTCTGAAAAGTTCAGGCTTCTCTCTTGCTTAAATTTGTCAGCACAATATAAAAAAACTTGAAAAAATAGTTTAAAAACCTACGAAACAAATACAAATTTTTCACATTTTGAAATATGTTTTGGTTCAAATTCACATGGAATTTGGCTTACAATTCCTGTTAACATGTAATTAAGTTAACCCCTTAAAGCCTAGAACCAGGGGTTAAAAACCATAACAACCTATGTCTTATATATTATGTCTGCTTGTATATGTGTCTCCTCTATTAGTTTTCCTATTCCGATAAATTGTGCTATCATATTGCAACTTATATCCAACGTTTTAATATTCGAAGTTCCTTTATCATTAACTGGTTGCTATTTCTGATCTGCTTCGGAGAACAGTGGTTCAAAAATGTGGTAGTTGGGCCTCTTGTTTGTTAGAGTTTCGTTATTAAACTAGTCATGGATCTTCCTTGTA
>CM067316.1:47966921-48003141 GCA_034231615.1 Meghimatium bilineatum
CTGCCTGCCTGTCTGTCTGTCTGTCTGTCTGTCTTTCTGTCTGTATGTCTTTCTGTCTGTCTGTCTATCTGTCTGTCTGTCTGTCTGTCTATCTATCTATCTATCTGTCTGTCTGCCTGTATGTCTGTCTGCCTGTCTGTCTGTCTGTCTTTCTGTCTTTCTGTCTGTCTGTCTATCTATCTATCTATCTATCTATCTATCTATCTATCTATCTATCTATCTATCTATCTATCTATCTATCTATCTATCTATATATATATCTATCTATCTATCTATCTATCTATCTCCGGTGTTGTTTATAAGTTTGGTGGGTGACATTCTCTCCAACCAGTGACAACCTATGCAGCAACTTCTCTCTTTGTCGTCCTCTTCTCTTCTACCCTAAATTTTTTTTTGGTGGTAGTGGAATGCTTTACTTGTATCATCACACGACACTAAAAGCCTTGACTCTGCGTCTAATGTCTGTTATAATTTGTCCATATGCTCCAGTTTTTCTAGATTTTTTATTTACCATCCGTGGCTTCACATCAATATAGAAGAATTAAAAGAGCATATAACAAATGCAACTGGAATTCCCGTATGCATTAATAGCACTTCATTCATAGAATGTTTCTCATTTTTTGAAATGTTTCTTTGGTGTGTGATATCCTGTTCTTTATGCCAATGGAGCCCCGGCCATCTGATGTTAACATGATGCCAAGATAATTGGCTTTATCACAATTTAATTTTGCATCATTGATCTTAATATTTCAGTTTAGTGATGTATGTTTTTGTGAGTTTAAAGAATATCATGGAGAATAAAATACACGATAAACTAAGTAGTGTCAAATGTTCATCGTATGATGTCTTTGCAAACTGAATGTGAATGTTTGTAAATCAGGATAAGATTTATATGGATCAGTGATTAACTTATTACATCCACTCCACAATACCAAATGTACAAAAAAGGACAAAATCTGTCAGTGTAGAATTCCAGATTTATCAAGTAATTTGTTTTCTGTCTTCTTTTTCAAATTCACGAAAGTACACAGAATGTTGTCTAGATAAAATAATAGTTTTGTCTCGTTGTTTACAGCTTTGATGCTGTATATATAATTTGTGTCCGACACACCCAAGTTCAGTTAGTATTGAATTGTTTGCTAACTTTAATGTATTTCTGGATTCGTCTATTAGCCAGCTGGTTAACTAGGCCAATGATAAACTTATTTAGTCGCACATTGTGATATGTATAACAATTTGCGCTGAGCATTCTCTATTCTTGATTAGAACTAGCCTCACAGCACGCGGGGCATTCGCATAAGTGCTCCGCCATCTGTTAAAGCGGCCATCCGACTCGATGGTGTTTCGAGTCTAATGCCGCCGAAACAAACGTCGACATCAGGGCACAACTCTGGCCCTTGCGACAGGTTTATTTGTTGTTCCATCCACACACGCGTGCCCGTAACTAGTTCAAGCACAACGTCGGCCTGTCGGAACAACATGGTAACTGTTATCGAAGGTTACGACTACGGTATTGTATAGATGACGTGTCATGAAGCTTCTATAAGAAGATAACTCAATATAAAGGCATGTCATCTACTAAGGTTTTCTGTTGCATGGGTGGTTTGTCTAGTGAGCCATTGGTGAGACCCACAGACACAACCGCATGCGCAAATGCATTCGCAGAGCATTACATGTATCTACTGTCCAGGTCATGCTGGGGGAAACGAAAGAGCCTATGTGCTGGCTGGTAAAGTCTTGTGAACAGTACGGAGATAAGAAGAGACCGTATTGAATTGATTAGAGCAGGCATGGATACCCTACGAGAGGACGAGGAGGAAGTCAAGCGAGATAATGTACATATTCAGAGAATGGTAGAAATGGGAGTGACCAGAGGCGAAGGGAGACAGTGCGTCCTCTCCGGAAAGATCAGAAGAATGCGTACTCAGCAACTGACTGGGACACTGAGCCTATACACTTTTAGATGGCTGGCGGAACGGCAAGCACAGAATATATGGGAAAGCCCCAGTGGTGTGATGCTTGTTCCTAATCAAGATTCAAGAATCAATTTACTAAGGTTTCACGAAAACTACCTGATGCAAAGCAACCATATTTTGATGTTAGACTTCTACACTGCACGACATTTGGAATTCACGTTTTTATAAATTGATAGGTAGATTGGAAAATGCACAAAACGAGTTTTGCTATGAAATAGTGCATAAGCAGCAAAAAATGGTACTCACATTTTACCGTACTACACAAATGTAGGTCATCCAATCAAACATACAGCACAACTGAAATTAAATATCATAACAATGTCTCTTCTAAAGCATACTCCGGTATTTTTGTGATTTTTATTGGTGAAAATTTTGACAACAGATCAAAATGACAAATGAAAATTACGAAGATATTCATGCCAAATTAATGACGTAGTCTATCAATAACATTGAAATCTCTAAATGAACGACAAATGGCGACACATTTCGCACTGATAGAAAACGTGATTTCCGTATCAGAGTGGTTCATCACTGATGTCGTTTTATTTTTTTATCTTGCATCAATTGGCAAGTACATTTATACGTTGTGTCACAGTCAATACAGAGTTGGAGAGAAAAACAAAATATACAAATAAGGCGTATTTCACTCCATCAACCGGGACTGTCAAAAGACTCATTGTAAAACACGCAAATTACGTAAACTGACAAAACATTTAAAAATGTATAATTTATAGAGAAAATATTTTAATCCAGTTACATTTTTAAAGGACAAACTTAGTTTTATAGGGTCGTGAAGAGATTCAAGCTGGATCCATAAGAATTTTTTCTATCTAACAAGTAGTTTCAGAGAACAATAATTCAACTTTGCGGGGCATTAGATGCTGATTACCGTTAGAAGAAAAACAATAGATGTTTTTCCTCTGATTTATTTAATTTTAGTAATAAATATCATGCTCTATTTTTCTAAGGTGGGGAGTTTTAACCTCACGTCCATTTGTTATTTGCGGCATTACAATTTAGTCTCCCCCCCCCCCCCCAAATAAAACAAGTATGCAATCCCCGGCAGTGTTTAGAATCACCCTGAGAACTACTGTGAATTTGATAAGACATCTTAAAAGTCATTGTTTAATCATGAGGGTTCCCTGTGGTACAAGAGAACAAGTTCTCGGTTGTCTAGACTGAGTTAGTACGGCATAAACTGGGAATGTTTATTATTCTCAATGGAAATTGAACATGATTTTCTCTTGGGACTCGACTTGTCAATCCACTCAATACCGTAAATTAATTGTGGGGAGAAAACGTAGTCCACTACTCTAATTTGGACGGTAAGCTATTGTTATTGATCATCAATACTGATGTAAATCTGCTACATGCACTGTTTCTGTGGTTCACGGATGTTTTCAACCACATTCCCCATGAGAAATGGTGAATCTGTCCCGTCGACGCCGAAAGGTTACCAACTTCTTCTGTAGTTTTGTTTGAAATTATATTTGTTGTTGTTGTATCAAGAGTGTGGAAAACTTCATATCAAGTATGTTGAAATCTACAACTGGTGTTGTTGTATCAAGTATGTTGAAATCTACATCTGGTGTTGTTGTATCAAGTATGTTGAAATCTACATCTGTTGTTGTATCAAGTATGTTGAAATCTACATCTGTTGTTGTATCAAGTATGTTGAAATATACATCTGTTGTTGTATCAAGTATGTTGAAATCTACATCTGTTGTTGTATCAAGTATGTTGAAATCTACAACTGGTGTTGTTGTATCAAGTATGTTGAAATCTACAACTGGTGTTGTTGTATCAAGTATGTTGAAATCTACATCTGGTGTTGTTGTATCAAGTATGTTGAAATCTACAACTGGTGTTGTTGTATCAAGTATGTTGAAATCTACAACTGGTGTTGTTGTATCAAGTATGTTGAAATCTACATCTGGTGTTGTTGTATCAAGTATGTTGAAATCTACATCTGGTGTTGTTGTATCAAGTATGTTGAAATCTACATCTGGTGTTGTTGTATCAAGTATGTTGAAATCTACATCTGGTGTTGTTGTATCAAGTATGTTGAAATCTACATCTGGTGTTGTGGTATCAAGTATGTTGAAATCTACATCTGGTGTTGTTGTATCAAGTATGTTGAAATCTACATCTGGTGTTGTTGTATCAAGTATGTTGAAATCTACATCTGGTGTTGTTGTATCAAGTACGTTGAAATCTACATCTGGTGTTGTTGTATCAAGTATGTTGAAATCTACATCTGGTGTTGTTGTATCAAGTATGTTGAAATCTACATCTGGTGTTGTGGTATCAAGTATGTTGAAATCTACATATTTTGTTGTTGTATCAAGTATGTTGAAATCTACATCTGGTGTTGTTGTATCAAGTATGTTGAAATCTACATCTGGTGTTGTTGTATCAAGTATGTTGAAATCTACATCTGGTGTTGTTGTATCAAGTATGTTGAAATCTACATCTGGTGTTGTGGTATCAAGTATGTTGAAATCTACATCTGGTGTTGTTGTATCAAGTATGTTGAAATCTACATATTTTGTTGTTGTATCAAGTATGTTGAAATCTACATCTGTTGTTGTATCAAGTATGTTGAAATCTACATCTGTTGTTGTATCAAGTATGTTGAAATCTACATCTGTTGTTGTATCAAGTATGTTGAAATCTACATCTGGTGTTGTTGTATCATGTATGTTGAAATCTACATATTTTGTTGTTGTATCAAGTATGTTGAAATCTACAACTGGTGTTGTTGTATCAAGTATGTTGAAATCTACATCTGGTGTTGTTGTATCAAGTACGTTGAAATCTACAACTGGTGTTGTTGTATCAAGTATGTTGAAATCTACATCTGGTGTTGTTGTATCAAGTATGTTGAAATCTACATCTGGTGTTGTTGTATCAAGTATGTTGAAATCTACATCTGGTGTTGTTGTATCAAGTATGTTGAAATCTACATCTGGTGTTGTTGTATCAAGTATGTTGAAATCTACATCTGGTGTTGTTGTATCAAGTATGTTGAAATCTACATCTGGTGTTGTTGTATCAAGTATGTTGAAATCTACATCTGGTGTTGTTGTATCAAGTATGTTGAAATCTACATCTGGTGTTGTGGTATCAAGTATGTTGAAATCTACATCTGGTGTTGTTGTATCAAGTATGTTGAAATCTACATCTGGTGTTGTTGTATCAAGTATGTTGAAATCTACATCTGGTGTTGTTGTATCAAGTACGTTGAAATCTACATCTGGTGTTGTTGTATCAAGTATGTTGAAATCTACATCTGGTGTTGTTGTATCAAGTATGTTGAAATCTACATCTGGTGTTGTGGTATCAAGTATGTTGAAATCTACATATTTTGTTGTTGTATCAAGTATGTTGAAATCTACATCTGGTGTTGTTGTATCAAGTATGTTGAAATCTACATCTGGTGTTGTTGTATCAAGTATGTTGAAATCTACATCTGGTGTTATGGTATCAAGTATGTTGAAATCTACATCTGGTGTTGTGGTATCAAGTATGTTGAAATCTACATCTGGTGTTGTTGTATCAAGTATGTTGAAATCTACATATTTTGTTGTTGTATCAAGTATGTTGAAATCTACATCTGTTGTTGTATCAAGTATGTTGAAATCTACATCTGTTGTTGTATCAAGTATGTTGAAATCTACATCTGTTGTTGTATCAAGTATGTTGAAATCTACATCTGGTGTTGTTGTATCATGTATGTTGAAATCTACATATTTTGTTGTTGTATCAAGTATGTTGAAATCTACAACTGGTGTTGTTGTATCAAGTATGTTGAAATCTACATCTGGTGTTGTTGTATCAAGTACGTTGAAATCTACAACTGGTGTTGTTGTATCAAGTATGTTGAAATCTACATCTGGTGTTGTTGTATCAAGTATGTTGAAATCTACATCTGGTGTTGTTGTATCAAGTATGTTGAAATCTACATCTGGTGTTGTTGTATCAAGTATGTTGAAATCTACATCTGGTGTTGTTGTATCAAGTATGTTGAAATCTACATCTGGTGTTGTGGTATCAAGTATGTTGAAATCTACATCTGGTGTTGTTGTATCAAGTATGTTGAAATCTACATCTGGTGTTGTTGTATCAAGTATGTTGAAATCTACATATTTTGTTGTTGTATCAAGTATGTTGAAATCTACATCTGTTGTTGTATCAAGTATGTTGAAATCTACATCTGGTGTTGTTGTATCAAGTATGTTGAAATCTACATCTGTTGTTGTATCATGTGTGATAGTGTCTGGTTGCAGAACCCTTCACAGGCAGGGGGTTTCACAGTAAGAAGTGAGAACCCTTCACATATAGCAAGAGATGGACGGCGTGAAATGCAACACATTGAATGTTTTGCTCTTGTGTAAATGTTGTCACTATGGATGCTAGTGGCACGCCATGCAAAGGTGTGTTTATCTAAGAACGTGTCAAGCGACGATAAAACACAAACGTGTGTTATTATAGGAACGTGTCAAGCTATGATCAAGTGCAACGTTTGTTTACCTAAGAACATGTCAGATAATAGACAGACGGGAATCATACCAGGTAGAAGCTTCCTGGTTGGTCTGAGGCAACGTGGGTTTATTGTAACCAGAAGGATCAATTTCTGATTGGTCAGAACTTTTCCTCTGGGAAAATGAAAGCTTTTGATTGGTTGGAAGTTTCTGGAAGTTTGGAGAAACTTAGGAGTGGAGGAGGAAGAAGGATTGGATTATCGACTGCCGAGCAGGGCGGTCGCATTTCACTCCTGAGGAAGAGTCCCCGGAGACAGTCCCGAGAGATTACTTGTCTCCCCGGAGAGACAAGTCCTAGTTAGTTTTGGCAACAGACAGGCAGAGAGCTGCAGTCTTGGTAGAAGGTCGGTCCGACTTGAAATAGAAAGGAAGATAGTCGAGCAAAAGTGAGATTAACAGTAGTATAATGAGATAGTCTATAATCTCATTAAGCTTATATTATAACGTGCGCCAAATTCCTGGATGTGCTAGGATAGTTGTGAAACCTTAGCATTTTGTATTGGTGAAATATCATAGAGATAATTAGTAGAATAATGAGATAGTCTATAATCTCACTAAGCTTGTACCAGAACGTGTGCTTAATTCTGGAAGTGTTAGAATAGTATGCAATCTTGACACTGTATAGTTTATGCTGGCGATAGATTATACGTCTAGTAAAATAATGAGATAGTTCATGATCTCATTAAGCTCGTGTCATAACGTGCGCCTATAATTCTGGAAGTGTTAGAATAGTATGCAAATCTTGACATTGTATATTTTATATTGATGATATATTATACGTCTCGGAGATATCAGTTACTCCAGAGTATAATATTGGTTGTGTCGTTGGTTTGAAGTTATATTAAACGACATTCTGATTATGTAAAAAAAAAGAGTGTTTCTGTGTTCATTGATAAGCACTTAGTAAAACCAAGAAGAGATCTACGTTAGCAGTCATTGTTGATCAAACATAGAACCCAGGGTTCGGAACGCAAAAGTAATATACTGTAACTCCTCCTCACAAGAATATACTGTTACACATGTATGTTGAAATCTACATCTGGTGTTGTTGTATCAAGTATGTTGAAATATACATCTGATGTTGTATCAAGTATGTTGAAATCTACATCTGGTGTTGTTGTATCATGTATGTTTCAGTGCTTTTTGATAAGAAACTAGGATCAGGGACCTGTCATAAATGGCTCTACTGGCTATTTCTTAGCCATCACCTTCTTCTTCTGCGATCAGTTTCATATGCTCAGAAGTCTAACAGGCAAGAAATCTCTTCACACACCCACAGATACAACAACACAAGTCGGAGAATTATCATCATTGTTGATGTGTTATTTAATTATACTTAATGACCAACTGCATTGCTAAATAGTTTGATTGTATTCAAAGGGATACTTTATGTTCATGTTTTTGATAATTAACTTCTTATAGCCCCCGTCTTGTAGCGTTGGTTATTATGTCTACCCAGTTTTCTAGCTACTGATGTTTCTCCGTGCCACAATGCAAAGTTTTCCAGCATCTTTCTCTGTCTTTCGCTGTCTCTTATTCTCTTCAAATCTTCCGTTGCCACGGTGTGTTCCACTTCTCTTCTCTTAATGTGTGTAAAGACTTGAGCTAGTCCAATTTGGATAAGGAAATGCTTTTATTGAGTTCAACTTCTTTCAGGATATCTTCATTTCTTTTCTTGTTATATTTCCATAGTGCTCACCTTATTTATTTGTTTAAAACTACATCTCTTCTGCCTCTGTAGAGAAATTATGAATAATGTCTTACTTTTCTGTTAATTGTCTATGATTCACTACCATACCCAGAGATTGATCCCATATAACGTCAATGAGCTCTCTATCACATCTATCACACATCTCAATTGACAGATATACATATAAATATATATATATTATATTCTTTCTTTTCGCTTTATACCCCTTTATACCTTGCAGTGCCAGAGGTAGAGGAGTTATCTCTATATATTACTCTGAATGTTCTTCACCTTATGAAACAATGCATTTAGTTTAGCTATTATGTATTTAACTTCCTGGAAACGTCTTGCATCTGCTTTTTTTCAAATGGCCGATGTATTTGAGCATGCTGTATTTCTCAAATGGATTTGTTGGTTACTATTTATATACTTCGTGTAACCAGCTAATGACGACCAACGAAATTCACGGGAATAACGAAAACATGACCTTAAAAAGACTTATTTGAATTCAGTTAGTTAATTCAGTTACCATATATATACATCTAATGTGTTCCATATATTACTATATATAATGTATACCATATATAATTGCATCAAATGGTCAACTGAATTATGCCAGATATAGTAATTAATATATGATAACACGTGTTGTTGTTTAAAAAAAAAAAAATCTAAGTGTGCATTTACAGGTAAATTCTAGTAGAAAGCGAGAGGATAAATTAAACATTCTTGAGACCAACGGGTATTGAACCAGCCCGTTCTGACGGCACCAAATCGCCTGGCAACTAGGATAAACGGGTTTCTGCGTGTTTGATTAACCGCTTGTGCATTTACAGTCATGATTGTGCAGAACCAGCTTGCTACCTATACCGTGTTATCCCACGACTGGACCGATTATTCAGACGTGTCAAGAACGTTCTGTTAGAAAACAGAAGTGGAATAATGTTTGGCTGCGACAGTTAAAACCCCAGCTTTCTGTTTGAAGATATAATAATATGGTGTGAAAATCCCAGCGTTATGTTTGAAGATAGAATAATATGGTGTGACCACCCCAGCTTTCTGTTTGAAGAGAGAATAATATGGTGTGACAATCCCAGCGTTATGTATGAAGATAGAATATTATGTTTGTGACAATCCCAGCGTTATGTTTGAAGATAGAATAATATGGTGTGACAACCCCAGCTTTCTGTTTGAAGATAGACTAATATGGTGTGACAACCAAACTGGTAACTACTTGTCTGAGAAATATTTCATAGAAAAAATATTTGTGTGGCATCATTATCATGTGCCGTTCAAGGTAACGATGGTGATACTTGATCTGTAGTACTGTGTATCATATGCACTTCTGTATCTCTACATGTCAACTACATGTCATCAAAATATCCAGTATCTTTTATCTTTCCCGCCATGTCACTTTCTCCATAAATTTTTCCTGCTATAGAATTTTATTTTACTTTACTCGTCGTGGTGACTGGAATACTAGTATCGCAACCTCCATCAATGTTATGGTTAAAATCTATGATATAATCTAATTACATCACGAATTGAACAGGATACAGTCTGGCAGAGTGCGTCGCCAAGGAAATAGACATATGATGACTATTGGATGACAGATAAAAACTATAAAATTCTGATATAGATGATGCTTGTGCTGAATATAATTTTCAATAAATATTATAATTTTTAAAAAAATTGGTAGCATATCCTATCCAGGACGTAGCTATCAACCCAGCATTTGTTGGCTGTGGTGATTTTCTAGGCAATATAAATACTTCAGTAGGTTGCCATTGCTTTCTGAACGGTCCGGATGCACAATTGCCTGTGGTGAGGATCGAACTCGGTACATTTGCCGTCACAGACGCGCTCTGTACCACTTTGCCACAGTACAATATTTCTGTTTGCTTTAAAGTCAGCTTTTTCTTCTTTAATTACTTATTCTGACTTGTGCTTTATGACTTGTGCTTTATGACTTGTGCTTTATGACTTGTGACTTGTGCTTTGCGACTTGTGCTTTATGACTTGTGACTTGTGCTTTATGACTTGTGACTTGTGCTTTATTATGTTCTAAATTATTTCTAGCATCGCTTTAATTGGATGTGATATAAAATATATACAATTTTCATTTACGTACTTAGTTTAGCTTTTTGCACAATTAGGTATTTTTTCTTTTATCGATTGTGCCATGGGGGGGGGGGGGCAGACCCCTGTCACAATTGCCTAGCTTGGACATGAACACAATAACTACTATATTTTACTCATAACACAAAACCAAGTCCTTCGTCGATCATACAGTTCTACAGACTCTTCGGAACTCGACCTTCTAAAGTGACACCATTTGACTTTTTGGGTGATTTTTAATTAGCTGTCGATAAGAACACAATGTATAACTATCCAGAGTCTTTTCCCAGCATTTGCTGTAAATCTTCTCATGATTGATTGGCGATCGGTTTTTGATCTATCACATGTTTGGTCGCTGATATGCTATAACATTGTGACGTTTCAAAACGTTGATAACTCCTCCAATCCACCTTCTACTTGGTCTTCCTCTGTATCTTGCTGTTTACATTTTCATGTTGTATGCTCTTGCCGCTGGCCAATAAAGGTTCATTCTCATTAAGTGACCGAACTATTTCAGTCTTTTTGAATATATCTAACCAAGATGCTTTTCGAAGAGTTCTTCTGATCTCTTCATTCCTCATATTATCTCATCTTGTTCTGTTTGCTGCTTTTCTTAGATATCTCATTTCACACGTAGTAAGCTTTCTCTCTTGTTCTTTTATTAGTGTCCATGTCTGACTTTCATAACACAATGTTGGTATGAAAACTGAATTTATGATTTGCCTTGTGGTTTCCATCTAGATAGATGCGTGTTTCAAAATTAGTTAAGTTCATACTTTACATAGTTGACTTTTTGAATTCTCGTCTCCAACTTTCTGTCCCTTCTTCCGTCGTCTGTAAAAATGTTCCAAAAATAAAAAGTGAACAACGAAAATCACGGAAAAGTCACTTTTGAAACATGCCCCCCCCCCTATGGCCTGAGTGTATACATATGAGGACAGAATCGACAATACTATAGAAAGCACAATGCATCGAAGTCGTGGTGACAGGATTACTTGAACCACGTTCTCATTAATTTTTTATGCTCAAAAAAGCTCGGACAAAACCAGATTAGACTGACGTATTCCGATGAAATGAGTATATCTCACCACAAAATACACACACATGAACAAACAACATTGTTACAACTGTAACAAACAACATTGTTACAACTGTAGAATCACGACCGTCTTTAGTAGACGGCCATGGTTGAATAATGACATGTTCTGCTTTGAAAACTTGCGTTTCTTTTTTGTCTCATTTTGCATTCACAAAGAAACAAAAAACAGTCTGTAAACAAGTTACCATTTTCTTTTTAAAGAATGATTTATATTGCTGTTCTCTAGAAAAACTAAATTAAATTCCGTTGATAAACTAACACGTGATTAATTCTATTTATAGAGTAGATCGGCCTGGACTAATTAACGTTTTAAAAGAAACGTGGACGATTTTTAAATGTTGTTGCGTCATTGTTCACAAGTTTGATAAATGTGACAGGCAGTTAAACAAAAGATTTGAGAGATAGCAAAAATAGAAGTGGTAAAAAATAGAACATGTTGAGAATACTATAATAAATTAGTTAATTTGTTCCTTTCGTGCCACATGCGGCACATATAGCAGATGTTTTGATTCTGTGTGTGTTGCGGTCCGCTGCCTGCAGTTTTAGTTTGGGTATAGTCTTGCAGCCTGTTGTTTTCCCTTTTTAAAATATGGTGTTATTAGGGTTGCTTTAGACTTTCCTCGTTTTCTTTTACCCTCAAGTGTCCACATACGGGCTTGTTGGTTTATTCTGTTTTCATCTAATCTTAAAACATGACCCAGGTATTACCATCTGCATTTTCTTATGAAGTTTTAACCATATTCTTGGTGTGTTTTGCTTCTTAAATCATTATCTGTGACACTATAATAAATACTCAATATAAAAGTTGATAGTGAACAATTTACGATAAGAAAGTTACATAGCGGTAAACAATTTTTTTAAAATGTTTACCTGGTTCTGGCATGTCATGTGACATTACTGTTTGTGTAAAAGAATCTTGTAGGGAACGGTGGACGATAAAGAAACAATCCAGGGAAGAGTAAAACATGGATTGAGAAGACCTGATACTCTACACATGCTCGTCTTAGCGTATGCCGTCACTTATGCGGATGACTGTGGGTGTACAATTTTGGTAGAAAGGGATATGACTTAGATTGTATGCAGATTATAACTTTCGTTCAAGACTTTCGCTCTGGTACACGAACAAATGCAGTCATTCCTCCAAAGCACAGATCGCCTGTTTCTCGTTAAAAAATAAGACAGTTACAGACAATGCCAGCTGCAAACCTGCGTGGGCATCGCCATCGACAGACGTCAGACTATCAAATACTTACAAATCACGCTTGATGGAAGATTTTTTGTGTGTGAAGCATATCCACAATGTAATTTTGAAATCTAAGCAGGGTATCTGTGCAAATAAAGGCATGGCATCCGCAGAGATACAGCAACGGGCACTCTTTTTTTCTGATACAGGCAGTGGTGATATATGTTGTGAACTGTGGTCTAGGATCACTCACACTCTCATAAACACAGGTGGATAAGCTTAAGAGAGTCAAGAATGAGGACAATTCTAAGATGTACCAGAGACACACCAATCTTTGCCATGAGGTTTCTTCTAGATCTAGCTAGCATCAAAGTAACACATCGAGTATATCAGATGAAAGAATACTTTAAAGTTACCAACAACGACCATTACCCTTTACACCAACCTCTAGATAACACAACAGGAAGACGCTCTATATAGCTTTACTGCCATGGTAATTCGGGAGTCAGGAACAACAAAAGAGCTGACACGTTGGCGTATATATATATATATATATATATATATATATATATATATACGTTATGGATAACAAAGTGATGATAAGAGACAGGATTAATTGATTAGAGCAGCCATAGTTACACTAAAAAATGTTGAAGTAGATAATGACAAAAACAATGTATATGTTCAGAGAATAAAAGAAAAATTAGTGGCCAGGGGAAAGGGGAGAAAGTTTATTTTCACTAGAAATACAAAAGAACCAACAACTGACTTGTTTACTAATGGTTTTGCCTCATATGGTCGAGGCCCGCTTCTTTTAACCTAAGACTGGTGTCCATGTTGGTTATATCAGGGCGTCGAACAACTCGCTAGTGGACACTGAGTTTATATACTGGTGGGTGACGGAATGTTAAGCAGAGAATTTATGGGAACACCCTTTGTACAGTGACGCAGATCCCCAATTAAGAATAAATAACATGTTCTTAACGCAGACTTTCATAACACTTTCATTACTGCGTTAGGGAGAGCTCTGGAAATAAAGGCTGCCGCCGCGACGTGTACAGGGTGAATTTTTTATTGCACTACCGAAAGACAAAAATCCTTGTCCCAGCCACGAATTGAACCCGAGACCTCAGGAATCTGAGGCCGGCGTTCTAGCCGTACGGCCACGCGGTCCACGTGCTCCGCAGACGACAGGTGAAAATAGAGACCACTATTTTCATCCCCATCCACAACAGTACTTCTACGACCATGATGGACTGTGAAATATACTACTATAAAATGATTGGGAGACTGCAGTAAGACGGTGTTCCACGTTGTTAATAAACATTTAAAACTTGTAAATGGGTTGAATAAGTTTTATACATCGCTTATAAAAAAAATCCATATCGACGTTTTGGAAACAACTCTTTGTTGGTTACGGACAAAAAGAAACACATAATTGAAGGAACTATACGCTCTTGAACTTATTTTCGTCGATTTATCGTCGATTCAGAATATACTAACTATATTATCACTGTTTAAAAAAAAAAAACAATATCGTGTTCTTATGCTCGATATGTACTTCCTCCGAGTGAAAGACTTCTTCAATAGGCACTGCACTAAGCTGAAAGCTGAACTCTCCTGGTTATGAAAAAAGCTCTGAGAAACAATCTCACTGCACATAGGAAGTAAAAGCAGGTTGCTCGCAATTGGTGGGGATAGCACAATAAAAAACAATAACAATGCTCAATATAACACTGGTAAACAGGTCTCGTTTGCAGAAGTGTGTCTTAGAAATAAAGGATAAAACCGTATGAGTCATGCATGAATAGTTCAGTGGTGGATAGGTTGCTTCGGCCTTACTCTGGCAATATTCACTTTTTCGAATACAACAAATATACATAAGCAACGTTTTGATTACAAAGCCTTTCTCAAGATAAATAAAAACAAATAACCTGGAAATAGAATTGAACATAACCTACATTTAAAAAAAGGATGTAGGCATCTATGTTACCAAAGGAGAACCACATGGCAATTGAGAATAATATAACACGAATTTCATGTACTACATGACTTTCATTTTCTTGTTCAAGTATCTTCCATGCATATTATTCCTGATATTTGTTCCTACTTAGCAAATTTGTTTATTGCTTCTGAAGTATCGTCAACATAAGTACTACTACTTTCTGTGTTCTTGTCTTTGTTTATATTCTTTGGTTTAATTATTTAAAACTTTTACCTACTTTCTATTTTTCTGAATTCTGCGCGTGGAAGGTCTGAAAGTCACATCAAAGACCATTGAGACCACCTACCGTCCAAAAGAAGACTATAAAGTTGATTACGTGCCTTGTTTCCAATCATGTATGTAGTAAGAGTGGCGTACAGAAAGTTGGGGGAATAAGATTATAACTTGTGGAGATATCCTTGCTGTATGTCATCTCTCAATTTCTAGCTTGTTTCTTCTACTAAATGATCATCATTAATGGCGATGAGACCCAAGCTGGTGAACGATGCATCTTTGTCTATTTGATAGACTTCTAGGTGGTGGGGAATGCTAGATGTGCAGATGGGTCAATAAATTTGACAGAAAAATTATCTAGTTGGCCTAGACGTTTACGCTCCTGGCATAACGTGGCAATCTTCCATTCGAGGACTAATAATGCATCCAATACCACCCCCAACCCTCACCCTCTCCCCCAAAAAACTATAACACAACAGCCGAGCCTTACAGATAAGCCTTATACGACTCCGGATGTCACCTTGGTTACTCGACGGAAGATCACTACTTGTGTCTGTAAAGCTATGGGTTGTCAAAAGCTAACTGCTCACAGCTGAAGGAATTATTTCACCATTATCATCACGTGTCAAGAGCTACCTGCTCACAGCTAAAAGAATGGAATTATTTCATCATCATCATGTGTCAAGAGCTACCTGCTCACAGCTAAAAGAATGGAATTATTTCATCATCATCATGTGTCAAGAGCTACCTGCTCACAGCTGAAGGAATTATTTTATCATCATGTGATAAGAGCAATTTATCTACCAATCTTACTACTGTCTGTCTAACTAATTATTTAACGGTAGGGTCTCTCTATATGTTCATTTTTCTCTCTCTTTCACTCTCTCTCTCTCTCTCTCTCTCTATATATATATATATATATATATATATATATATATATATATATATATATATATATATATATCCGCACACACACATGGGCCTATACCTATATACATACATAAACGCGGTACACCTTATTTGATTTCTAGAGCACCACACTTACTGACTTCCTTTGCCCTTCAATATAATGATGTTCCATGCTACACAGCAAGCAGGAAAAATCTATGGGTGACATTTCCCGCCCATTACATAGTCCGGACTCTCATGGCAATCAGTTTAAAGAGAACGAGGGAGGTAGACGGGATTGGGAGAATTCAAATGAGGATAAATTCGGTTGATTTGATTATGGCTGTAAGAGTAATAGCAAATTGATCAACTGGTTGTGTCTGTGTTCTCTTCAGTTGACTGTGATTCGTGACGATGCTTGTGGTTGTGTTGTGGTTGTGACTGGTAGTGCGAGAGTCCGTTTAACAGAAAGAATTTGCGTAGATTAAGGCCATAGTTCAATCTTCCATGATTGTGTGTAAACAATTGTCAGACTATTCTAGGGCTGAAGTATAGTATTGCTTTGAAATAAATTTATTATAATGTCTGAGGAAACATGTGAATAAATCTGTCAGCGTCGTTGTGAGATTGTGTCTATAACTGACTGAGAATAAATATATGAACGTGCCTGTGTAACACACAACAAATCTATGACAACGTATGTGTGTCACACACAATAAATATATGACAGTGTCTTTGTGACACACAAAATAAATATATTACGATGTCTGTCACACACACACAAATCTATGACAGTATATGTGTAATGCACACAATAATCTATGACTGTGTCTGTGTGTCACACACATAAATATATGCCAGTGGCTGTGTCACATACACAATAAATATATGAATGTATATTTTCTGTGTCCAGGGCCGGCCCTAACAATTGAGGGGCCCAATGCGAAACGGATTGCGCGGGGCCCAGTCTGTGTAGGGAAGAGAATAATAAAATAAATTATAATATGAATTTATGGGCCTATGAAGTGCGGAGCCCACTGCGGCCGCATAGGTTGCAATGGCCTAAAACCGGCCCTGTCTGTGTCACACACACACAAAATCTATGAATGTGTCTTGTCTGTGTCACACACACAATAAATCTATTAACGTGTCTTGTCTGTGTCACACACAATAAATCTTTGAATGTGTCTTGTCTGTGTCACACACAATAAATATATGAATGTGTCTTGTCTGTGTCTCACACACAATAAATCTATGACTCTGTCTTGTCTGTGTTACACACACAATAAATCTATGACTCTGTCTTGTCTGTGTTACACACACAATAAATATATGAATGTGTCTTGTCTGTGTCACACACAATAAATCTTTGAATGTGTCTTGTCTGTGTCACACACACAATAAATCTATGACTCTGTCTTGTCTGTGTCACACACACAATAAATATATGCAAGTTTTCCATGATTGAACAAAAATGAATGTTTATGTTTTAACTTGAACGAGAATAAATCTATTCGGTTGTCTATCTCTGGATGAGAATATATATTGCTGAGAATAGATCTATTGGATTCTTATCCGTGAAAATAAATCTATTAGAATGTTTTGTCTATGTCATAATAATTATATTTGATTGTCATTGACTTAGTGAAAGTATTTTTATTAAAAATATTTTCTCTGTCTCGGTGTTATTCAAGTATTTGTCTGTAATTGAATGAGATAATATTTATGACTTCGTATGCTGCGAATACAAAATAAATCTGTGTATGTCTGGTAAATGATAAATCTGTGTATGCTCGGTAAAGACCCCCAGACAATGCTGGATAAGAAACGGTGTTCTCAGAGATTCTTTCTTTATTCTTGATTTGAAACTAGCATCACAGCAGGCGCGGCACTCCCATAAGTGCCCCGCACTCCATTCCATCAGCCATCCTAGTGTATGTAGACTCAGAGTCCCGGTCAGATGTTGATTACGCGATCTTCGGGTCTTTCCAAAAAGAAATTACTTTTCCTTCCACATCTCTAGACACTCCCATTTCTGACATTCTTTAAATGTCTACGTTCTCAGACTCATTTATATTTCGTCTTCATTTTGCAATGAATTTATTACTGCCTTAATCATGTCTGCTTTATCTCTTCTCAGCAATGTGCCGTCTATCGCCGCATTGCATGCCAATAAGTCGGCTCTCTCGTTTCCTCTGACCCTGGCATGATCAGGGCAGTCTATTCATGTAATTCACTGGACAATTGAGTTATTCAATAAATAAAACCATTCCTTTCTCAAAATGTATTTTTCTATCTTGCGCAGCATGCATTAACAGTCTGTGCGTATTGCTAAGTGTGTTGATGTATCAGTTATCAACAAATCAATCCTGACTTAGTGAATGTCCTAACAAATCGGCCAGTCACTAATTTTAGTCTATTTCTATGTGTGTCAAAATTTTATAAACAATAGCCTAAATGGATAACATAATATATAGTACTTTTATAGCAAGTCAATGAGAACTAAAGTGTCACATTCATAATAAATGTGCTAAAAGGTACATTTAGAAAAAATCGATTAGAATGTGTCACATTTAGAACACATTAACTAGAAAGTGTTACATTTAGAATAAATCAATGAGACAATGTAATATTTAGAATAAATCAGTGATAGAATATGAGTCTCATTTAGAAAGACGTAATGAGAAAGCATGTGTTCCATTTATAACACATTAATGACAGATTATGCGTCCCATTTATAACACATTTATGACAGATTATGCGTCCCATTTATAACACATTAATGACAGATTATGCGTCCCATTTATAACACATTTATGACAGATTATGCGTCCCATTTATAACACATTAATGACAGATTATGCGTCCCATTTATAACACATTAATGACAGATTATGCGTCCCATTTATAACACATTAATGACAGATTATGCGTCCCATTTATAACACATTAATGACAGATTATGCGTCCCATTTATAACACATTAATGACAGATTATGCGTCCCATTTATAACACATTAATGACAGATTATGCGTCCCATTTATAACACATTAATGACAGATTATGCGTCCCATTTATAACACATTAATGACAGATTATGCGTCCCATTTATAACACATTAATGACAGATTATGCGTCCCATTTATAACACATTTATGACAGATTATGCATCCCATTTATAACACATTAATGACAGCTTATGCGTCCCATTTATAACACATTAATGACAGATTATGCGTCCCATTTAGAATAAGTCAATGAGAGAATATGCTTCAACTAAAACGCCTAAAATATAGAGCATGTGTCATATCTAGAACAAATCAATTATAAAGTATGCGCCCCATTTAGAACAAATTAATGAGAGAATACGTTCATGTAAATAAAATAAATGCGAGTATGGTATTTGTTTTATCTCAAATAAATCACTGCCAGCTTGTGTCTTATCTGAAATAAATCATATATATATATGATGCCTATAAGGTCGTTGGGCACTGGATTTTAAAAGACGTATGTGTGCTCAAAATGACGTCATTGAACGTTGGGTATTTCCAGTCATTGAATGTTATGGTCTAGTATCTAGTGACGCTAAGCAGATTGCTGCTAGCAGCGGCGTTCACTTGTATTCTTTTAGCTAACTAAGTTAGTTAGTTAGTTAGTCGTCGGATCATCATCACTGCAAACTGGACACGTCCATAGTTGCTTCGATCTCTCCTTTAGTGTATCCGCCATTACACTTCAGCTGACAATACCGGTCATATGCTGGTTGACCATCATTCTTCTGCGCCCTCCAAAACGTTCACTTCTAGCAACACCGCATTTCAATCCCTGATCTTTAATCCTAACCATTGAAAATGAATCATCATCCACATTAGTCTCACTCTCGCGTGCTATAACTCTTAAAGAATTCAAAACGTCAGCGCGATCCATTGCCCCATCTAGCTAACTAAAATCAGTGCTAACCCTGAACAAAGAGTATTTGTGGTGAAACGTGTGTGTAATAATGGAGATAAATATACTGACGATATCATTAGAGTTTTTGTGAAGAAATTTCTTGATGCACAATTTCCGACATCTATTGTAGTACAAAACGGCATTGTGCTACTGTACTACCAGCCATTGATCCCTTTAGGTGATTGAGTTAGCAGGAATGTTTTTCTTAAATACATGTTGTTGCGTAACTGTCACACGGATCCACATTAAATACACACAATGAATTAATGCAGGTAACGTAGTGTCACTATCAGTGTAACTGAGTGCCCCACGATTTTAGAGACACCATTTCCGTGTGTTGACGTGGCCCGAAAGGAGAGCAAAGAATAGCAATACTGTTTATCTTCCATTAATGTCGTAAGATGCGACTAAGGAGGTTATGGGATGGAGTTGGCTGTCCCATACCATATAGGGTCAGTGAGCCGAAGCCATGCTAAAGTCGGATGTATTAGGTCCAAAGGCGCAGATATCGCAGCAACGCTGTAAGCCATGACACAACGTTTTCCGTTCTCCGGACTACATGATGCTAATATGAAGGAGTTTGAGAACAAACGCAGAAGAAGAAGAAGAAGAAGAAACACCATGTATAAAGTAAATTTAAACAATTCATCTGGTCACAGCAAATAAATCTACTAAAAACATAAGCATGCCGCGGAGACCCAGCAATAACAAATTTTGTAACGCTTAATTAGATGTCTTGAGTATGTGAAAAAAACATTTTTTCCCCACAATTTTCCTCACGACGTTAACGATACGTTTTACACTCACTAAAAATAGATGCCACGGCCTGACGTTAGGTTTTTTATACATAATTTTTGAGGGCTTGGGGTTACAGAGACACAAATGATTAGATCCCTTTAATATGATTCTGGTGCATCAATCTAGTTTCTCTAGCACAGTGTTTCCCAACCTTTTTTTCTACCATGCCCCACTTAAGTCTTTCTAAAATTCTGATGCCCCCTTATGTAACATATACATATTTTGTTATATTCCAACATTGAATTATTCCTAAATGAAGCCTAATTACAACTTGTTCGAATTGCCTTCCTGAACAATCAGATACCCCACCCCCACTGTGGGGCATGGGCCCCACGTTGGGAAACACTGCTCTAGCAGAATATTTGCTGATCGAAGAATCGAAGGAATTGATTGAAGAGTGTGAAAATATGTGCTATTGCTAAATGAGACCGCATTTCAAAATATAATCTCTATCATCATCATCAGGTGCCACGCCGTCTGGCGTAGGCAGTCATGGATCTCCACAGCTCTCTGTCCACAGTATTATGTATCAATGTCGTTGCTGTTTCCCTGCCGTGCCAGGCCGTCAAACTGTGTAATATTTTCTCACGTTGTCGCCCTCTGACTCTGTTGCCTTCAATCTTGCCTGTTGTGACTATGTTCTCCCAAACCTGCCTGTCTCATGAAATGGCCAAAAAAAGAAGATTGCCTTTTTCTTCTAATGTTGATTAAGGTCCGTTTCGCATTTGACTCTTTCAACGCCTCTACATTAGTTTTTCTGGCAGTCCATGGTATTCTCAGCATTCTTCTGTAGAACCACATCTCTGTTGCCTCCAATCTCCCACTTTCCAGTTTATTTATTGTCCAAGACTCGCACCCATATGTTAGTATAGGTGTTATATAGCACTGCAGAACTCTCTTTCTCACCTCTAATGACAAGGTCATATTACACAGTATATTTTTCATTTTTCTGAATGTTGTATTTGCCTGTCCTATTCTGCATCTTATTTCTGTTGAACTTCTTCCATCTGCTGTAATCATTGTACCTAGATATTTGAATTGGTAGACCTGTTTCAATACTAATAATCTCTATAGTGTTATCAATTATCGTATCTGTTATAAGTTTTATTATTCTGTTTGGTAAAATAAAGTTGAAAGCTGCTTACCCACATAAACAAAAGACAGTCTGCATTTTTACATATATTATAAGAATAGGAAAGATAGAACACATTGTAACAGCAGGAAAATTGAGGAGCAAGAGAGGTAGGTGAAGATCAAGAGAGAAGATGCTTGACAACCTAGAATTGTGACATGGAGAACATCCAGTATCGGAAGTGATTGACAGCTCACGAAATACAAGGCTATAGAAAGACATTAAAACCAACGCTAGACTGCATGGACCTTAAGAAGAAATGATTGACAGGAAACGAAATAGTCTGGTGTAGAAAGACATGGACACACTGCGTGGTCATTAAGAAGTTGACTATAAAAAAGTTTATCGTGTGAGGTGTGCTTCTTCAACTATTATAAAAGTTATATCCATCATGAAGATAATGATACAACATCGATGATGTATGAATTGGACACTCTTGTTCTCTGTGTTAGTTGGTGAAGTTATAGTTTTACTCTTGTTTCCTTTGTCAATTGGTATAGTTTTATTCCTGTTTCCTGTGTCAGTTGGTGAAGTTATAGTTTTACTCTTGTTTCATTTGTCAGTTGGTATAGTTTTATTCCTGTTTCCTGTGTCAGTTGGTGAAGTTATAGTTTTACTCTTGTTTCATTTGTCAGTTGGTATAGTTTTATTCCTGTTTCCTGTGTCAGTTGGTGAAGTTATAGTTTTACTCTTGTTTCATTTGTCAGTTGGTATAGTTTTATTCCTGTTTCCTGTGTCAGTTGGTGAAGTTATAGTTTTACTCTTGTTTCATTTGTCAGTTGGTATAGTTTTATTCCTGTTTCCCGTGTCAGTTGGTGAAGTTATAGTTTTACTCTTGTTTCATTTGTCAGTTGGTATAGTTTTATTCCTGTTTCCTGTGTCAGTTGGTGAAGTTATAGTTTTACTCTTGTTTCATTTGTCAGTTGGTATAGTTTTATTCCTGTTTCCTGTGTCAGTTGGTGAAGTTATAGTTTTACTCTTGTTTCATTTGTCAGTTGGTATAGTTTTATTCCTGTTTCCTGTGTCAGTTGGTGAAGTTATAGTTTTACTCTTGTTTCATTTGTCAGTTGGTATAGTTTTATTCCTGTTTCCTGTGTCAGTTGGTGAAGTTATAGTTTTACTCTTGTTTCATTTGTCAGTTGGTATAGTTTTATTCCTGTTTCCTGTGTCAGTTGGTGAAGTTATAGTTTTACTCTTGTTTCATTTGTCAGTTGGTATAGTTTTACTCCTGAATCCTGTGTCAGTTGGTGAAGTTATAGTTTTATTCTTACTTTCTGTGTCAATTGGTGAAGTTATAGCTTTACTCGTGTTTCTAGTGTCAGTTGGTGAAGTTATAGTTTGATATCCATATGTGTATCGCCTGTACACAAGAGGGAAGTACATAACAGCGACACTGTTAGCTTTAATACATTTAGTAAAGAGTGGCTAACGGAGTAATTGGGGTGGAATTGGGTGTCCACCCCAAAGAAAGTCAAAATTTTCCGAAGTCATGATGAAGTCAGATGTGTCGGGCGTATATGCACTTATGTAGCATACAAGCTGCAAAAAATGACACAATGCATTACGTTCTCCAGGCAGGACATTATCCCACTAATCTACAGAAATATGAGAACAATGGTAGGAGACGGTATTCGTGTAACGTGTTTCACTGTATAAGATGTCATGTAACATGTTTTCCTGTATAAGATATTGTGTAATTATGTTTCCCTGTATAAGATGTCATGTAACATGTTTCACTGTATAAGATGTCATGTAACTTGTTTCACTGTATAAGATGCATATCATAAGAGGCGAATAAAAGTATGTGTGGGTGGAGTAAACTTCCTACCTGTGCAGGTAAACGTGACCCAAAAGCAGCTCTTGCCGGATATATCACGCTGAACGACTTAGAAATCACAGTCAATCTGTAAACCATAATATAACACATTTCCATTCTCTGCACTACATCCTGCTGGAAATCTGTTTGGACTTTGGTCGTACTTCAAGAGAAATCCAGTGGGAGTTTGAGAATGAAGAAATAAAGAAGAGAGATCCTCATGATTTCGAAAACGAACGTAGAATAGTAATAATAATTGTCATGTACATTATGGTATAGAGCAGTGTTTCCCATCGTGGGGCGCACGCCCCACAGGAGGGAAATTTGATTGTTCAGGGGAGCAATTTCCATAAGAAATTGTAGGGAACAATTCAATTTTTTAATATTATTAAAAAAAACTATGTATATACTACATTGGGGGGGGGTCAATATTTTAGAAAGACTTTGGTGGGACATGATAAAAATAAAGGTTGGGAAACACTGGTATAGAGACTGCTGTCTACGTTAATATACGATAGATATTCGGCAGGCAGGTCGTATAGAAAGTTGAAGGTATTGAAATGTCTTATTCTCTAGAATTCTATTCCATACAGAAATGATAACGCACAGCTGCAAGCACACATTAATTTAGAATCAGTTGCTTTGCAGAACTGATTTACAGACATCTTGTAGGATTATAAATGCAATTCGTGCTTCTTTTTCTATTTCTTTTTTCTTTTTTTTTTAAGATGTCAGATAAGAATTTAATTTATTTTGCAATTCTGCAGCGTATCGTGGTTTGTTAGCTTAATGAAAGCGTGCAGGGTTTATGAGCTTTCTGACCTGGTCTATCAAGAACGTGTAGAGAGTATAGACAAGGTAATCACTATATAAATTTATAGACACAATAAAAAGATAAATCTTATCGCTGCACCAGTGTTTAATGTAATGTCAAAGTCCCAGAAATGTTGACATTTTTAACTAGATTTTGAGAAAAACATAATTCTCCTAGTATCAATATGTACTTCAATTAAGGGAGAAAGGGGGTCCGGACGGCAATGTGGTTAGGGTATTGACCTTATGTTCAAGGGGTAGCAGATTCGATCCCTGGTCGTGATGTCTTATTTACCAGTCTTTTTCGAGTTTCCTTGGTTGTGTCGTGTCAAGATTCAGTGATACAAAAAGCTATGCTACTCTTGTCAGCCGGTTTTCTGTTTCCTATTTAGGGGTGGAATACGTATAGAGAAATTTTAGTACAATGAAGCCACTCATCAAAGATTTTTGGCCCACTTGAGCGGTTTAAAAAAATAAATAATTAAATATGGGAGCGATGTATCTCAATGTTGTTTTCTAAATTTTGCTTTTGTTTCAGAAATATCTGTGTATGTATCAGCATATGTTATTTTTGATTATTTTGTTTAAACGCAGATGTATACATCTGCGTAGGTGCGTTGCTTTTTTTTAAGAGAGAATACTGAAACATGTATTTGGTGAGTGATTAATTTCATGTATATTTATATTTCAAATGTAACATTGTGTTCCCTTTCTTTATACAATCGCTGGAAAAAACATAATTATAAGTATTACTTGCCTAGAATGTTCGATTTAAAATGTGTAACGTTCAATGGATTTTGTGTAATAGTTTAGTGAGAAGCACTTTTTAAACCATTCAAGTTGCGAGGAGAATTAATGCCAGCTAGGCGGACCTGGTTCAAATCCCTTTTTCTACCTTCTGATTTTTTCTTTAAACGCCAGAACTTGTCCACTTTTTTCATATCGGGGACGTGTAACACTTAAAATATTTGCGCCGCTGATATCACTTTTTTTTCTTTAAATTGTATATATAATGTACATTTTTACTTGACGGATAACTTGTATTATTTGAAAGACTGCAAGTCGAAAACTATGAAGATCTCATATGTTGTCCATCAAACCAACAGCCAGGTAACTGTAAACTACTACTAGATGGCTTGCCTTTATAATGACTATGTCATCCCTTGGATGTCCCACATCGTTTCAACAATTATAATGTTTGTAATTCCATCGGAGTAGAATGCTTCTTTTCAAAACATTGCACTACGGTGAGTGTTGGGGCTGTATCACATTAAACTCTGGATGAATCTCCCCATTGCACGACTATCCATGGGCGTGGCGTTGGGTATGTACTACATAAAGCTCTGACGGTGTGCGTTGAGTCTGTATTACATAAAGCTCTGGAGAAATCTCCCCATTGCAAAAAATGCACGAGCTCTTTTTCTCGTAATATCTGATTATCGAATCAAAGAATCAACAAATGAAACGAGTAAACACATGAAACGAGTAAACACATGAAACGAGTAAACACATGAAACGAGTAAACACATGAAACGAGTAAACACATGAAACGAGTAAACACATGAAACGAGTAAACACATGAAACGAGTAAACACATGAAACGAGTAAACACATGAAACGAGTAAACACATGAAACGAGTAAACACATGAAACGAGTAAACACGTGTTCGGGAGAAGTTCGCCGTGTTGCATGAATCTCCTACTGCCTTCATCTGAAAGAAGCCTTGTAATAAATACCAAACACGTTCATTCAGATGTAAACATGGTGCATGGCTCGTTTTCTTCTTCTGCGTTCGTTCCCGTAGTTGTGAGAATGCAGTCTAGAGAAAAAACTATGTTAAGTAACGGTTTACAGGTTGGCTGCAATATCTGTGCCTTTCAGTCTGACGCATCGGACTTCAGCATGGCCTGTGAACCACTTTGAGTCTCTAAGGGCTGGGCAACAGGCTCCACAACTTAAACCATTTATGTCGTCCGCTTTCCAGTCCGGGCAAGTTACCTGCGTGGTGAATTGTTATACTTCGCATTGCACCCGCCCCTCATACATACACCCAACCCCTTTCCTCCCTAAGCGCTATAGATCTTGTCTTGTACTTGAAATATATGGAGCCCCATTTTCAGAATTTATCAGAGTATGTGTCAATCCATGTGCGTCTACAACATAAGATCTACTACCTAATTGGAAATCCAGCTTTCTTAATAGCTCATTTGACTATTCAAGTGACTTTCATTGGACACTTTACTTATACTTTGTGTGATAGCCAATTAAAATTAAGCAAATAGTCAAATAGACCAGGTGTTCTCAACATTTTCCTACTGCGAGCACAGCACAACTAAACAATGAAATAAATGAACTACTTTTCGCAGACGACCAGAGCTTCATATACGAAAACGAAGAACAACTACAAAATCACGTTAACTCACTATCTGTAATATGTACAAAATACTACATGAATATCAATACACAAAAGACGGAAACTGAAAATATGCAGAACGCTGAGACCACCAAACATACAGATAGATAACATAGGAGTAAAACAAGTAACAGAGTTCAAATATCTTGGTAGTATTTTACAGAAAGTGGAAGCCTCGATAGAGAATTAGAGACTAGATGTCAAAAGGCAAATGCAGTAACATACCAACTGTCACCACTACTTCTTCATCCCAAGATCGAGATGGAAGTTAAAAGACAAATTATCTACAGTATATTCCTACTAACACTGTGTTACCAGTGCCAAAACTGGTCTCTCTCAACTTCACATTACAGAAAGATAGTTAAATGTGAGAGGAAACGCTTGAGGATAGCCGTTGGGGTCACTAGGCTCGATAGATTACGAAATGAAGATATCAGGGAAAGAATAGGTATAATACTTTGCACAGATTACATAGAAAGGCAGCATATTAAGTGGTTTGGCCACATTATGAGAATGCGTCACCACAAGTTGTCCATACAGACATATAACCAAATCAGATCAGGGTACAAAGCAAAAGGAAGACCACGGAAAACATGGATAGAAAACGTCAGGGACATCCTGTACAGACACGGTCATAGCACAGTCGAGGCCACACATCTGGCTTTAGAACGCAAGCTCGAGCTCCAATCACCCCTACGCTTAACGGCAAGAGTGGATAACAAACCACCTGGGGATAGACAATAGACAATAGATAGAGCACAGCCCACAAGTAATGTTGAGTTAGCGAGCACCCATAAACTGTATAAAAGGATGAAAGGAAAACTTATTCTTCTTCTGCGTTCGTTCTCAAACTCCTGTAGATTAGCAGGATGTAGTCCGGAGATCGGAATGCGGTGTGTCATGGTTTAAACCATTGCTGCGATATCTGCGCCTTTCGGCCTGACACATCCGACTTCAGCATGGCTTTGTTCACTGACCCTATATGGGATGTGACAGCTAACTCCATCCTATAACCCCATTAGTCACCTTTTACGACATGAATGGAAGGTAAAGTGTTGCTATTCTCTGCTCCACTTTCGGGTCCGGCAACACACGAGCGGAAAAGGAAACTGAAAGTGAACATGAAAAGTGACCATATATTCTTCTTCATTACACCGTACCCGCTCCCTTCCCTATTCTGTTCCCCACAATCGTAGATAGTAGCACTATTTGTTTCGGTGTGTGCAACAAAGTTTTCATTGTAAAGATAACTCACGATAGTTAGTACTATGTAAATTACTCCTCAACACATCATCAACACTCACCGCCGCGCAATGTTTTGTAAAGAAGCATACTACTCCGATAGAATTACAAACATTATTATTGTTGAAACGATGTGGGACATCCAAGGGATGATAGTCATTATAAAGGCAAGTCATCGAGTAATAGCTTACAGTTACCTGGCTGTTGGTTTGATGGACAACATGTGAGACCTTCATACTTTTCAACTTGCGGAGTGGCCGTATGGCTAGAACGTCGGCCTCAGATTCCTGAGGTCCTCAGTTCATACCGCGGTTGCGACAAGGATTTTTGACTTTCGGAGATGCAACACTAAAATTCTTCCTGTACACCTCGCGGTGACAGCTTTGGCACAGTGGCCTTTATTTCCACAGCCTTAAAAGCATCCCTGCATTCCTTAACAGGAAAACAAGCAGTAATGAAAGAAAGAAAAAGTTAGTACTCGCGAGCACTTATTCTTAACTCTCATAACGAGAGCACCATATGTCATTATGAGAGCACCAAGGTGGTCGCGAGCACCGGCTTGAGAACTCCTGCTGTAGACGGCCATGGTTAAACTCAGCCTACGTTCGTGTTCTTTATGTGCGACAATAATGTTCTTAACTATATGCCATTACTCTGAAATGGTTACTGGGTCGTTTATCGCTTAATAAGGGACGTGAATGACGATTAAGAGGACGTAAAGAGGACGTTTGTAACATATAATGTGAGTTGTGGTGTAGAGAAATATATTTTGGGAATTTGTAATTTCTGGGTTTAGTCAAGAGTTGGTTTACTTCATAAATGGAATAACAGCCCACAGATGTCAAGATTATGAATGCATTTCTCTCAGTTTAAGGGCAAGCAAACAAAACAATTTGTGACTGGTCTATGTCATTTTTCTTCTAAAGCTAAGCCTTCAACTTGATCCGTAATAAGCTTTCTTGTCACAAATGATTCTTTCTGTATTTTATTTATATCTGTTTCAAGTATAGCAGATTATTTTCGGTATTTTGTTGGTGTCTGTTTTACATATCTCAGGTTCTTTTCGGTATGTTTGTTGTTTGTTTGACGTATCTCAGATTGTTTTCGGTATGTTATTGTTGTCTGTTTGACGTATCTCAGATTGTTTTCGGTATTTTATTGTTGTTTGTGTGACCCACCTTATATTATTTTCTGTATTTTATTGTTGTTTGTTTGACGTTTGTCAGACTATTTTATATATTTTATCGTCTGTTTGACGTATCTCACATTGTTTTCGGTATGTTATTGTTGTTTGCTTGACGTATCTCAGATTGTTTTCAGTATTTTATTGTTGTTTGTTTGACCCACCTTATATTATTTTCTGTATTTTATTGTTGTTTGTTTGACGTTTGTCCGATTATTTTTTATATTTTACTGTTTGTTTGACGTATTTTAGAAAATTATTTTCGGTAGTTTATTGTTATTTGACTATATCAGATTGATTTTGGAATTTTATTGTTGTCTGTTTGACGTTTGTCAGATTATATATATATTGGTGGTTCTTTCTGTTCTGCCTGCTACTGTTATTTGAATCTCTTAGTTCATGCTTGTATAAGAATACCGGAGATTTATGTTTACAATCTGGCTGCTACTGTGATGTGAATCTCTCAGTTCTTGCTTTTATCTGGATGTCTATGACTGATAGCACGCACTTTCAATAATTAACACATAGTCTGTATCCTGATAGTTCCTATAGATCAGCTAACAAACCATAAGTGAGAGGTTTGAACCAAAGCACTTTTCTTATTGCTCTTATTGATTCATAGGAACGGCGATGAATCCATGGGCAGGTGTTGTGTTTTTTCGTTAAGAGTGACAAAATATGGATGGTTAACCCCGAGAACAATGAAATCAATCCATTATTTTTCTATTAATACGACTAACATAATTTTTCTTGTCTCCATATACTCCAGATACGATAATACCAATGAATAATAACAGTTTGGCATTTACGGTCTGTATATCTCTTATCTAACACATCATAAACTCCGTTAATGAACATAGTGCCAAAAAAACCAACCTATTTCTGAATGAAAACAAAACCAAGATTATGACAAGTGAAAAAAACCACTAGTAAGTTCTCAATCAGTATTAACAACTGCTAATTAGAAAGTGTCAACGGTTTTGAATTTCTGGGTTCTCTTTTCAACAATAACGGTGATTGCTATGAAGAAGTCAGAAGGAGGTTGGCTATCGGGGCAAGGAAGCGGATGCAAATAAAAAACAAATGCCTGAGCTGCTGCAAAACAACAAAACTAACATTCCTAAGAGCTTGCACTTCTCAGTGACAATACATGGATGTGAATCCTGGACATTCACCAACAAAGTGAAAAGTAAAATAGCTGCATCTGAAACATAATGTTACAGAAAAATCCTCAGGATACCATGGACCAAACAGATCAACAATATAGCCATCCTGAGAGAAATGAATGTACAAGAAAACTGGCTAAGTAGCATGTTTCTTTCCAGAAAACTACAATAGTTTAGTCATATCAAACACCATGACATCCTTGGGAGACTATAATATGGAGGTGATGATACAAGGATGATAAACAAGATGAACAATAAGAAGATGGACTCAAGACATCAAAGACCACTTGAACATCACAATAGCAGAAGCAGGACGACTGGCTCAAGATCGACAGAAGTTCCAAAATGTTGTGATGACCGCTACATCCTCTTCAGGATATCATATTTAATGATGATATCTCATTTTAACAATGGCACGACTCTCCTTCTTCACAAGCCAAGATTAACATCTAGTTAAAATTCTTTTACGTTTAATGTTAGTGAGTTCATGAATAACTGATAAGTTTAACGTTAGTGAGTGCGCGGATAACTGATAAGTTTAACGTTAGTGAGTTCATGAATAACTGATAAGTTTAACGTTAGTGAGTTCATGAATAACTGATAAGTTTAACGTTAGTGAGTTCATGAATAACTGATAAGTTTAACGTTAGTGAGTTCATGAATAACTGATAAGTTTAACGTTAGTGAGTTCATGAATAACTGATAAGTTTAACGTTAGTGAGTTCATGAATAACTGATAAGTTTAACGTTAGTGAGTTCATGAATAACTGATAAGTTTAATGTTAGTGAGTGCACGGATAACTGATAAGTTTAATGTTAGTGAGTGCACGGATAACTGATAAGTTTAATCCGACTCTAACAAAACCTATTACAGTATGTATATTTACTGATGTGGTATGACGCTTTCAAATCAGATTTCATAACGGCAAATCAGAACCACCGTAATGAATTGGTTTCCTGTTACTGATGACCGTACCTAGTCACCGACATACTGCATTTCCTTCTCGGGAAAGACAAAACGAAACAGTACACATTAGAATGAATATAAAATCTATAAACGGCTGGAATGAATATAGGATGTTGAGGTCTGAAAATCCACACTGACATCCTTTATCGCTGTTTTAACGTCTATGATGCCATAGAAACATTTGATTACTTAGTTACAAAACACGATGTACAGGAAGACTATACCATTGTGACATAATTAAGCCGGAAACGGATGATGATGTTCTCGTAGATGTCAGATATGTTGTTTTAGTTTGATATGACGCAAACACGAAGATATCCATATGTCGTGACCTTCCACTCCGCTTGTAAGACCTTTCAACAGAAAATCTTACATGACCTGAAAGGTCCATTTTGATTTTTTTCGTATTTTTCTTTGGTCGACGTAGACTTGTGATTCCAAGATTAAAAATAGTGAACAACGAAAATAATGACAGTAATAAAAAAACACGTCATGAATGAAGTCCTTATTAATTCTGTACAGAGGTATTCTACTCGATTGGATCACGCCTATGCTGTTTTGTAAATTTTAACTGTGCATTGAGAACCATGTTAGTGTAGTGGATTAAGTCACACACAGGTAGAAAGACGACTGAGTTTGATTTCACAGTCGCTCTTTGTTTTTACTGGTTGGTTGGTTGCTGATCCAGCGGTCCATGGGCTCGTGTCCTTTGACCCAATGCTATTCCCTGATATATGCATGTGTTTGTGATCTGTTGTTTTGTTTCATATAATGTGTTCAATTTAGCTGACCCCCGGAGAGAGAATTTATTTCCTGGCGTCATCCAGTACTAGACATTCAAAAAAGTTGCTGGTCAACAGTTTCATACGGATGAGTGCACAGTCGGCATCCTGGGGTGTGTTGTGGTTGTATTCTCTTCAGATGATTGTGAAGCTGTACATGTTGTGCGCGAAGTCGGAAGATGGTACTCTGGTCTTTCCTTCCCATGAGGTTGATGCTGTCCTTTAGGATTTTGGGCTGGCCATATATTTATAAATGTATGGTCCATTTTTTTAATTGGTCGGCCTCTATGTCTGCCTTCAACATATATGTGTAGCATAGCTTGTTTGATGTGGTGTGCTGTCTGATGGTAGTCTGCTGGGGTGTGCAAACTATTGCATCTATTGTCTCTTAATATATTCAAATATTGGGGTGTTTTTGTGTGTGTGTGTCTAGTGTCCTCATTCCTAATTATGTCTCTTAGCAATATTCCTAGGATTTGCGTAAGCATTCCTATTTCAGCTGTCACAAGTTTACGTTCGTCTTGTGCTGTCGTTGTTGTACATGTTTCGCATTGGTAGCACAGTTGCCTTAATAATAGTTTTGAATAGTGTTATTTTTGTGTTTAAATCTACATCTACATTTTTGTTTCTGGTGTCATTTGCCTAGGGCTTGGTACGCTTCACTACATCTGTGTGTATTCCTTTGCTGCTCTTGTTGTCTGTTGTTATATCAATTCCTATGTATATGAATTCTGCCACTTTTTAAGCCTGTTATTTCCAATATATATATATATATATATATATATATATATATATATATATATATATATATATATATATATATATATATATATATTTGTTTCTTTCTGTTCCTCCTATCTTCATTACTTTGGTCTTTTCTATATTTATAAGGTAACTTCTAGTGATGTTATTTCAGCCTGCCCCGAAGACGGATGTATCGGGCCATTGGTGCAAATAAAACGGCGACACAACGCATTTCCATTCTCTGGACTGCATCCTGCTGGAGCTCTAGTAGTACTGTTACAGGAGAGATCCAGAAGGAGTTTGAGAATGAACGCTGAAGAAGAAGAAGATTTCGGCTTCATAGTTAGAACATATCTCCCTACATGCATCAAGCAAGTCATCAGATGTTTTTGCCTGAATATTCTAATATAGACACCATAACCTGCTAGATGGGGTTTTTGAAAGCAGACCCATCAGTATAGACATGAATCCGTTGTTCTGGGAAGGTGTAATATTGTTTTCTGTGTTGCTTTCATAAGCGTTACTGGTGTCGAAACTTTTCGTTGCATTATCTCTTATTTCTGGATCTGTATGATTCTTTGTGAGTCCTCAAGAGGATGATGAGTGCATCCTGACTCTGAAAGACAAGTTACAGTGTAAGAAGTTTGATATGAGGGCTACCAGTCTGATCTCTCCCTTTTGTTTTTGCCTTCTTGAAGTCTGTTCTAAAAAGTTTACACTGGTACTGAGTTCACCATGTTACGCCCGACGGTCAGGCTAGAGCTGTGATTTTTCAAGAGTTTAGTTAAATCATGCAAAGTTTGAGATAGGTCTCCAAGTAGCATTTTGAAAAGTTTTTGTTTTTGTTTTCTGACCTCCACTTGAACGCTTACCTACTCACGGTTAAAAATATAATAGTCTCTTTGGAAGATGCTAGTCTGGCATGTGGACACTGACACGTGGACGCTGGCACGTGGACGCTAGCACGTGGACGCAGGCACATGGACGCTGGCATGTGGACGCAGGTATGTGGACGAACTGTCCGAAACATAGTTGAGGCAGGATCAACAGGGCGTAGATGTTTTACAACGTTATTTTTTTTGAAGATCTCCGTGTCAAGGATGTCATCATGTTATCTTACGCAAAGAATTGTCTCTGACACCACAGGTGAAATTAATTGTACCTTCTCATTCCTGGCATAGATAGTCCAGGGTTCAGCTGCCTTCTTGATTCGTGATTCTTGATTAGAAAACTGGCCTCACAGCACGTGGGGCATTCCCATAAGTGCTCCGCCCTCTATTCCATGGTGTTTCGAGTCCAATGTCGCCGAAACAGACGTCGACATCAGGGCACAACTTTGGCCCTTGCGACAGGTTTCTTTGTTGTTCTGCCCACCCCACGCCGTGCCCGTAACTAGTTCAAGCACAACGTCTGCCTGTCGGAACAACATGGTAACTATTATCGAAGGTTATGACTACGAGATTGTATAGATGACTTCTTTTAGAAGCTTCAGCTGCCTTGCATACCTTCATCTTGAAATCAATTTATACTGCCTTGATCAAGCCTGCTTCATCTCTTCTCAGCAATGTGTCGTCTATCGTCGCATTGCATACCAGTAGTTCAATAAACCATTCTTTTCTCAGCGTGTGCAGTTCTACCTTCTAATTCCTTCTATTACCAACAATAATTCCTTCTATTACCAACAATAATTCCTTTCATTACCAGCAATAATTCCTTTCATTACCAGCAATAATTCCTTCCATTACCAGCAATAATGCCTTCTATTACCAGCAATCATTCCTTCCATTACTAGCAACCATACCTTTCATTACCAGCAACCATTCCTTCCATTACTAATTTTTCTCTTGCTGTTATGTCTCTTTACATGGGCCAAAATATCTCACTTTTCCTTTTATAATATTATTTAGAAGCTAAACATTCTTTGCATCTAACATTCTTTAAATGTCAGTGAATTAACTGTTGACTGCCCATGGTAGTAATAATAACAACGATGACACAGAATAAGAAGATGGTAATGATGATGAGGATGATGATCATGCTGGAAATAATAGTAACACAAATTAATAATAGTTTAGACACAAGTTGCAATATAACATGTTTTATTACTTTCCACTGTGAAACCACGAACACTAAACACAATTGGAGAATCAATTTTGAACGAGTTTAGATTTACGTTTACACAAAAACTTTTCGTGCTTCATGGCTGAAGAAACAAACAAATGAAGGAGCCGTACACAGATTAAGAATAAACATGATTAACAATAGGAGATATTGACACATTTATTGTTTATTAGATCAATGTATTTAAATTGTATTTAATTTATATATTTTGCAACTGTTTATATTTAATTATATTGTTACTGTATGATTTACATCTATTTTATTAGAATTTTGCTCAAAATAATAGAGGGAAAGATTTCAGAAGAATAACAATATAATTGAAAGGAAAATATTAAGAGATTAATAGATAACAATGTGAATTCCCAAAATAGCAAACAAATATGGAATATGTGTCATCTAATAAAGTTAACTTTCAATGTGCAGATTTGCTTAAGCATCATAATCAATAATATTAATGATGTGTTGTGATCTTTAAATATATTTTAGCTCTTTCCCAATGAAGTTGAAAAATGAACAGCAACGAACAGAAATGAACAGAAACGAACCAGAACGAACAGAAACGAATATAAACGAACAGAAACGAACAGAAATGAATCTATGTGGCGTGCGTGTTCTTTGAGGACTGTTGTCCTCATTGAATTCTTTAAGCCACTCGGTTATGTGCAAGCTGTGATGCTTCTTCTCTTGTCATAGAAGGTTTTCGATGTTCTGTGTCCATCACTGTCTTAGACTGCAACTTGTTCTCTTTAGTGAAAACGTTTCACTCCAGGTTTAATTTTTCTAAGCCATTGTGTATTAATATATCCAACATATGTTAGCTTGTATTTTTGTTAGTTTTGGGAAGCAAGTCTTCTTCTATGTTCATGTGTCGACGGACGTCAATGTTTTATCGTCGTTTTTCCATGCATGTTTGTTTTGTTTCGTTTTTACGTTCGCTTCATAATAATCAGCACATATATTTATGTGATTTCCGCCGGGAGCGCAATTACGTTGTGCCACCGTTATGCCCTTGTAGGCTCAGCACAGCCGATTTCGGCATGACTTGACATTTCGGCTGGGATACACTAACCTATGAATGTGTACTGACTCTCTGCCGAGACGGTTTGTCCTTCACGTCTATCTTGCACGAGGTGTCCCGAAACTAGTGAAACTGTCTCGTGTAATTAGACTTATTGTGTCCGTGCCCATCGGGTATTGTACTTTTTTCATCCAAGAACCTCGTTCGCATTAGGAAGAACTCGCCAGAAAATTTGGGCTCTGACTCGTTCGCCCTCTTAGCCGAAATGTTGTTCACTAACGTCGTGAACTCCTCGTCCAAGTCTGAGTCATATACATAGACTATTAATTATTATTCAGAAACAAACTAGTTAAGAT
>CM067316.1:48003241-48037893 GCA_034231615.1 Meghimatium bilineatum
AAAAATTTCAAAGTGTTTGCTTTTAATACATCTATTTATATTTTTTTAATGTTATGCCACGCATTAATCTCTGTATATAAGTTTTAAAAGATATATTTTAAATGTTATGCCACGCATTAATCTCTGTATATAAGTTTTAAAAGATATATTTTAAATGTTATGCCACGCATTAATCTCTGTATATAAGTTTTAAAAGATATATTTTAAATGTTATGCCACGCATTAATCTCTGTATATAAGTTTTAAAAGATATATTTTAAATGTTATGCCACGCATTAATCTCTGTATATAAGTTTTAAAAGATATATTTTAAATGTTATGCCACGCATTAATCTCTGTATATAAGTTTTAAAAGATATATTTTAAATGTTATGCCACGCATTAATCTCTGTATATAAGTTTTAAAAGATATATTTTAAATGTTATGCCACGCATTAATCTCTGTATATAAGTTTTAAAAGATATATTTTAAATGTTATGCCACGCATTAATCTCTGTATATAAGTTTTAAAAGATATATTTTAAATGTTATGCCACGCATTAATCTCTGTATATACGTTTTAAAAGATATATTTTAAATGTTATGCCACGCATTAATCTCTGTATATAAGTTTTAAAAGATATATTTTAAATGTTATGCCACGCATTAATCTCTGTATATAAGTTTTAAAAGATATATTTTAAATGTTATGCCACGCATTAATCTCTGTATATAAGTTTTAAAAGATATATTTTAAATGTTATGCCACGCATTAATCTCTGTATATAAGTTTTAAAAGATATATTTTAAATGTTATGCCACGCATTAATCTCTGTATATAAGTTTTAAAAGATATATTTTAAAACACGCTTTAAAGTCAGAAAACCAAACACAAAGTTAATTTAACTACAACATATCTTTAGTTTAAAAATAAAATTCGATAGTGGGTAGTCTAGAGCCAGCTAACTTATAACAAAATTACTCTTGGACCAACTAGCATGCACACTTATCGGAAATCGATGCTCATCTTTGTTTCCAGTTTTGATGGTATCACTCAAAACCAGGAGATATTACACGTAATTACATGAAAACCGTGATGGCGGAAGTCGAGTTTGTCGAGTTGTATATTGTACCTTATTCAAGAGAGAGAACGTGATGCTTTACTTACAATACGCCAAGTATGCTAATCAATCTCAGTACAAGCACTGTTATTATGCTATATATTCAGGGGTCGGGAACCTTTTTTTCTGATAGAGCCATGGACATAACATATTTTGAAAAGTAATTCTGTGAGAGCCATACATTATGTTTAAAACTAAAAATTCAAGTAAATGTGTGCATTTTGTGTAATTTCAACACTAAAAGTACAATAATTATTTCTTTGAATTCATTTTAATAGCATTGTTATGCTGTTGCTAATCAATAATCGGTATTTCTTACCGTTAATGAGACTTCTGATTCTGAGCTGCAGTAGACTTTAGCACATTTGTAGAATGAAATATTGATATGCAATTAACATGTAGATCAAAGGAGTCTAAAGAAACATTTATTGATAATCGCACTTTTGTCTGCGACCCAGATGGAGCCACCAGTAGAGCCACATCTGGCTCGCGAGCCATGGGTTCCCGACACCCTGCTGTATATAGATACTTGTGTGTACATAATTGAGAATATTGTGCGTACTCGTATTTAAATTGGATCTTGGTACAAAAGAAAGGATCTCTATACGTGTGTCTTCCTATATAAATATATATATATATATATATATATATATATATATATATATATATATATATATATATATATATATATATATATATATATATATATATATATATATATATATATATATATAAGTGTTTCAAAAGCCACAGTTCAAAGATGTCACACAGATCCGCACAATTATTGTGTGTGTGTACAGGAGAGGGGCGTGTATGTATATATATATATATATATATATATATATATATATATATATATATGACATTTAGGTACAGGTTGAGCATATGTAGTCTCTTTTCTAACAAATGAAACAACTACGTATATTATTCAGCGTAACGGAATATCGATAAAAACGCATGGTAAAGAAGCTAAATCTACTTATAGAGCCATTGAGCTTCTCGCTACTCACTGAGGACCCCTTCCCGTCGTTAGATTTCCCTGGGGGCGGGGGGATTGTTTAGAAGGCACTTCTAAGTATACCTAGTGACTTTTTAATCCGAGATCAGCTAGGTCACGAAATCTTAATGAAACTGCGCATAATATTTAAAAAGTTGGACTTTGAACATGATGAAGGCACGATTGCTTAGCCTGTACAAAAACGTGTTCTGCACACTACTGTATATGAACATTTGTTGAATTTTTGGACACTATTAATACATTAATACATTATTTAATTCCTGCTTATTTAATTCCTGCGTTATTCCGGTGCTATCATATGGATGAGAAAGCTGGAAAAGCTCTTTATCTTCAGAAACGAAATTACTGAGTTTCGAGAACTAATGTCTTCGTAGGATAACTAACACCCATTGGAGTGAATTCAAATCGAATGATAAAATCAGAGAAGAGACACATCAAAATTTCATCACAGATGTTATCAGAAAACGCCGTTGGCCCTACATCGGGCATGTCCTACGCGCAGACACCAACAGAATACACCACCAATCTCTTGAATGGATACCTACAAGCAAAAGAGCAAGGGGTAGACCAAAAGAAACACTCAGAAGAACAATACTTAGAGAAAGTAAAACAACCAATATTCATACTATTCAAGAACTGCACAGAATAGCTTTGAACAGACAGAATTGGAGAGATCTGACCTCTGCCCTATGCGCTAACCTCAGCGCAAAAGGAAAATGAATGAAATGAATGAATGATGAATTAATACATCCAATCGTAATTCCAGCACAATGTGAACGATCGGCTTTCAAACTACAACCAAGTTCAGTCGAGGTTTCTCTGTGATTGGGGCCCACTAACCAATCTGCTACCTAGTCAACAAGGCAACATTTCTACATATTGCATACACATACACACACATTGCATACACATACACACACAAACACACACACTTAATCAAGATAAAATTAATTATTGCTAGAAGAATGAGTCGAATGGTAGACATGAGGAAGTGATTCTTGTGACGTAAGAAATCTACTTCATTTACGACTCATTTAACTTTAAGTACTATCCACACTTGTCTAGTGTTGCCTATATTTAGACTGAAGAAGTCTTGCAAGAATTCACTCCTAACGTTTCTTATGACTTCAGTGTCGTTCCCGTATCTCATTAACTTTCACAATCGATTTCGTGCAAAACTACCAAATTAGTCTAGAGCAGAGATTCCTAAAAGGTTTTTAGTACCGAGAATCCAAGGACACATGGGAGATTCAGTGGCTATATGACAAAAATAAATTAAAAAAGAGTAATGGAAAAGATCTTTTAAAAAGTACAAAAAAGCCTTCGTTGTACTCGGGTTTCTCCAAATGTATCCCGCCCATGTCAATGAAGTGCTCCCCGTCTACCAAGTGTACCACTCATACCACGTAACTCCATAACTTCAAAAGATGATGTCCCAACAAAAATGCACATATAAACGTGACGTCACAGCCTGAGATCGAATCCGCGAACTCTTGAACACGGGGCAAATTGCTTAACCACTATGCCAGTAGGTCGCAATGAGTAATAAAAGACAGACTAACAATTAAAATATACATAATTATTACGGCAATCATTCAGCAAACAATGTCGTATTTTAAGCAGTCATGAAACAATGCTTTTTTCAGACAAACATTCAGCAAACAATGCCATTTTTCAGGCAAACATTCAGAAAACAATGTCATATTTCAGGCAAACATTCAGCAAACAATATCAAATATTTTAGGCAATCATTCTGTCATCATCATCATCAAGTGCCGTCTCCTCAAAGAAAGTTGGCTCCAACATCCCCTGCCTCTTGTCTTGGTGGTGCATTCTGCTAGACTATAACATGTCCATCGTTTGATGTTACTCTCCCACTTGTATCTCTGCCTACCTCTTGCTCGCTTCCCTTTGACTTTACCCTCAAGTAAGGTCTTCAATAAGGTGTCATGTCTTTTAATGTGTCCGAAATATTTTATTTGCCTGATCTTTATTTCGCTTAGTAATTCTTTCTTCATATTATGTGTTTTTAGAACCTCTTTGTTTATTTTCTTCCCCTTCCATGATGTTCTTCCTATTCTTCTATATACCCACATCTCAAAGCATCAATTCTGTCTTCTAACTATTTATTTAGTGTCCATGTTTCTGAGCCATACATTAATATAGAATGTCAAAATAATTCCTATACAAAATGTATGACGGTATATTATTAATGGTTTATGAAATGTAGAGCATTGATAACAAAAGTCGTTTTTTATCAGAAAAACCAAAGAATGAGATAATTGATATCAAACGTCACCGTGTTGCATGGATAAAAGAAAAAGCCAACAATAGCTTGTTTATATAATAGTAACATTTCCGATCTTTTGTTGCTGGCGTCTGAGATGAAAGCAAAGAATAACAACACGGTGCACTGATATGTATATCTTTAGAGGCGACTGATGTGATTCTGAGGGTAGGTTGGCCATTACAATCCATAGAGGTTCAGAGTGAATGATGAATGCCCAACAGCCATGTTAACGTAGGATGTATTAAACAAAAGACGCAGCAGATATTGCTGCTAAGCTCTTAACTACAAAACAAAGCATTCTGGAATACATCCTGCCAGTCTGCTGGAGTTTGAGAGCCAGTACAGAAGAAGTAGCAAGGAAGCATGTCACGCATGCTGTTGGTTGGTTGGTTGCTGATCCAGCGGTCCATGGGCTCATACCCTTTGACTCAACGCATGTTGTTAGATACGAATTAATAAAGTTGTATATCCCATTCTCCGGGGCAGGTGTTCACAACCTGGTGCTAGGGACTACCTTGGTGCTCTCTCATAGAACACAGAAGTAACAATGATATATATGTCACACATGTTGTTAGATACGAATAATAAGGTTGAATATCCAATTCTCCAGGGCTGGTGTTCTCAACCTGGTGTTGACGACAACCTACTGCTCTCGTAATGATATGTAGTGCTCGCACCACATTTAGAAAATGCTCGCGAGCACTGAGGATCATGAATTACCTTTACAATTCACACTTTGTTGTCTTCTTCTTCTTCTTCTGCGTTCGTTCTCAAACTTCTGCAGATTATCAGGATGTAGTCCGGAGAACGGAATGCGTTGTGTCATGGTTAACAGCATTGCTGCGATATCTGCGCCTTTCGGCCTGACACATCCGACTTCGGCATGGCTTTGGGTCACTGACCCTATATGGGATGGGACAGCCAACTCCATCCCATAACCTCCTTAATCGCCTTTTACGACATGCGTGAAAGGTAAACAGTGTTGCTATTCTTTGCTCCCCTTTTGGGCCTCGGCAACATACGGGCGAAACTTTGTTGTAAAAACCAAACAAATAGTGTAAAAATATAAAGGTGGCGATAAGGTGAGATATTATCCAGCGTCATAGCACACGATTTATCATCAGTGCTCAGCTGCCTTGTCAGTAAACATAGCACACAAAACATGTAGTATCGTGAAAATAGTGTTTTATCCAGTATTACGTGGGAAAGGAATGAGAATATCTGTAAGATCTGTAAGATACAAGGCAGACGATTATATGACTTATTTTGTTTGCTAATTGGGGATTAAAGCCTCTGGCAGAGGAACGACCCATTTAACCTAAGACTAAGTTATAGCAGACAATGATTATATGACAAGTATTAACGTTCACTTTTATATCCCCTCCGAGTAGACGGTTTATTCAATAGGTATTGCACTAAATCGAAATTTAAAAGTTCCCTTGGTTATGAAGAAAAAAAATGTCAGAGAAGCCACCGCACTGTATATAGGTCAGTGATATTCAATTGCCGGCGTGCGGGCCACATCCGGCCTGCGGAGGCCTATTAAGTAACCCGCGGATAATTTCTAAAACAGTTAAATAAAGTTTTAAAAATACTAAATGTATACAATCATTCAATGTGGTTTTTTAAAATAAATATGGCCCCCATTTTCTAAATTTTGGCCCCCCAAGTAAATATAGTTGAATAGCCCTGATATAGAAAGTACGAGCAAGTAACTGGAAATTTCAGGAAATAACAAAGAAACAAACGATCACTTTTACTTTCATTTTCAATTTCATTTTCTGTGTTGGCTCGTTTCTTATTAAATCTTGATATCAGAGTAACATTCGAACTCGGCACATTTACCATCTCATTCGTAATATGGTGCGTTTAAAAAAATATAAATATATATTTATTGCCTATATATTAGGATACTCTCACACTCAGTATTACATGGGAGTGGTTCTCGCTAATGATACTATCACACTCAGTATTACATGGGAGTGGTTCTCGGTTATGGTACTATCACACTCAGTATTACATGGAGTGGTTCTCGCTTATGGTACTGTCACACTCAGTATTACATGCGCGTGGTGCTCGCTTATGGTACTGTCACGAGTTACTGCCAAATATTGTGTTTTGACCTTGACCTCTTTAATGATCTTATAAATCATGAGGCGAGTACAGTTCCGATAACCACGAGAAATTAATGACCAGCAGGAGACAGTCGATAGGTTGAATGATGTCCAATAAGCAACTATATTTTATAAAAGTAACTCAAAAAAGGTTGCGTTTCTGTTTTTGAACACTATAAATGAATTTTGCGTATTTTTTCATAGATATCACAAGACAAATGTGTATGTAATAAATAAGTACAGAATATTGCAGTTTTACGAGATTCACTATTTTCAATATTAAAACGACGAAAGTTTGCCAGGGATAGACATGCCGTCATTATTCCCTGTCAAATACAATAGTAGAGTTAACAAAGTTTGAGTGAAGTTCACCATGTTAAGGTTAGAGGGTAGAGTTAAAGGTGGAAGAAGCACAGAAACACCAAAAATGGCAGATATTGTCATGGGAAGATAGTATCAAAGATAGTATCAAAAATGGCAGATATTGTCATGGGAAGATAGTATCAAAGATGGGTATCAAAAATGGCAAATATTATCACGGGAAGACAGTATTAAAGGTTTGACAAGTCATAATTTTTCTAGATTCAACCGTATCACAGAGTGTTCTAACTAGCAATATTTGAAAATGGCTGCCTTAAAATAAACAATGTCGCGGCAATCCTGCAACAGAATGATTTCACAACCTCTATCACAAACACTACTCACCCGTAACTCTCGGCAATATAAAACATGCCGTCTAACTCCGTCTTAATGGCATTTGACGTCCAGTGATTTTCTTTGTCTCTATGAGTATACTCTGATTGACAGCCAATGAAAATTAAGGTATTAGTCAAATGAAACATTTTAAAAGGTTGGATTTCCTATTAGCCAGTAAGTCTTATATTGAAGACGGCTGTGGCTCAAAACTGACAACATCTTACAATGCTTCAAGCCAGTGTATGGACGGCAGTTCGAAGTGAAAGCAAAGAATAGTGACACTGCTATTTGGCATGCACGTTGAAATAGCTGATTAAGGAGATTCTGGGGATTTAGTTGGCTGTCCAATCTCATAGTGGGCCAGTAATTGTACTGAAGTCGGATGTGTTTGGCCGAAATGCGCAGATATCGCAGCCAATCCGTAAACCATGTAATCAGTTCTCCTGGTTAAATTCTGCTAATCTGCAAAATTTACAGAAGGAACGCAGACAAAAATAATAAAACTCTACGACTTTAACTGACTAGACCAGAAAGAACTAAAATTCAAATCATTACTGATTCACTGACCTCATTTTGTGTCACCTCGATCGCTGACTTTGAGAAGCCCTGATCTAGAACTTCCAATAATTACTGCCACAGTTCTAAAGTACAGATTTCTACTTCACTCTTTTGGTTGGAAATCTTTAAAATGAATTTTATTTTGTTAATTAAAATACAATGACATCGCCGTTGGCCTTGTCGGTAGCCAGGTACTTCGATGGTGTTACCTCGTTACATCTTTTTGTTTTGTTGTTATAAATCTTATAGCTCAGCGGTTCTCAACCTTTTTTTGACAGTGACGGATTTTGAGTGCACATTCTTGATCCACCCCGCCTACTCCTCCCGCTTGCCTAAACATTTATCACTAAACAAGACATTCAGTTCTGCATCTGCGTTTGCTCTCGCATTCCAGCATGTTAGCATAATGTAGTCCAGATAATGAAATGTTTTATAATTTACAGATAGCATGCAATATCTTTATTTATGAGTTCTTTCTCACACTCCAACTAAATCTTTATTATAGCAGGTTGTTCCTACTAGATTTCCAGCAAGATATGGTCCAGAGAACGGAAATGAGTTGTGTTGCAGTCATATATGCGTCAATAGTCGGACACACCCGACTTCGGCGGCGGCAACTAAAACATTGAGTGTTTCTTCCACTTCCATTTAGCGGTAGGCTTGTTTAACCATGTCGCTAACAGTGGGACATCAATACGTGAGAACTGGTTCTTGTACTTACACGCTGGTCGCCAACATCAAAACTAACTATGGTCAAGCGAGGTTGACTTTTTCTTGCTTCTAAATGTATCGCTTTCGACAAAACCATAAACGAACAAAAATAAAAGGTCTATTACTTTCTTTAGAAATCATCAAGAATTTTCAAGCTTCATTTCTATAGCTATCGTGCATCTCTCAAGCTTTATTTCTATAATTATCGTTTATCTTTCAAGCTATATTACTATAACCATGGTGTATTTCAAGCAATATTTTTATAATTATCGTTTATCTTTAAAGCTTTATTTCTATAATTATCGTTTATCTTTCAAGCTTTATTTCTATAATTATCGTTTATCTTTCAAGCTATAATTCTATAATTGTCATGTGTCTTTCAAATTATATTTGTATAATTATCGTGTATCTTTCAATGGTTCATGTTAAGTAGATGTGACCTACTTTTTGTACGGAACTAAAAATAGTCTCATAGAAAATGTAACTGGCGTTAGTGTGCGCAACTCGGGTAGGAGGAGATAAGCAGTGTTAATAAAAACATTACATTTATTGTGTCCATTTATCGAACTCAGTTGCGGAATATAGCTTGGATGGGAAACAGCATTTTTTAATTTTTTGGGAAGTGAAGGGGGGTTACTTAATTTTTTGGGCGATGTAATGGGGGACGGTTAGGCTGGTGGTCGATTTTTAATTTTTTAAAGCTCATTAAACAGAAATCTGTGATTGCATTAGTCATGTTAGTTTAGCGTTGAGTTTTCAGCTAATGACGTTAGATTTCTGTGACGACAAGAAGGTTGCGCAAACTATAATATAAATTGTATAACTGGGCGCATAAGATTGAAAAACGATTCAAATGTTGGACTGTTATCACATGATGAGGCCACATTTGCCTAATATGTACCCATTCAAGCTTTATTTATATAATTATCGTGCATCTTTCAAGTGGCTAGCTTCCTGTGATTTCCTTCCCCCGGGTAGGTATTTATTTCGCCCCCCCCCCACTTTGAATTATAAATGTTTCATAATTGTCCTCTGTTTCAAGTCTCGAGGTGGAGCCATATGGCTCATATTGAGAATCACTGTCGTAGTAGAAGATATTTGTATTATACATAAAACGTATGTTACCTTATGGTTTGTGAATGTTTATTTGTACATGAGTATGTGTGTTCTTGTGTGTGTGTGTTCTTGTGTGTGTGTGTGTGTGAGTGTTTGAGTGTGTGTGTGTGCATTGCTTGTAGTATACGCGAATGTATGTTTTAAAGTATGTGTACATGTATTTTGCATATTTATATTTGTTTGTATAAGTGTATGCATACACAACAGTAGGCACAGGTGATAGTGTTTGCGTAAATGCGTGTTGATGTATTTATTAGTTTAAGTGTACTAGTGAATGCATGTTTTGTTTGTCTATGCAAGCATGTTTATGAAAACTCAAGTTTCATAAATTGCTACAAGAATGACTGGCGCAACCTATGTTCGGTCTCTAAATATAACTTTCCAAAGTACTTTGGTGAATCATTCACACAACAAGGACTATAAATCACGCAGTCATACATTCTTTCATTCACAGAACAAAGAATATAAATCACGCAGTCATACGTTCTTTCATTCACAGAACAAAGAATATAAATCACGCAGTCATACGTTCTTTCATTCACAGAACAAAGAATATAAATCATGCCGTCATGCGTTCTTTCATTAACACAACAAAGAATATAAATAATGCAGTCATACGTTCTTTCATTCACAGAACAAAGAATATAAATCATGCAGTCATACATTCTTTAGACAGCTGGTTCTCATCAGTTTTAAAACATAAACCCTTTCGAGTTGAATGTTTTACGTCTCCCCTCCCCACTCCCCCGAATAAATTATATCGTCCAGATAGGTTTCTTACACTTCCCCACCCCTATATCCAATATCCAATTATTTTCTTGTGGTCCCCATCAAAACGCTGGGTACAGAATTACCATATGGCCCAAGTAGAGAAATAAATACTCTAGACCAGTGTTTCCCAAACTTTTTATGTACCATGTCCCACCTAAGCCTTCCTAATGCTCTCCCCATCCCCCCCTATGTAACATACGCGTATTTTTTTATTTTCAAAACTGTAATTATTCCCTAAATGAAGTCTATTACAATTTGTTTGAATTGCCCCCCTCCCCCGAAAAATCAAATTGCCCCCTGTGGGCCGTGGGCCCCACGTTGGGAAACACTGTTCTGGATAAAAGTAAAGGTAGATCATCTGGCAGTAACCTGTCGTCGGTCTAGATGTTTCCCTACGCGGGGCGCACGTCCCACGTGAGAGCAATTTGATTGTTCAGGGGGCCAATTATAAAAACATTTTGGGGAGTAATCCAATTTTTGAATATAAAAAAAACATGTATATGTTTCATATGGGGCCATCAGAATTTTAAAAAGGACATTGGTAGGGCATGCTAGAAAAACTTTTGGGAAACACTGCTCTAGATAATACAATTCAAAACGTGCTTGCTATATTACATCATTCGTATTCTAGTCATAAAAATAAAAATCGTCACGACCATAAATGTCATAGCACTAAATCATTCTTATTGTAAATATCGAACAGACATCAACATTCTAATACTACTTATTAGGACAATGAGCTAAATATTAATGGTTGAACCACTGTTTGTTAAATTCGATTATTTCTTGCAAAAAGTATAAATCATCCATGTAAATGTGTAAATAGAAATCATTTCTGATGTCCTTTTGCCTCTTTATGGCGATCAGAATGCAGATAAATGTAGAATTTCAAATGGACTATGAGGTCCTGAACATTTAGCATATGATTGCTTGTATGGGCAGGTTTTATGGAGAAAGTTACTTGCTCATTAACACTAACCCCCTCTCAGCTCTGCTTATTAGTTGCGAGGGGGAAACAATGCCAATACGCTTGTGAAGAAGGAGAACTGCAAGATATGCCACAAGATGGTTAAATACACTGTCAATTGCCTTAGTGTCTTCAAACTTGATTTTCTGTAGGAGTTTACTCTCATGGCTTGAGGTGTGGCTATCTACAGCACTACGGCCCTTCAGACTGAATTAATTTGGATCGCGTTCGTTACGTTTTTGATTATTGTTGGCCTTTTGCTATCTGGCTATTTACATACTTGGAGTCGCATGCCAAATATAGCCAATGCCAACCAATATATTTCAAGCAAATCGGAAACTAGTTCATGTTTACGTTTTAGTAGATATGTCCCCTAGACTGTCGGTCGGTCACGCTTGAGTAGTCACGTGCTAAACCTCAAGGCAGTTGGATTTTCTGGAGGGCTGACTCCCTTTGCTTAAAGAAACTCTCGTGTTAACCTATAAAGCAGCGGGTGAATACGACAAAAGATAACAGTAAGAAAATGAGGCAAGTCATGCAGGAACAATGATTGTTTCCACAGGTGATAGATTGTCAGCATATCCCCCAACTTTCCTTCGCCGTCAACTACGACATGCCTAGATAGTAATAGTGAAGAAGATAGTGCCCATAATCTTTGCCCCCTGTACTAGGACCTCAGGCTCCAAGTGCCCATAATCTTTGCCCCTGTACTAGGACCTCAGGCTCCATTTTTCCGCATAAGCAACATAGATCATTAAGAGTGTGAAGAATTAAAAAATATAATTGAAGAATATCCCGTTAAGAAATTATTATTCAACTATTGTTTAGACTCTACTCAAATGTCCAATAGAATAGTCAATACAATGCGGACGACGGGATATCAAACTAAGAACATGTTCGATAAAACGAGTTGTATTTGTGAAATAAAGGCTCACAAATCTATTTACCACCAAGCCGACCATAAATTATGCACACACATTAAATCTTCATGTTTGGGAGTTACCTACAAGTAACAGACAAACTATTTTATGCACAAATTACAAAACACACCTTCATATCATGCAAACGCATATAGACCAGGCGCAAACACACTCATAGCTCCACATACGGCAGCTACTTCACACATACACACACACACACACACACCTGCTGATTCACATATACATCATCACTGTCACACATATATCGCCACTCCCACTCATATAGCTGCCCCCTCATACATACTTCCACTCCCCCACATATTTCAGTTTTTTCACACATACAACAATTTCCTCATGCATACAACTGTTCCTTTACATATGTTCTTGTTGTTCGTCAATCACAAGTGATTATTACCATTTGTTGCATCCACTTGTGACATTCAGTTAGAGTATGTCCTTGACTATCAGTTTGTAGATGGCTAATAAAGACGTATTCTGATCGCAAATGTTCGTGTTCAAACAAGGGACGACCACTGAAGATAGTTATTGGTCCGCACGTGACTAACTATCTACTCTCCGTTGATGAGCTGCTGCATTTCTCCTGTCCTCACGTGATGATGTGCATTTTTTGACAGAAGAGAGACACATATCTCTATTTTGAGCATGTTCATTCCATTAATCTTGGTCTATTTCAAAAGATGTCAGTGAGGTCTTTAAGGAGTCCTTTCAGCACTTCTTTTATCCATCATGAGAACGTACTCACCATATAGATGAATCGTTGACAGGCGATGATTGTGCATATGTTCCACATGACCTACCCAGAGAATCTATGTCTGCATAAGAATAGTGTCACTCCTAGGGATATGAGATCTGTAAAAGACGGTGGTATCCGGAATTTTGTCTTGCCATCTGATGTTCATAACTGTTCTGATATAATTTTTGTGAAATTGAGTGAGCTTCCTCATATGGCGTCTATTCGCAGCCCATGTTTCACTAGCATATAACTGTACTGGGAGTACGACTGCAATGTTTTGTTTATGTGTTAGAGCCAGTACTTATATATGTATGATATGCTTCATGACTCCGGAAATAGTTTCATATAGTGAAATCCGGATTTACTCCAGATTTCAATCCGGAGTCGTTCCGGAGTTACCTATCAGCAAGATCGACTCAAAGAATGATGTCATATAGGGACTCCGGATTGCCAATCATAGAGTTACTTGTCAAAATATATCTCCTCCGGGAGTGGTCTCATACAGTGAATTAGGAATGTCAATCCGGAGTCAATAGACCCAAAGAAGGAAGAACTCATAGACTGCCTGAACTCACAAACTCCAGAGTCGATAGTAGGAGCGTTGGACAATATGCGGCTCGTGGGGTCCTGATCACGATCGGGTGTGTCGGGACGACTCAAGCCGGAGGGTCCCGGCGGTAAGCTCTGTGAGCGTCGAATCAAGACTCGGACTTGTGCTCGTATAATATTATCTATCTATCTATCTATCTATCTATCTATCTATCTATCTATCTATCTATCTATCTATCTATCTATCTATATCTATCTATCTATCTATCTATCTATCTATCTATCTATCTATCTATCTATCTATCTATCTATCTATCTATCTATCTATCTATCTATCTATCTATCTATCTATCTATCTATCTATCTATCTATCTATCTATCTATCTATCTATCTATCTATCTATATATCTATCTATATCTATCTATCTATCTATCTATCTATCTATCTATCTATCTATCTATCTATCTATCTATCTATCTATCTATCTATCTATCTATCTATATATCTATCTATCTATCTATCTATCTATCTATCTATCTATCTATCTATCTATCTATCTATCTATCTATCTATCTATCTATCTATCTATCTATATATCTATCTATCTATCTATCTAATCTATATATCTATCTAATCTATCTATCTATCTAACTATCTATCTATCTATCTATCCATCCATCCACCTACCCATTCATCCATCCATCCATCCATCTAGCCATTCATCCATCCATCCATCTATCTATCTATTTATCTATATATCTAATTATCTATCTATCTATCTATCTATCTATCTATCTATCTATCTATCTATCTTTCTATCGATATATCTATCTAATCCATCCATCCATCCATCCATCCATCCATCCATCCATCCATCCATCCATCCATCCATCCATCCATCCATCCATCTATCTATCTATCTATCTATCTATCTATCTATCTATCTATCTATCTATCTATCTATCTATCTATCTATCTATCTATCTATCTATCTATCTATCTATCTATCTATCTAATCTATCTGTCTATCTATCTAATCTATCTATCTATCTAATATATCTATCTATCTAACTATCTATCTATATATCTATCTATCTATCTATCCATCCATCCACCTACCCATTCATCCATCCATCCATCCATCTAGCCATTCATTCATCCATCCATCCATCTATCTATCTATTTATCTATATATCTAATTATCTATCTATCTATCTATCTATCTATCGATATATCTTATTATCTATTCACTAAACCCTTTGTTGCCTTTCAGCTTAAGGGTAGAAGAGTTTTCTGGTGATGACCTTCGAGAAGAAGACGAAACTAACTTACCGTATGGATAGCGAAGTCCATCTAACAGTCACTAACTTACTGTATGGATCACTAAGTCAACTTCAGGAGACCTGCACTTTTTAAGAATGGTTTGTACCGACAAGAGTAGCATTACTCATCAGTATTTGGATATCGACGACAACAACAAGAACCATCTTAATCTCTGTCACACTAAATCTCCATCTCTCCATTTCTTCCTCTAACTGTCATAATCTCTCTTTCCCTCTAATTTCTCCGTCCAGCTATCCGACTTTCTCTCTCTCCCCATTGCAATCTAACTAATAAGCTCTCATACCATTCAGAAATATTGCTGCAAACACAACACTCCAGGATATGGGTTACTCTGTGGAATCGGGGTATCCTGATTCTATTGTCATTTCTCTTGGTCACTCTCGACCGTAATTGAACACTGGAATTCCATGATTTGTTGAGGCACGTCACTGTCTAGAAACATTAAGCCGTAACAAGTATATGTCTAGTGTTTGCTGGGACTTTGTCTACAGATTGGTGAGCAACGATTTCTTTGTTTTGTGACACTCAATTTCAGATAGCAAGAATGAATGCGTTCATGTGTATTTTTGTTTATATTACCTAACACTTATATTGGTCGTCTATAAAGTCGCTGTGCAATAAATTTGAAATTAAATATGTGGTAAATATGATGCCATTGAAAGTTGTATATTTCCATTGTCCAGTGTACCGCGTCATGCAGGAGATTACTGTTAGCTGCAGCGGATTTCACTGATATTCTCTGACCAGAAATTGTACTAAGAAGCTGTCCATAAGTTAACGTCAACAAGTTTTAAGTCACTTTTGACCCCGGCCTTGTCAACAACTTGTCAAAAATGCATAGACCACTTCCTCTTATGATACATTTTTTTACCCCACGCTCTTACCACTTAAACATTTTAAAAAAGAGATTTAATTGGTGCATAAAATAGTTTTTGTTGACATTAACTTTTCTTCACACCCTTTTTCTTCATAAAAACTGTCAAACATTTCCGGACCCCTAACTTCCACAATTTTTGTCATAATTTATGGACATCCTGACCACTGAACGAAAAGTGTTTGTGGCGCACAAGTGTTTACTCTATTAACAGCCTGACTACTGAACAAAATGTGTTTGAAAACAACAAGTGTTTAATTTATGTACAGCCTGACTATGGAACAAAGAGTGTTTGTGGCGAAGACTTGTTTCCATAAATGTGAAAAATATACGGAAGATATTTTTATGGTCAGCCTGAAGACTGAACAAAATGTGTTTGAGGCCAACAAATATTTAATTTATGAACTGCCTGGCCACTGAACTAAAAGTATTTGTGGCGAACAAATGTTTGATTTTTGGACAGCCAGATCACTGGAAAAAATGTGTTTAAGGTGAACAAATGTTTATTTTATGGACAGTCAGATGATCACTGAACAAAATATGTTTAAAGTGAACAAATATTTAATTTATGGACAGCCAAATCACTGAACAAAATGTGTTTTAAGGCGAGAAGATTTTAATTTATGGACAACCTTCTTATTGAACATAGATTGTGGTGAACACGTGTTTTCAATAAAGGGGAAAAATTACAAAAATATACGGAAGATTCAAATAATTAAAATGTCATTCAGAAGTTTCCGGATGCACAAGTTCCTCACTGTAATACACTTTGGAATTTGATAACCAAGTTTCGTGATACGAATAGTGTGCAAGTTACACACTGATAAGGAATTCCAATGATTTAAAACGACTTGGAAAACGACTTTGGAAAATATCTACACCAAAACCAGATACTGGTTGCTTTTGAAAATTTGTAGCACTCAGTTTATGACTAGGAGTCAGCTTGAGATCACTACACTAGATTTCTACTGGTGGCACAGTCTTCCTTAGTTCGTCACCATGGACAATATAACAAAATGTTGAGCTAAATTAGGATTCAGCCTTCTAAAGTGATGCAGTTGACTTATATAGGAAATTTCTTTAGTTGTTGACACAAAGTAGACACAGTGACCAATGAAAACCACGGCAAAAGTAAAATGTTTTACTATAGAAGGAAGGATCCCGATTAGTCAGAAAGAACTGTATAAATGAAGAAAGACAAGATTTTTATTCCAGTTTTTGTCAAAGGGGAAATCAAATATTTATAGCCTAAACGGGAAACTAGTTTTGTTATCGATTTCACTACTAGGGGAAAGTGAATGAAGTCAGTTATAAATTCAAAAATCTATAATTTAGCATGGTACCGTGAGTTAATGTCCTTGATCGTTTAGCAAAAACTGATAAAAAAAAGATGAGATGACCTTTTTAGTGTTTTACAAGTGAAATTTGTTTTTAAGAACAGGAAATTTTTTAAGTCGTTACTCAAACCAAACAAATCACACACAAAATAAAGTGTGGCTACGGCGTATCTCCAGCAAAAAATAAAAACTCAAAATACTGTATAATATATATATGTATATATAAGGGGGGAAAAGGGCCAGATGCTCGCATTTTCTTTTAATCACAAAAATTTCGCTTGCTGGTTCCTATCGGCTTTTCTCATGCAGTATGTAACTTCACTATCACAGATGGTATTTTATATCTGAAAGTCCTCCTTCTTTCCGCAGAAACAGCGGTAGTGTTGTTAAGGTCATTTCGCCGCCGACCAGCAGACTGGGTCCACTCGTTATTTGTGGTTTAAGCTAAAAATAACTTGCAGGATTCACACGGCCACAAGAGGTTGGGTACCAGGAATGATGCTCTGTGAAGGACAAGTAGACCATTATTACAAGTGCGGTAGGCGACTCTAGTCAAGCGGGTTCTGGTCAAGCACTAAATAGACAGTTAAAAACTAATGGTAAAACTGTGTACTATGACAAACTTTCATAACTAAGTTTACTAACTTACTTCATAACTAAGTCTAGGGATTGGTATGCTTTACAACCTATGCTTTTTACCTTCTTTCCGCAATCATCAACTATTCTTTATATGCTACTTTATTATTTACTCCGTCTTATAAAATCATATTTTTGTCAATACCAATCTCAACATCTTCTCACTATCACATTCTTACAATTAGTTACATCATTTTTAGAATTCCCTGAGCGTTGTGTAAAATCTCAATCTCCGCGTCTGATCGATTTCAGGAAATTCCGATCTATACCTCTGGAGACAATGTGACAGATATCCTTGCCAAGTCCATTATGTTACGTCTGTGTGGTATATTGTATTAATCCGATACGGGACAGTGATTTGAGAAGTTCTATCTATCTATCTATCTATCTATCTATCTATCTATCTATCTATCTATCTATCTATCTATCTATCTCTCTATCTCTCTATCTGCCTGCCTGTCTGTCTGTCTTTCTGTCTCTGTCTGTCTGTCTGTCTGCCTGCCTCTCTGTCTATCCAAATCCCAATCCTAATCTAATCTAATCTAAACTAATCTAATCTAATCTAATCTATTATATTCTAATCTAATTTATCTATCTTTTCACTAAATATTTTTGTTGCCCTTATGCGTCAGCGGTAGAAGAGATTTCTGATGATAACCCTCGTGTGTGCTGAGTATATTATGGAAGTTGTCGCCTCTTTTATTTCGGTGGTCCATCGTTTTCGTGGTCGTCCTCTTGGTCTGCCTTGACTGTATTTGTGTTGCAAAGCTTGCTGTGGTATGCTGTCTGATGGTAGTCCGCTGATGTGTGCAAACCATAGTATCTGTAGTCTCTTAATATATTCCAAGATTGGGGTGGTGCTTGTTTTTTATCTAATGTCCTCATTCCTCACTCTGTCTCTTAGTAATATTCCTAGGATTCTTCGTAAGCATGTCATTACAGCTGTCACAAGTTTACATTTGTCGTGATCTGTCGTTGTCCATGTTTGGTATTGGTATCACAGTGTTGGCATAATAATCGTTTTGAATAGTGTTATTTTGGTGTTTAAATCTACATTTTTGTTTCTGAAGATTGTTATATTAAATATACAGATGACCGAAGTAATAAAGGTAGGAAGAATAGAAAGAAACACCAACATATATGCAAGTGACTCTCAGTTAGCAAAAATTCTCATACCTAGGAAGCAATATAACAACGACAGGAGCAGCATAGAAATACACAATAGATGTAGTAAAGCATACCAATCCTTGGGACAAATGAAACCAATCTTCAGAAACAAAAATGTATATTTAGTAAGTTAGGGATATATTGCGGGCGCATGAGACAAAGAAGGAGTGGGCAGGGTTCGTGAGAAGATGGAGAAGGGTTGGTGAGATGATGGAATGTGAAAGAGTGCGTGAGAAGGATATAGAGTGGGGACATGTGGGTGAGATGATTGAGTGAGGAAGGGTACGTGAAATAAAAGAATGAAGAAGGGTGCCTGAGAAAATTGAGTGGGGAAGGGTGCGTGAGATAAAAGAGTGGGGAGGGGTGCGTGAGAGGAAAGAGTGGGAAGGGTGCGTGATAGGAATCCAGATAGATTTAGCAACGATAGACATAATAAAAACGATCCAAGGAGAGTTAAAGAAAAACATATAAATAATAAATCAGTAAAAGTTAGTAATATACATATATATATATATATATATATATATATATATATATATATATATATATATATATATATATATATATATGTAATGAGAGAGGTGCGTATATGTGTGTGTGTTATTTGTGTACTTGTGTGTGTGTGTGTGCATGTGTTTGTGTGAGTCTGTGTTTGTGTGTGTTAGTGTATGTGTGTGGGGGTGTGTGGAGTGGAGAGAGAGTGGGAGAGTGGTGGAAGGCGGTGGTCAATGTGTCTATACAACGTAACAGATATGTGTAACAACGACACCTTATTATAGAAAGACATTAATGGAATTCATTTGCGAAATATAAGTTTTAAATATTGTTACCTGCCGTATGGAAATTAATTATTCATGCTATTAATTTTCTGTGTCTGTTCTTTTTCGTGTGTGTGATTAACCGCTACCATGTATCTTGTTCATCATGTGTGTGGACATATTCGTAGAGAATGAGGGCAGCTGGTGTTGACTCGGTTAATTTTGACAATGAGAGAAGCTGGTGGTGCCCTGGTCAATGTTTACAGTGAGAGAAGCTGGTGGTGCCCTGGTCAATGTTTACAGTGAGAGAAGCTGGTGTTGATCTGGTTGAAAATGATTGAAAATGAAAAGTGCTAATGGTGATGAGATTAATGTTGAAAATAAATTACTTTGTTGGTGATCATGTGAATGTTGACAATAAGAGAATGTTTAATCGACTGCTTTTTTTCAACATTTTATTGTTGTTATTGCGTTTTCTACTACAGATTTCAGTATTGCTGATACTCATTATTTTGTATTTTATATTGTTTCTTTTAGATTGTTTTAGATTGTCTGTCCCGTTGGTCATCAAGCATAACTATGAGCATTAACATAGTTAGAGTAGATCTATCTATGAGTATTGTTGTGTCTATTGATATATTGTTCAATTCTGCCATATATCGCTGCAGCTACAAATGGTTCTTGCTCCACTGATGTTTGTAACATCATTATATATATGTATATGGGTGCGTGCCTAGATGCGTGCGTGTGGTCGATTGCGTGCGTGTGTGTGTGTGTGTGTGTGTGCGTGTGCCTATGTGTAGGTGCGTGCGTGTCTGTGTGCGTGCGTGCGCATTGAAGCGGTTCTTGTACAGGGCACAGTTGAATTTTAAGACGCCGCTAATACATTGAATCGTATCGCCAATTACAAACTTCGGACTAGTAGCTAATACGACGAAGTGAGGCTTGAGAAGCGCACACACTATCAACTCTACTACCAAGCAAACAATATATTTTATGTGTGCGTGTGTTCGTGCATATGCACGTGTGTGTGTGTGTGTGTGTGTGCGTGCGTGTGTGTGTGTGTGTGTGTGTGTGTGTGCGTGCGTATTATTGCGTAATTATTGTTGAGATAAAAAAATAAGTTTTTATAAATATAAATTCCTTTTCTTCTAAAAGACACATTATATAGAAAAGGGTACCACTTCCATAGAATCATTATTATACAGTTTTTCATTATATGTGCCTACATATTCTATATACCTGAGCCTAATATACTTGAAATATTCATTAAAGATATTTTATCATGGAAGATATAAAATGGTGTAATAGAGAAAAAATATATATATATATATATACGCCCATGTGTAGACATAGCTCGATGGGGGAAAATTGGTAACGAAACTACTATCTGCCATGCATGAAACGGTGCAGAATGTTTTAGGGCACACGTCCTCAGTCAGTTGCTCGAGAACACCTAGGAGCTCTCGTAATGGCATGTAGTGCTCGCGCTATACGAATTAAAAAGTGCTGCTAAACACTAACCATAACGAATTCCCTTTATAATTCACATTATATTCTACAAACCGAAACAAATAGTGTCTTATCACGATTGATGGGAGAGGGGTAGATAAATGAGGGGGTATTTGTATGGTGAAATGAAGATGGTTTATATGACCAGTTTTCACGTCCACCTTTACTTTCACTGTCCATTTCTATATCATTTTCTGTATTGTCCTTGTCAATGTTAAATTCCATAATCCAGGATATTACACTATCTGTTTAGATATATACAATATCGTATGAATTATCCTGATTGTTCGTGCTAGTGAGCACTTATTGACTTGCATGGTATGAGCACTGCATGCCATTACGAGAGCATCAATGTGCTCGTGAACTACGGGTTGAGAACGCCTGCACTACTGAAACAACAAATAAATGAATTTTTATGTAATGTGAAGTTGGCGAAAATGTTTGTACACTGAATAAAACAATCTGTTTTTCTTTCTCTCGTCGAATATACATAATCATATTACAAGCTAGACATCTAGATACGGAATAGTCCAAACTTCTGCTCTGACTTGGGGACATCCAGACGTTGGAAGATCATGTGTCTATGTTTATTAACAATGGATTTTCTGTCTTGTCTGATTGATGTCAATTTTAGTGGAAATTATTTATCGTAAGAGAGGAAAAATTTGAAAATGTATTCCTGTTTTTATATGAGGAGTCCGACTCTGTGACGGGGAAGTACGGGGCGTGTTTGTGACGGCGAAGTACAGAGCGTGTTTGCGGCGATCAAAGTATCGATTCCAAATAAAGTGGCATGCAATTGTGCATACGGACCGCTCAGACAGCAACTAATAGTGAAGAAGGCTGCTAAACATGACAAATGGGTACAAACATGAGCTACGTTAGATCTAAGTAAAAATTTCACAACCTTAGGCTCTGATCAGAAATTTGTCTGGAAAAAGAAGAACAAATGATAAACTTGCGATGGATGCAAACAGAACAATCACCAAGGACAAAAAAAACAACAGAATACTGAAATATTTTTTTGCCAGTGTGAATAGAGTAAGAAGGCTATCCGAGGCTGACAAGAGGCGTCTATACCTACTGAAGCAGCAAGAAATAGTCCAAACTACTAGCTCGTTCATATTTGAAGATGATTTCAATATACAGGAACTCCAACAAGGGCTGAAAAAAAACTAAAGAAAAAAGTATCCTGTACCAGGTAAAATTTACAATGAAAAGTTAACACGCATGGGTACATCAGGGAAAGAAGTAGTCCTAATAAATATGAGCTGGAAAAATGGAAAACTGTCTAAACACTGAAGAAATTCTCACAAAACTTCAGTCCTGAAAAGTAACAAACTTCCAGATGAACCCAAAAGGTACCGTCCCATATCACTAATATCATGTCTTGGGAAATTGTCATAAAGAATGGTTAACGTACGACTTTACTGATTCCTCGATAATTCGAACATCCTCTGCCATGAACAGGCTGGCTTCGGCAAAGGCAGTGGCACAGAAGACGAACTATTTAGGTTGACACAGAAAATCGATGATGGATTACAGGAAAGCAAACAGACTGTAGCCTTCTTCTTTGACTTACAACAGGCTTATGATCAAGTATGGAGAAAGCGTCTCCTGATGAAGTTGAGTGAGGTAGGAGTTAGTGGAAAGCTATATAACTGGATAAAATACTTCTTCATTGAGAGAACAATCCAGACAAAGATAAATGATGCAATCTCATCTAAAGAAGTTCTAGAGGAAGTCTTACCACATGGTTCTGCTTTGAGCTGCACCTTTTTTCTCATTTACATTAATATCAAAGCTGAAAAATCCCTCTATGCTGATGACCTAACAATATGGCAGAACCTTAAGAATGTTGAAAGTGTAGCTCAATAACTAAATGAAAAGTAAAGAAGTCTACACGAGTACCGTCAAACATGGAAGCTGAAAATAAACTGTGAGAAAAATTGCCTATACCATCTTTACCAGGAGTCATGTAAAGGCCCTTTCAATTAATGCTTTTTAGAAGGGCAGACAACTGCAAGTGATCTCTGACTATGGACTCATTTCGGTTAGGAAATCTAATAATTCTAAATAATTTCCTTTCTTTGCAGCACTTTCATCCTCTCAGTGTCTACGGAATGCTAGCTCCTGTTTACTTAAAAACTATTATCGACTGAATGAGTTGTTGCAAGTATTGTCTGTTTGAAAACACAATCTCATTATGTTTTACTGCTTATAGTCGTGCAGCTTTCGGTAGCGCATGTTCGATTCGTGTTTTGTCCGGCAGATGAAATGCCTCGGTTCAATACAAGAATCAGTGGACAAATCGCGTGACAACATACCAACTTTTTAATTTCATATACTATTGCATAGAGCTTCCGTTTCTCGGAAACTCAAAATGTCGAAACTTAAAATACCGATCTAGCGATTTGCGCGCAATGAACTGAACATCCACCTCCCACTCAGTTCGCAGCGCGTATATCGAGTGATCAGGTGCTCTCATCGCGCAACGGGAAGAATATTGGATGCCTCAGTATATAGGCCTACGTCTTTATCCGAATTTTCTGTTTCATTATGCTAGCTATTTGTTCCGTAGAAACCTGTCCACTGATTTTTGTATTGTACCAATGCCTCATTGTGAAATAGATGATGTTTTGAAGACTGGTATTTTACTGCTTTTCTAATAAAGTTATTTAAATCACAAATGCCTGTCTTGCACAATTCATAGTATGTGGTCTCAAACAATAGACATACATAGCAAAATATTTTGTCAGCGCAGACAGTTATCTAAGGAAATCTGTCATACCAGGACGACTAAAAATTATATTTCTATTATTGCGAAATTCTATAATTGACAAACGCGGAGTTGGCCTTTTCAATTTCAACACACATCATTGTTCATATGATAAATTACACATATAAATTGTCAAAAGAAAGTTAACAATATTTTAGTCTACACACTTTAGTTATTAGTCTTTAGTTATACACACCACAATTAATTGCACACAGGAAAATATAATAGCCTATGGCTTATGCACAGTGTAATAGATAAAGGTTTCCAGTTTGCGATGCTCAGAAAATGTGTCATCGTAAAATATTCCTAACCGCGTGATTGATCTGAAGCCAGAGTTATACGCCACGTAGATAGATATATCTTTCTATTGGCAATATACGGTTGTGAGACGTGGGAAATGACATCGACAATGGAAAAGAAATTATCTGCATTCGAAATGAAATATTATAGGAAGGTCCTATGAATATAATATGGACAGAAAAAAAGAACTAACGCAGATGTCCGCAAAGATCTGAACATAAAAGGAGAGTGGATCTTCAAAACTATTTTTTTTAAATGCAAACTTGCATATTTCGGATAAATAAAGGTAAATAATGCTTTTACAAGATTAATAATGGATGGAAAAGTTCAAGAGAAGAGAACAAGAGACAGTAGACAGACAGTACGATGGAAACATGACCTCAGTAGAAGATGGGCAGTTCGTACATATCCGTGCGGCGTTCAAAAGGGTAGAGAGGACAACGTTCTGCAAAGGACACGTCATATATATATATATATATAGCTTCAAGCTTCATGGGCGGATACTTAGTATGTTTATCTGCAGCGAATATATTGTCAAATAAAGAATAAACCAACTATTATGTTTTTGTAATGTTCATAGAAAATAGATATTAGTTTATGAGAGATACTTACGTTGTATAAAGGGGACGCCTAGCCATTTGGTGTCTAGTGGCACTACGCCACTGCAAAAGACTGAGTTTTATTCAGGAGACAGAACTACAAATATAGACATGTTTCAAGTGAACGAAAGAAGTTGAAGAACTACTTTGTTATCACACTTGACGTGTTTTCAACTGCCTACACATGATGATTTGTTATCACACTGGGCGTGTCGTGGGCTGACTGCACAAGATGATTTGTTATGCACTGGGCATGGCTGCCTGCACCGGATCAATTGTTATCACACAGGGCATGTTGTTGACCGCATGCACAGGATACTAAAGTTACGTAGAGAATGGCCAGGTGACCATCTGTTCATCCATGTGTACTTATTACGTCACTGACGATGTCTTCACGCTGCCCGCGTGCTGGTATGGGTGACGCAGCATAGGGGTGTTTCATTTCAATACACCTCCACCTCTTCTATATCCAAATGAATCATGTAGATCAGCGGTTCATAAACAGTTTGCTGTCGCTAACCCCCTTCAAAAATAATTTTTTTCCTGCAACCGACTCAACCCCCAACAGTATTTGTCAACTTATCATTTCACTGTAAATGTTCAAGCTCGTAATATTTATTGAAGTCATAACGGACCCCATGACAGATCCTGCAATTCTGGGATTGGCGTACAACAATTTAAGATCCTCTGGTGTAAAAAATTACCAGAGTCCTAACAATCAATGCAGACATCTTTGTATCTGTCTAATCAAAAGAAGCAAGAAAATATTTAGCTTCTAAAATTATAAATAGCTCTCGTCTTGTATGCTTCTGGCAACTGACACTGATGCCGCTTCCCGTCGAGATGTCAGAGCACAATGACCCACCCACCTGAAGAATATTTCTCAAGCAACTGTCAAAATTAATTTTCTTATTAAATCGTAAATAAACATTCACATCGCACAGAGAACGCCAGATATAACCAGCCCGTTTCTATCTTCATATACCTTACCTATGAGTATTTCCGCATATATTGATAAAATAATGTATAAATGTCAAAACAGTAACATTCATGGGAATAATGAAACTAAGTTGATTTCTTTCCAAGTAGTCTTCCTTTTAATATGTGTAATAATGTTTTGTGATACATTCTTCCAATTGTTCTAACATTTTATTCCTTTCACACATGTTCGCATCATATTCTTCATCTATATACGCATATTTGTATATATGAAATACCGAAAGACACTATATATATATATATTGTATCTAGGCCGACCATGTGCTTGAACTAGTTGTGGGCATGGCATGGGTGGGAGGAACAACAAAGAAACCTGTCGCATGGGTGAGAGTTGTGCCCTGATGTCGACGTCTGTTTCGGCGGCATTAAACTCGAAACACCATCGAGTCGGTCGGCTGCTGAAACGGAGGGCGGAGCATTTATGGGAATGCCCCACATGCTGTGAGGCCAGTTTCTAATCAAGAATCAAGATATATTGTATCAAGTACTTTATATATTATATAAAGATACAGTGTGTGTGTGTGTGTGTGCGTGCGTGCATGTGCGTGTGCATGTGTGTGTGTGTATGTGTGTGTGTGTATATATATATATATATATATATATATATATATAATTCGTAGAATATCATATTCAGGATGTAGCTATCAACCTAGCATTTTTTGGCTGTGGTGATATATATATATATACACCAGCAACCACTGAAAAGGCATCAACATTTTTTTAAGATGAACCACTGCACATTGTTGAATTTAAATGTCTGTTCACATGAAACTGTTTCTGTTCACATTTATGAACCATTTCGTGAATCAAATCTGCAGTATTTTTTTTTTAAAAACATTGTCGCTGAATATTTTTTTGAGCCCAAGCCAGTTTGTTGGTTATATGGCGTCTAGTAAGAATAGGTGGTCATCTGTGGTACCTGCACTAGAATATATTGGTGTATCCTCACTTTAGTGGAATTATCACAATTTAAATGTCTAGCAATTTCTCTGGTTACAACTACACTGACAAGCTTACCAGCAGCTAGTCATTGATCTTGTAACGTTAGTCGGTGTATGAAAAAAAATTAAAAAAATAACAGACCGTCTTTAGATACACATAAGAGAATGTCTTTTTACTAGCCTAAACTTGTTTAATTCGTGAGCCAAATTTCAATCTGTTTTGGCTTTTAATATTGTCAGAATGTTTTTATTTTCTGTTTTACACGTGAATGCGATAGAAACATCATATCAGTAAAGCAATGAGACCGCACGAACATCATCATAAGCACGCGCTTCGGGTTGAAGAATCGCTCACCTCACGTACATAAACACGTGACAACTTTAAGTATGACAACAAATTACCATTTCGATGCGTTTTTAAAAGTTATATATATATATATATATATATATATATATATATATATATGGAGATATATGGAGAGAGAGTATACTCTTCAATACCACTTAGATCTAGATGACGTATGCTCCAGATTTTTCAGATAGTATTCGATAACGACAGATTTGGCAGGTTGTGTGCTCCACTGGAAGCAAAACTATGAAACGATTGATGCTAAATGCAAGTGTTAAAATGTCGAATGCATATTACAAAAATGTCTAGGCAATGGCAACATTGAAAAATGACCTGTCTGACATAAATATCAATCCTGGACAAGCTCATTGGAAACTATAGCGGTTTCGTTATCATTGCTTTCTTTGTATATACTCTAGGTGGTGTTGTGGATTGTTTGAAGATGAAAATGACATGAGATTTGACAAGAAAAATATAATCGTCGGTCAGATAGCGGAAAGATATCCCCAAATATTTGTTGAAGCTCATGGTGGAATTAGTAACTGAACACATATCTTAATTGTCTTTGGTGATCTCTGATTTTGGTCTCTGATATAACCAAAATTATCTCTGATTTGGTCCCTGATATAACCAAAATTATTTCTCATTTGGTCTCTATAACCAAAATTATATCTGATTTGGTCTCTGATGTAACCAAAATTATCTCTGATTTGGTCTCTGATATAACCAAAATTATTTCTCATTTGGTTTCTATAACCAAAATTATCTCTAATTTGGTCCCTGATATAACCAAAATTATCTCTGATTTGGTCTCTGATATAACCAAAATTATCTCTGATTTTGTCTCTGATATAACCACTTACGATCATGGTTCAAAGAAGTATCCTCACAATAACATCTCTTATTAAAACATAGGAATACAATCTCAAAACTAACCGATGATGACGCCATACTAGAACAAATAACTGGAAACAATTGTAATCTCAGCTACATTGATAAACAAAACAAAAAGTTACATTTTTATATTGCAACCTGGTAGTTATAATTGACTACCAGATATTTTTAGTGTTATCGATGTTCTCACACAAGACAGTGTTCCCAGAGTAATCGCTATAAAAGAGTGTCGAAAAATTAACCCAATTTTCTAAGCATCTGCATGTCACTGGAGAGCAATGTAAACGTTGCTATCAGATACGGTGAAAACTCCAGTAACAAAAAATTAAATAATAATCTAAAAATCTTGATTTTAGAAGGCAATTTCTTTTCGAGTGACAGGTTTCGGCAATGCTGTGCCAGAATACCAAGATAACAATATTTCTGGCATAAGCTGGTGCAGTCTCCATTTAGCGCATGTGATACAATACAAATAATGCAAGGGGAAAAAAACTCAAATTAAGGTTTCCTGTTGGTTCAACAGTGAGCAATATTTGATAATATAATGTGCTATTATTTGATATTGCTATATTTGCTACTAAAGAGCATTGTAATGACTAATCAGTCAGTCAGTTAGTTAGTCTGTCAGCCATCAATCAGCCAGCCAGTTACTTAATTTATTAATTAGTTACTTAGTTAGCTAATTAATTAGTTAGTTAGGTAGTTATCTAGTTAACTCGCCAGCTAGTAAGTAGGTTAGTTAGTTAGCTAGTTAACTAGTTAGTTAGTTTGTAGCTATCCAGTTAGTTATTTTGTTATTTAGATAGTTGGTTATTTTTTGGTTGGTTGGTTGGTTGGTTGTTTGGTTAGTCCTTGTAAGCAAAGATGACACTAGTAATTTCTTTCCATAAACACCTCGCTGCACAGTGCTGTAGTTCTTGTGTATGGCTCATGGCCAATATTGAACGTTCTCTGTTGTTGTTCTACGTAGAGTTTCTTTGAGAGACCTACTTTTCCTTCGCCCTTTTCTATCCACATGATGGTGTGTTTAGGAAGTGTGTTTTCTTGATTAGGAACAAGCCTCACGGTACATAGGGAATTCCCATATATGCTCTGCTTGCCGTTCCGTTAGGCATCTAAACGTATATAAGCTCAGTGTCCCAGTCAGTTGCTGATTACGCGTTCTTCTGATCTTTCCGGAGAGGGAGCATTTTCTCCTATTGCCCCTAGTTTTCATTTAGTCTAAGAACATGGGCGATGTAATTCCATAGACATTTTTTATACCATTGACACAAATTCTTTGTTTCTTACCTCAGTGTATTGCTTGTTTTAATATATGTCTATTTCATGTTCAATATTATTCGAAGTTTTTTTTTTCGAAGGTGATTAATATAATGTCTAATGCTTGTGTTGATTTCCAGCTTCCGCATTTGTATGATAATACAGGTAGTAAAGGTAAAGGTAGGTCCCATGTCAGCAGCCTGCAGTCGTTCTCTTTATGTACTAAGTCGAAGTAACGGTTAGGTGAGTGGGCAGTTCCCATCCTTGTCGTGTTTACCTTTCCTTACTCATGCGCCAGGTATCCTTTACATATGGGTCTACTGGAGGAGCGAGAAATCACAACACTGACAATTTCTGGGGGGCCGGAAGTATGCTCGCATTAAACAGTCGACATGTTGTTAGTTTAATACTCATCGTTATTTAGTGCCGCATCAGCAACGAAGGTTGGCTGCAACAGACCTCCAACATACCATGTCTCTTATCTTGGTGGTGCAATCTGTAACCAGTCCATCTCGTGAAGTTACTCTCCCACTTGCATCTCTACTTTCCTCTTGCTCCATTCCCATCGCCTTTACCCTCAAGTAAGGTCCTAAACAAAGTGTCATATCTTCTAGTATATCCAGAATATTTTGTTGTTTTTTATCTTTATTTACTTAGCACTTTCACATACCTACACATCATAGCACTTTCAGAGACCTACACATCATAGCACTATCACAGACCGACACATCATAGCACTTTCACAGACATACACATCATAGCACTTTCACAGACCAACACATCATAGCACATTCACAGATCTACACATCATAACACTATCACAGACCAACACATCATAGCACTTTCACAGACCTACACATCATAGCACTTTCACAGACCAACACATCATAGCACTTTCACAGACCTACACATCATAGCACTTTCACAGACCGACACATCATAGCACTTTCACAGACCGACACATCATAGCACTTTCAAAGACCAACACATCATAGCACTATCACAGACCGACACATCATAATACTATCACAGACCTACACATCATAGCACTATCACAGACCAACACATCATAGCACTATCACAGACCTACACATCATATCACTAAATGTACTTGTTCATCAACAATATATGTAGAATTTCAATATCATGAAATATTACGTGTTGCCAGAGCCCAAACGAGGAGCAAAGAAAAGTGACACTGTGACCTGCAATACGTATCACAGGAGGCAACTAAAGAATTTTTGGGATAGGATTAGTTGACCCATTCCATAAAGAGTCAAAGTGGTCTAATAAGCAATGCTTAATTTGGATATGTCGAAAGAAACCTGTAAATACCACAATCATGCTGTAAACTATGACACAACAGTTTCGTTCCTCGGTACTTATAATAATAATAATAATAATAATAATAATAATAATAATAATAATAATAATGATAATAACCGTTCATAGCAATGATTACAACAGTTTCAGACTTTTGTTATTGCATCTCTCTAGTTAGTTAGTCGTCGGATCATCATCACTGAAAACTGGACACGTCCATAGTTGCTCCGATCTCTCCTTGAGTGTATCCGCCATTACACTTCTGCTGACAGTACCGGTCCTATGCTAGTTGACTATCATTCTTCTGTGCCCTCCAAAATGTTCACTTCTAGCAACACCGCATTTCAATCCCTGATCTTTAATCCTAGCCATTGAAGAGGAATCATCATCCACATTAGTCTCACTCTCGCGTGTTATATCTCTTATTGAGTTCAAAATGTCACCTGGATCTATAGCCCCATCGCCCTGTGCCACAATCGCGTATGACGCCAGTTGATCTGCTCTTTCATTGCCTCGAACACTCACATGTTCCGGCACGAAAATAAATGTAACCACTTTTAGTCTTGCCTTTCTCAAGGCCTCTCTCGTGTGTGACGATATGACTTAGAAGTTCAATTCTAAACAGAATACCCATATAACTACATTCCACTAAGCAGCATTCGTTAGATAACGAACACATACGATATAATGGAAAACGTCGTGGCGTAGCTATGTCTTCATTAAGGGTGAAGGGGGGAGGGGCTAAATTCTTAGTACTAAAAACCATTATATGATTTCCTAAGGAATAGGGGTTGAAAGCCCCACCCCACACCACCCCTCCCTCTCTTGATCTACTGACTTAGAAAGTGTGTGTCGTAGTAATTTGAAAGGTGAATGGGTAGATAGAAATTATCGAACTCAGAATTTCAGCTTCATTCTTCAAAGCGTCTAAGATATATAAGTATTCTAGTGACTATCGTAGATCTTATTACAAACTACACCGTGATCAGAACTGGAATATAATTATGGCGGTCACGAGAACATTAACAAATAACAGGAGAACTGTCTTCAACTATTGGTTATTATCGATCTGTTTGGACATGCAAATATTCTCACGTGTGTTCCCTAAGCTCAGATAATGACTTTCTTCCGTGATGATTGATTGCTTAGTTAGATTGTCACTATTTTATTCCTCTCTCTCTCTCTCTCTCTCTCTCTCTCTCTAATTAACTTTATAATGCAATGCTCAATGCAATGTCTTGCTAGTTTAGTGGTCTATGATTTCATTTCTAGGTGAGAGTGATTTATTTATAGCATTAGTGAATTCGATGTCATCATAATCTTATGAAATTGCTGTCATCAAATGTATAGGTAGTCTAGTTGATAGTGAGCTTGCTTACTATCACATGGTACAGCTTGCGAGGTGCGAGACCACGCTCGGACAAACAAACAACATCCGGGTTGTGATTTCTTGCATGTAATATGACCTTGTCATTAGAGGTGAGAAAGAGAGTTCTGCAGTGCTATATAACTCATATACTAACATATGGATGCGAGTCTTGGACAATAGACATACAGGAAAGTGGAAAATTAGTAGCAGTAGAGACGTAGCTCTACAGAAGAATGCTAAGAATACCATGGACTGCCAAGAAAACTAATGTGGATATGTTAAAGGAGTAAAATGCAAGACGGAGCTAATTTGATAATATAAGAAAAAAGAGAATCTTCATTTTCGGCCATGTTAGGAGACAAGAAGATTTGGAGAACATAGTCACAACAGGCACGATTAAAGGCAACAGAGACAGGGGGTGACAACGTGAGAAAATATTAGTTTAACAACCTGACACGACAGGGAACTAACAAAGATCATGATACATAATACTGGAGATATGCATATGAGATCTGTGGAGAGCGATTGTCGCCTACGCCAGTCTGCATGAAATCTGATGTGAATATACTTCATATCATTCTTCTCTTTTCATTATAAAGTTTCTATCTATCTATACGCTGTGGCCCTTGTTTGCCTTGCTGCGTCAAGGGTGGAAGAGATCTGGAAATGGCCTTCTTCAGTGCTTTTTGTAACCTTGTTTCTGTGGCTTCTTTGATTTCTGTGATCTATTTTTTACATGGTCTGACTCTGGCTTTATAGCCGTTATGTCTATGTGTCGTGGCATGCTATATGCCGGTAGTCTGGAAGCGTGTGAAAACCACTTAAAAAATGATTATAAAGTTTCAGACATGAAAAATAAAATTCATATATTTCTATTTACTCCTGGGCAACGCTGGGTCTTACAGCTTGTATAAATATATAATGTACCGTGAATTCAACAGCCTGCGGGCCATCAAAGGCAACTGAGGCTGGACTAAAATGAAATAAATCCATAGGATCCATGGATCTTGTTGCATAGCACCATAAACTTATATTAAATGAAACATAGTAATAACGTACATACTAAACATTTTATTGTTGTTGGATATGTACAGTACGTCCAGATTTCTTATTGAACACGAAATTTAAATTCAATTATAGACATTTTTTCTTGACGTTTACCACACAATATTGTGCACGTACAGTTTTGTTAGAGACATCACGACAAACATAACTAAATCTTATGATGGGTCTATTGTCTTTCCCCAGGTGGTTTGTGATCCACTCTTGCCGTTAAGCCGAACAAGTAACAAGTTAAGTCGTACCTTAAAGTGACAGAATACAACCACCACCGTCTAGATGAGTCAAAGGTAAAACGAATCAAGCGTGGCAGATCATGGATGGTAGAGGCTGAAGACACACTGCGAAGAGTATGTGAATTGGAAGAAATAGGAAAGGGCAGTGAATGGGTGGAGGTAGACACTGAGAAGAAATCACTGACTAAAGTAATAATACAACTAGATAAAGCGTGTCGAAAATGGACGGCAGTCAGGGCTCAGGATACAGTGCACGAACTCGCCCAACTACACTCGAAACCACAAGACATAATTATATACACAGATGGCTCTGTTAGCAGAAACACAAATAAAAGCGGTTGGGGTTTTGTTGCCTACAGAAATGGCGTGAAGTTGTTTGAGAAATCTTCAGCATATTCTACTGTCACATCGAGCATGAGGATGGAGATAGAGGGAGTTACAGCAGCTCTTAATTGGTTGATAACTGATACATCAACACACGCGGTAATACTCACAGACTCTCAAAGCATGTTGCGCAAGATAGAAAAGTTCATGCTAAGAAAAGAATGGTGGGACTTATTGAAACAACTCAGTTGTCCAGATCATTACATGGATATACTGCCCTGGTCATGCTGGGGTCAGAGGAAACGAGAGAGCCGACTTATTGGCAGGCAATGCGGCGATAGACGGCACATTGCTGAGAAGAGATAAAGCAGATTTAATAAAGGCAGTAATAAATTCATTTCAAGATGCAGATGATGTCAATGAGGTTGAGAACGTACACATACAGAGAATGTTAGACATGGGAGTATTCAGAGGTGAGGGGAGGAAAAGTAAACTTTTTGGAAAGTCCCGAAGATCACACAATCAACACCTGACCGGAACTATGAGTCTACATACACTGGGATGGCTGCTGGAGCGGAGGGAGGAGCACTTATGGGAATGTCCCGCGTGCTGTGAAGCCAGTTTCTAATCAAGAATCAAGAAGAATCAAGAAATCTTGTCGTTAAGCGTCGTAGGGGTGATTAGAGCTCGAGCTTGCGTTCTAAATCAAAGAAGCCACTTTCACACGCTTCCAGACTACCGACAGATAGCATGTCACGACACATAGACATAATGGCTATAAAGCCAGAGGCAGACTATGTAAAAAATAAATAACAGAAATGTATGATGGGTACACGTTAAAATCCTGTACAACTCACTCATTAGTGGAAGATATTTGAAATTGGCCAATATGTATCAATATATTATCACAGTCAAGAAGTGTGAAAGACCATATAAATATCACCAAACATTGCGGGGGAGGCAGTGACAGTGACAAATGCGTTGCAAGTTGTGAAATATCTGGCAGAGTGTTAAGCGTCCAATTTC
>CM067316.1:48037993-48093108 GCA_034231615.1 Meghimatium bilineatum
ACTTCTCAAATAGTCGACCGAGCTCCAGATGGGCTGACCTAAGACTGGAAAAGCAGTTGGAGTAGCTACATCATCATAGCTCTGTTCACTCTAAGAATGAAGTGGGTCAAAACACACCCCCATATTACTCCGCGACAACAGTTGATTTTTAATCAGCTGATGACATATTAAAAACAATATTATTTAAAAACAATTAAAAACAATATGTAAACAACAGATTTTAAGACATTTAAAAACGAAATTTTAAAAACAATATTGTTAGGCACTTAACAATCGAGTATAATGATTATGACATGCCTACAGGTAGGGATGACATCCGCCCTATTCTGCCACACTGCAAAAGAGGAACTGACTGACTGACTGATAATGATTACAATGCGTTCTGCGTCCAACAACCAATCAGAAGCACTGACCCACTCCATTCTTAGAGTGAACAGAGTAATAATAGCAGTTAGCTTCTCACCAACGATATGCAATTCCAGCCATGACATTAAAGCTGAGTTACTTAAAAGATTGGGCAAATATCGCGGACTATTTTTTCAGTTGTTATTGTGTATGACCAACGAATGATATTATATATTTACAAATTGCTATCGGCTCGCAGAAAGTTCCCCTAGTCTGTTTTAAAGTATCGCTATTTATCTTTTCCATGATTATAATTGGCTGTCAATACAAATAACACACAAAGTGACCAATGAGAATCGTGTAAAAATTCACACAGAATCACTTTAGAAGGTTGATTCACCACATCTCAATAGGAATGTTTTGACGAGAAACTCTCCTAAATTTCTTTACATCGGACTATATAAACTCTGCGACAGATAACTTTTTTACAATACAATATACATATGTAAATATATATGTTGTTATGTTATGTTCCTCCAGGGCCATAGGCGGCGCATGGGGCAGAAACCATAGCTTTCCATTTCTGTATTTGTGTGCAAATACAGAAATGTGATGGTCTGTGGCACATTACTAAGGAAATTTAATTTTGACACCACAATTATAGACATTATTGAAGCTCTGTACGAAAATGCAAATAGTGCTGTCTTGTCACACAATACAATTGGAGAGTTCTTCAAACAACTGTGGGAGTTCGACAGGGATGCGTAATGTCCCCAGTACTTTTTAACATATACTTAGAGCACATCATACAAGAAACATTGCATGACTACAACACGTCTATATCGATCGGAGGTCGCCCTATTTGTAACTTGCGTTTCGCTGATGATATTGATCTTATAGCTGGGTCAGAACAATCATTGCAAGAATTAACATCAAAGTTAGAAAAAGTTACCAGCAAGTACGGAATGGAAATCAATTCAGATAAGAGCAAAATTTTGGTAAACAGCAGAGACACAGAAAACCAGACTAATATCATGATGAATGGACACAAGCTTGAAGAGGTGAATACCTTCAAATACCTCGGATCCAGTATATGCAGCGATGGTAAATGCAAAGCAGAACTAAAAATAAGGCTGGAGATGGCTTTAGCGTCATTGTCAAGGCTAAACTGTGATTTGGAAAAGCAACATCAGTGTTGGAGTGAAAATCAAACTGTATAGGTCGCTGGTGCTTTCTGTTGTGTTGTATGGTTGTGAGAGTTGGACACTCACTGCGGACATGGAGAGAAGATTACAGGCTTTCGAGTATAAATGCTACAGAAGAATTCTACGAATTTCCTATAGGGAACATAAGACCAATGTGTACGTAAGAAATAAAGTAGAGATGTGTGCAGGTGTCCAGGAGCCATTGCTTTCAATAGTGAAACGACGAAAACTAGCATGGTTCGGACATGTATGCAGGCACGATTCCTTGTCAAAAACAATACTGCAGGAACTGTCGAGGGTGGAAGAAGCAGAGGAGGTCAAATAAAGACATGGACAGACAACATCAAGGAATGGACAGGGCTAGATATTTCCACACTCATCCGCATCGCTGACGATAGAATTCGCTGGAGGACTCTGTGTGCTGAAGCATCCAATGTGGTACCCCTACGACCCTGAAGGGTTATGGGTTTATTGATTGATTGATTGATTTGTGTTGCCAGGTTTTTCAATTCTAGTGTGTTGTTTAGGTTCATTGACATGCCCTTCTCTATTAATGGTTCTTCGTAGAGTTTCTCTAGGTCTCCCTCTTCTTCTTACTCCGGGTGGCACCCAATATAGTAACTGCTGGGGAATTCTTAGGCTGTTCATTCTGAAAACATGGCCGATGTGAATCCAACGCCTTTGTCTAATGAAGGAAGATATATAGGTTTGTTTACTTTCTTCACTTATAGTAGTGTTAGATTAAATGCCACTCCACTTAACATTCAGAATGGTACGTAGGCATTTGTTTTCAAAGGAGTCGAGTCTCTTATCTGTGGCTTTTCTGGCTTTCCAACTTTCGCATCCATATGATAGAATAGGGATGATGTTGGAGTTAAACAACTTGAGTTTTGTGGTGTTACTTAGTGTGTTTGACGTTCAGATGTTACGTAGTTTATTGAAAGCACCCGCTATGTATATATATATATAGGCACATATATATATATAAATATATATAATATATATTATATATATATATATATATATATATATATATATATTATATATATATATATATATATATATATATATATTGTTTGTCTATAAATTACGTTTAGTGAAGGTAGGGATAATTATGGGAGACGCGATCTAAAAGAAGGTTTGACAGTTGTTAACAAAGAAGGAGGAAAGTCTGACAAATATTAAAGTCAACATATTAAAGTCAACATATTAAAGTCAACATATTAAAGTCAACATATTAAAGTCAACATATCAAAGTCAACATATTGGGTTTTAATGCACCAATTAAATTGTGTAAAATTTAAAAAACAATGTAATGTATGTTTTTCGCACTTTTTTCTGCTAAACTTTTACGGAAAAGGGGGGGGGGGATATTTTGACGTAATTAAGCAGGAGGTGGTCTCTGGATTCTTGATAAAATGTTGATTTGTGGGGGAGGGGGTGCAAAAGTTGCCAAAATGATTGAGGTATTTTATGATATATTGATATACATTTATATTCCAATATCTCGTGTGATATATATATATATATATATATATATATATATTCTTGTCTCAAGATTTAGCCAGTATTTGCCAGCATATCTCTCGTTGTTTTTATAACTCTCGCTATTGTTTTCTAAGCATGTTTTCATTGTTGATCTGACCTTACATTGTCTTCTTGCGATGACGTTGTGCATTCCCATGTCAGCATTCTATCCTGCTTACATTTAATGCCCTTACACACAAGCCGCAATATCTTGCATTAACTCTGTCTGTATGCGTATAGTATTTGATTGTCTTTCATCATCGTCAGACTATTAGGCTCAGGATAGAAACATAAGCTCGACATTCATTCTTGTACCTAAGGCAATTTTATGTAACATGCTCCAGATGTGGTTCATATCATAGAATTCCTGAACCACCGCAACTATTTAGTCATCCAAGTTTTCGTTTTTTCTCGATCCACGAGCAGTTTTCGTAAATTGTTCTCTACTATAAACGTGATCTTTGACAGTACTATAAGACCTCCGTACATAATTAGAACTTTATTCGAAATACCTTTGATTATTGTCGTGTTATTCGTTGGTTACTATATACTTGGAGTTGCATGCCAAAAATAGCCAAGGTCGACCAAAGAAACACGCGGAAATAATCGAAATGGGTTTTCATGTCATTGTTTACGTTTTATGTGCACAGATATTCTTCTATATACTGGAGACAGTCGTTGCCACACTTAACATACCCAATAAAATATCAACTTCTGTTATCGTGATGTCGTTCACATTTTTAGTTGAATTTTAGTCAAACATTTTTTTTGATGGAGATGATTCTTGTCCATAGTATTAGTCGTCTTCAAAATCATTGTGAAATTGAAATTTGTAAATTGTGATACCTTTTGCGATATAATTCTAAATCATTGTAATCATACAGTAATGTTGATACTACGCAGAAACATATTTATACTGAACCTGATAATGTATTAGGCTGATGTCTAGACAATCTGAAGGATATACATTCATATCATGATTTATTTAAACTAAGAAATTAGAGGCCACGTACATGTGGTTCTTTAGAACAGGGGTTCTCAAAGTGTGATACGGAGACATTAAAGGGTACCTCAGAGAAACATATTGAAATTGAGGTGTCATAGATTAATTCTTTCTAAAGAGGGGATGGGGGCACGGAAAGGTAAACAACTGAACAGAAAATAAGAATTTCAGCAATAAATATTTTAAAAACCTTGGTGACGAGTAGAGATGGTCCATGAATTATTTTTTTTAGACAATAGTCTCGGAAGTACATGTCCAAAATATAGGTCATGGGCTAAAATAGGGGTTTTAACAACTGCTTTAGAAATATATTGAGAGTTAGATGAATAGCTATAGAAAACTATGAGAGGGTACTGAGAGATGAGAAGGTACTGAGAGATGAGAAGGTACTGAGAGATGAGAAGGTACTGAGAGATGAGAAGGTACTGAGAGATGAGAAGGTACTGAGAGATGAGAAGGTACTGAGAGATGAGAAGGTACTGAGAGATGAGAAGGTACTGAGAGATGAGAAGGTACTGAGAGATGAGAAGGTACTGAGAGATGAGAAGGTACTGAGAGATGAGAAGGTACTGAGAGATGAGAAGGTACTGAGAGATGAGAAGTTACTGAGAGATGAGAAGGTACTGAGAGATGAGAAGGTACTGAGAGATGAGAAGGTACTGAGAGATGAGAAGGTACTGGGAGATTATGAGATACTGAGAGATGAGAAGGTACTGAGAGATGAGAAGGTACTGAGAGATGAGAAGGTACTGAGAGATTATGAGATACTGAGAGATGAGAAGGTACTGAGAGATGAGAAGGTACTGAGAGATGAGAAGGTACTGAGAGATGAGAAGGTACTGAGAGATGAGAAGGTACTGAGAGATGAGAAGGTACTGAGAGATGAGAAGGTACTGAGAGATGAGAAGGTACTGAGAGATGAGAAGGTACTGAGAGATGAGAAGGTACTGAGAGATTATGAGATACTGAGAGATGAGAAGGTACTGAGAGATGAGAAGGTACTGAGAGATGAGAAGGTACTGAGAGATGAGAAGTTACTGAGAGATGAGAAGGTACTGAGAGATGAGAAGGTACTGAGAGATGAGAAGGTACTGAGAGATGAGAAGGTACTGGGAGATTATGAGATACTGAGAGATGAGAAGGTACTGAGAGATGAGAAGGTACTGAGAGATTATGAGATACTGAGAGATGAGAAGGTACTGAGAGATGAGAAGGTACTGAGAGATGAGAAGGTACTGAGAGATGAGAAGGTACTGAGAGATGAGAAGGTACTGGGAGATTATGAGGTACTGAGAGATTATGAGGTACTGAGAGATTATGAGGTACTGAGAGATTATGAGATACTGAGAGATTATGAGGTACTGGAAGATTATGAGGTACTGGGAGATTATGAGGTACTGGGAGATTATGAGGTACTGAGAGATGAGAAGTTACTGAGAGATAATGAGGTACTGAGAGATTATGAGGTACTGGAAGATTATGAGGTACTGAGAGAGGTTTACATTTAAAGACAGTTACTTACTCCCTCTCAGTTGGAGGCTTCTCAAAACATTACACATTTACTACGAGTCGGAGACCACTGAGTATGAGATAAAGTTCTTAGAAACATTCCCATGTGCAAACAGATACAAGAGCTCTCTTGTCCGTAATTTCTGGGAATGAAAACAAATACAACTTACTAATATCAGAAAAAGTATCCTCATTTATAGGCCACGTTTTGAAAAGGTTTTATATACACTGTAACAACAGGACAAAGTGAGGGAGAAAGAGGGAAAGAGATACCAAAAAGATGAGATACTGGACAGGTTTATATTGCATGGTAGAGACTCAGTGGTGGAGCTGATGCACGGTATTGTCGATAGAATGTTGTGATCGCTTACAGGTACGGCACATGATTATGATGATTAATTCCGCGTACTTTATCCGATCTACATGTATTTCTCATTATTTATTCCGCGTACTTTATCCGATCTACATGTATTTCTCATGATTTATTCCGCTTAATTTGTCCGATCTAAATGTATTTTTCATGATTTATTACGTTTGAAGTGAGATGTTTAAGAAAAGAAGAAAACCGAACATGACGAGACCATATGAGGAAAAAATATATTAAAATAACTGTTTGAACGACGTCTGTGGTCAACTTTACTGTAAAAGACTTAAATCGTTCTGTAACTTAATAGAATTAAAGCATATTGGCTAACAGCAAGAGTATACAACATGATAATGGAAACAGCAAAAGACAGAGGGAGACTAAGAAGACATTGGATAGAAGAAACTGCCAACATTCCATCTATCAATATTTTATTAAAGCATATGTTTTATGAGTAAAATACTTTCAGTAACTACTTATGCAAATGTAAATAAATTTTCTTGGATTTCTCTGTAAATATACATGCGTTAATTAAATGAAGCGATACAGTTAACATAATGCAAAATGATGTAAAAAGGTTACTAAACACTTACCTAGCCTATTACCTTGAACATCTTATCTTTACCACTTTTCAGGGCCCTGTCCCTTCCATATTCCACCGCTACATAGACGATGGGTTTGGGGTTACTGATATTTCTCTTGATAACCTCAACCTTTTCATTGACTTTGTGAGTGGTTTCCATCCAGCTATTAAATTTACTTTTCTTATTTCCTCCACCTCTGTAAACTTCCTTGACATTTGTGTTTCCATAGGATCCACATCCCTTACCACTTCTATACATTATAAGCCTACGGCCTCTCATAGTTTTCTTCTTTATACATCATCTCACCCAAGGTCTTGTCGGCATGCCCTCCCTTTCTCTCAGCTGCTTCGTCTTCGTCGTCTCTGCCAAGACGATGTAGATTTTCAGGTTCAATCTCTTAAGATGCTGGATTTTTTTCGCCGTCGCTTATACCCTGATGATATTCTGTCATCAGCTTTACAACGTGTTTGTACTATTTCCCGCTCAGTGGCCCTCGAACCATCTATTAAACATACCTCTGATCGCCCAATACTGGCTATCACTTTTCATCCTCATAATATGCCGGCACTACGTATCCTATTACGACATTTCTCTATCCTCCAGTTAGATCCCATCTCCAGTCCTGCATTTCCCTCTCTTCCACTAGTCGCTTTTCGGAGGGACAGAAACCTTCGGGATCTCTTAGTTCATTCTCGTCTGCGCACTTCTGCAGGTCAACTAGGAACTGTCCCTTGTCATCGAAATTGTTTGACTTGCCCTTTTGTTATTCTCACTCCTATTTTACAGTTTCCTAAATCACACTTTGATATTCATGATTCTTTTTCATGTGTGTCCCGTAACTTAATATACTCTATCATATGTAAGCGTTGTGATATGAAGTATATTGGTGAGACTGGTAGACGTTTAGCTGATAGATTCGCCGAACATTTGAGAGATATCACGAATCATCGTGACTCCCCAGTGGCTAATCATTTTAACAGCCCGTCACATCATGGTAGCTCTGATGTCTCTGTAACCGGTTTGTTACGTTGTTATACCGGTGACCGGCAACGTCAGTCCTTGGAATATCGTCTCATTTGTCATATGGGAGTCTTGCAACCAAACGGAATGAACATTAATCACCGTTTTGTTTGAGTTACCCACCTTTTCTTTATACCCTCTACTCCCGTATTGCACTGATTCTTGTAATTATTTGTCTTTGTACACTTTCGTGAATAATTATTATTTTTGTGTTTGCCGTTCTTCTATATAATTCCTTTATGTCTTCTTTCGTTTGTGTATGTCAATATGTGATTATTTTGTACTCTGCCATTTTGTTATTGTTAAATCATTTACATATTTAGATTTTGATTTCCTCGTTTTTATTGCAGTTGTCTCTTTGATGGGTGCCCACACATATATAGTTATTTGTATATGCATTTCGTTTTACATGGTTCTATGTATCCACACAATTACTTTGGGCCACACATTTGTATGTATACATATGCAGTTGTTATAGCATTATCTTTATGTGAACGAACGTTTATATTTCCATTAATATATGTATATGTTTCTATGTGTATGAATGTTCATGTCATTATTTATACGAGAAAGTGTTTATGTGCATGAATGTTCATATTTGTGTATACATATATATATGTATATTTATGTGAGCGCTTTTTTATGTTAATGCACGTATCTCCATTCTGTGTCAATGTGTATACCTATTCTGGTGTGAGCCCTTTCCTGTGTGTGGATACATTTACATGCCTGTGCATTTTGTGTGGGTATCCTTCACACATCTGTGTCCATCTTGTTATGTGTTTCTTTCTTGACTCTTGGTGTGTGTTTACATTTCTATGTATGTTTAGGTTTGGTTTTATATATATGTTTATGTCTATATTTGGTTTCACATTCATTCCATGCTTTTTCAAATGTTGATTCTTCTTCTATCCTTCCTTCCCCAAACCCACTCACCCCACCACCACACAACCTCATCATTACTCATCTATCATTGTCATATGCCATTCTTGTTGGCGTAGGTGACCATGGTTCTCTGTTCACAGTATTGTTATCAGGATCGTTGTTTCCAAGCCTTGCTAGGTTGTCACATGAATATTTTCTCACGTCCCCATCTGTCTCTGTTCCCTTCAGTCGTGCCTGTTGTGACTATGTTCTTAAAACCTGCCTGTCTGATAGAGTGACAAAAGGGGTATTTTTCTTATCTTTTTCTTTTATTATTCTTGCACTCATCATTAGTGTCTCTAATTTCCCACTTTCGGTTTGTTTATAATGAATGCACGCATTTTCACCTTGACTAGATGCGTTGCCATCCCTGCGCTATTATGGAGACGAGGGCTTGATGAAATATAGACATCTATTTATTTTTTTATTTTGTCGTTTTCTGTTGTTTGTCTCTTGAAAAAGGTTCAATTTGAGCCGATACGTTGAGAATTGTCCTGTTTAGTTTTATTGTATGTTTTTTGTTTTTTTTTCTTAAAAATATATTTTTATTAATAGGCTAGGTAAGTGTTTAGTAACCTTTTTACATCATTTTGCATTACTATTTGTTCATTAGGTTACTGCGGCACCATCCACTTTGTCGGACACCCTCTGGCCATTTGGTTATTTACAGTTAACATAACATGTCTCCACATACCGCACTACGTGATGCAGGCACATAATGATAGTTATAGTGTCCCTTTAAGAGGACACACTGTATACAATTATTCAAATCTAAATTTCCCCAATGTATTTTTATAATAGAACACTCTACATAATATTATATAATAATATATAATATTCTGATATTGTGCGATATCCTTTTCTCATTTTTTGTTATCTTCCATGATGCATTATCATTCCAATAAATATGATATTTTCAGCTCTATTTGTGTTGCCCCGGCCCACTCCTGATCGTCGGATCGTCTCTAGCTTTCTGGTAATTATACATTATTATTTCAACCCTTCTACTGTGTGTGTTTCTTCCAGGTAAGATATCTTACTACGATCTGACTAGAGCTCTTCAGATACCAGCGATCTCATTTTACAGAAACAAAAAATATTGACATTTATTCTTCCTAGTTTTGTTTCTTGACTTTTTCCAGGTTTACCTTACATTGGAAGCAAGTCCTTTTCCAGTATGGTCGTGCGTACTGATCCAAGAGTCATTTATCTTGGCTGCTTCGACTCTTCTTCTTCTGAGTTCATTATCAAACGTCTGCAGATAAGCAGAATATGGTCCGGAGAACGAAGTGCGCTGTCTCATGGTTTACTGCTGATCTACAATACCTGCGTCTGTGGGCTTGACACATCCGACTTCAGCTGTGCTTCAGATAACTTTAGCCCTCTGTAGAATGAGACCGCGAACTCCACGAAAAAATCCTCCTTAGTAGCCACTTACAAAATACATGGCAGGTAACACTTCCTCTATTATTTTCTCTCCTTCCTAGTCCCAGTAACACGTTGGACAATTGTTAAGGATTACCATATAATAACTGACTGTCAGTCTCAACATTTTAGTAAACGAGCACGCTTATGACGGTGATTACAGTAAAATTAACACATACTGACAGTTTCCTATATTCAGGACAGATTAGTAGCGGGAAATACGCTATTAGGCCCGTGTTATTAATTGAACAACGACATATCAACGGATCATGTGGCCAACACCAAGCCCACTGTCTTTACTGCCCCATAATATCTGGTACCAATTTACTTTAGCTGCGTTGACCTAACGACCGGACCACATTGCCTTAATAAATCTAAATATGTATTGCCTCACAATACTCCTAAAACTGTATTTCATTACAAAACACCTCAAATTGTTTTGCATCACAAAATACCTAGAAACCGTAGTGCCTCACAATACACCTAAAACCATATTGCCACAATACATCTAAAATCATGTCTCAATACACCTATTGCCTCAATACACCTAAAATCACATTGCTACACAATACACCACAAATCATATTTCAAAACATTGGACAAGGCGAACCTATACCTGAAGTCATGGAGGCACCAATCACAATGAGAGAACTCGAGCATGCAATATCCAATTGAAAATGAAAAAGTCCCCTGGAGCTGATGGAGTGTCCAATGAAATGATTAGAAACCTGGGAATTGCAGCAAGGGCAAAGCTACTGCAGATCTTTAACACAAGCTGGTCCACAGGTAATGTACCACAGGCGTGGAGAGAAGCAATAATGATACCACTCCTCAAATCAGGCAAAGATGGCAACACAGTCTCCAACTACAGGCCCATCAGCCTCACAAGCTGTCTATGCAAAACAATGGAACGCATTATCAATCTTAGGATGCAGTGGTACCTTGAAAGTGAAAACCTTCTGATATCACAGCAAGAAGGTTTCAGACAGTGCTACTCTACTGAAGATCAGGCAACTTACCTCTCCCAAGAGATTGAGGATGCCTTCCAAGATAAGAAACTGGTACTAGCAGCATGGATAGACCTCAGAAAAGCATTTGATAAGGTCTGGAAAGAAGGGCTCCTAAAGAAATTGCGAAATTGCAGGGTTAGCTCAAGAATGTACAAATGGGTAAAAGCATACCTGCATAATAGAAGATCCATGGTACAATTAGATGGTCGAAAGAGCAAGAAAGTTCTACTGCGTCATGGAGTCCCCCAGGGAGGAGTCCTGTCACTCACACTTTTCTTGGTTTACATCAATGACCTAGTTGCTGAACTACCACATGGGATCAAAGTGGCAATGTATGCTGACGACCTGGTGATAAGGTGCACGGAAGAACATGCGACAGTGGCCACTAAATAAATACAAAGAGCAATCGATGCTCTAACCTTATGGGCTAATAGATGGTGCGTCAGCATTAACACAGATAAGTGCAGCACTACACTCTTTACCATCTCACCAAAACAAAAAGCTGGGCATATCAAAATCGATGGAGAACTCTTGAAAGAAGACAAACAACCCACATACCTCGGAGTTACTTTTGATGATAAACTGATATGGAAGCAGCACATAAACAAAGCAACAACAAAAGCCAGGAGGAAGTTAGCTATCCTGAGAAAACTAAGTGGAACCACATGGGGAGCCAGTGGGAATATACTCAGTAAAGTTTACCAGCAAGGCATACGACCACACCTGGAATATGGCTCAGCTGCATGGTGTTCTGCATCAAACACTACATTACAAGATCTAGATAAAGTGCAAAACCAGGCACTTAGAATAATGTTGGGAGCAATGAAATCAACACCCATAGCAGAGATGCAGAAAATGGGAAGAATGCAAACACTTGGCGAACGCAGAGACAGAAAAGAGTAATTCAGGCAGAAAAGTTTCAGTGTATGCCAAGTCATCCAATGAAGGAAAGATTCCAAAATCTATCAATGGGGCGACTGAAAAGAAGCAGCTTTATCCATCAAGCTAAACGACTCCGCAGACAACTTACAGACCTACCTGAAGTTGACAGCCCCTTAAGGCCTGTACCAGAACAAACCCCGTGGAGTGAAATGCATGGAATGCCAATATACATTCAGACCCATGTGAAAGGAATACTAATCGAGGACGAACAGAACAGTGTGCAGCGAAGGACAGTCACCCTCAGTTTCCTGGATGAGGAATATCCACAAGATATATGGGTCAGAGTATACACAGATGGGTCAGCACAGAATGCCGTGAGGAATGGAGGTGCAGGTGTGTATATAGAATACCCACACAAGCCTAGAGATACCATCAGAACACCAACAGGAAGATTACTGCAATAATTATGATGCTGAAATCCAGGCAATTAGTGTGGCAGCTAAAAAAATGCTGAACTCCAACTCTGACCTACAGTCTGTGGTATTCCTGACAGATGCAAGGTCAGTGCTTTAGGCTCTCCAGTCTGAAAAAATAACAGACTTGAAAAAACTACTTAGCGAATTGTCTTACCAGTATAGGGTAACCATGCAGTGGATACCCTCTCACTGTAGAATACCAGGAAATGAAAAAGGAGACCAACTGGCTAAGGAAGGTGCTGCTGAAGACCAACCAGATATACCAATCACCTACCATCAGAAAAAACAGATGATCAAGTCAATAAGAAAGCCACAAACACCAACACAAGATGACTATCACATTATGAACAGATCAGAACAAGTTATAATTCTACATCTCAGAACAGGACACAACCGACTCCGCAGTCACATGTATACAAAGTTCAAGATTGGCAACACGGCCATGTGTACATGTGGACAGGCAGCACAGAGTGCCAAACATATACTTCAAGAGTGTTCTGAGCATGAAACGCTGAGGCAGACATATTGGCCAGAGGAAACAACACTGGAATCAAAACTCTATGGGACACTGTATGAACTACAAAAGACAGTGATTTTTATCAAGGAGACAGAATTACAGATATAGACATGTTTCAAGTGAACGAAAGAAGAAGAAGAAGAATATTGTGACACCTAAAATCATATTGCCACACAATACACCAAAAATCATATTTCCACACATTAAACCTAAAATCATATTGCCTAAATACACCTTTAAACCATATTGCCACGCAATACACCTAAAGTCATATTGCCACACACTATACCTAAAATTATATTGCCTCAATGCATCTAAAATAATATTGCCACACAATACACCAAAGAATCATATTCCCTCAATACACCTAAAATCATATTGCCACACACTATACCTACAATTGTATTGCCTCAATACAGCTAAAATCATATCTACCTATCTGTCAATACTTCATTTTTTTCCGTTATGGAGTTTCAAGTAGTTTTCGTGTGGCTTGAGTGATAAAGGCACATCTACCAATACACCTAAAATCATTTGCACCAATATACCTCAATGGCATGAAAAGAGACTACAGACTTGTTTTTAACCAAATAGTGTATATGTTTTCCATTACTGTTAATTATCAGAGCAGGTGTCTTTACCCTTAGCTGAACATTATCCTGACAGTTTACTGTACATTTTATTCTCAGTTTACCATTAGTGTTTGTTAACTTCTGACCTAGTGATTTCTGGTTAAGAAAACACATCATTATTTCTTTACAATTTGTTTTTTGTCTTAGTGTTATCATTGAACTTCTACTATTTATTATTTATTATCTGTGTATAGACGTCATGTGAAAAAACTCAAACATTTTCATACAAATTGTATCAGAAAAGTTATGAACATCAGATGGCAAGACAAGATTCCAGATACCACTGTCCTTGATAGAGCTGGTATCCCAAGCATTGACACGATACTGATGCAGACACAGATTCGTTGGGCAGGTCATTTGGTGCGTATGCCAGACCATCGTCTGCCACAGATACTTCTCTATGGTGAGCTAGAGAAGGGTATACGATCTCAAGGTGGCCAAAGGAAGCGCTACAAGGACTCGTTAAAGGACTCACTGAAAGCCTTTGAAATAGACCACGATACATGGGAAGAACTTGCACAAAATAGATCTACATGGCGTTCTAAAATAAAAAAGAGTGCTTCATCTTGTGAAAAGAAGAGAAATGCAGCGACTCAACAGCGGAGAGCAGCTAGAAAGTCACGGATAGACCAAGATCCGTCTACAGTCGTCATTCCATGTCCAAACTGTCCAAGGACATTTACAGCTCGAATAGGGCTCATTAGCCATATACGAACTCATAATCAAGGACATAACTAAAATTGAATTTTCAAAAGTGGATGTAACAAATGGTCATCATCACTTGTGATGGACGAACAACAACAACTATTTATTATTTACTCATCATTTCTTAATTAATACCGACTGAATTGTTTAGAATGTTTCTATCGAAAAACATACCATCATTATCAGATTTCCAAAACATTATTTTCAGTATTTATTTAACAGGATATTTGTTCAGTTTGCCATGTTGCGATGTCAAACAATATTATATCTTCTCACTCTGCCGCTCTCCATATCTCTTGTATTCTATCTTGGCTGTTGTAACTTTATTTTCCAAACCTTCCTGTGCCACAACGTGTCCAAAAAATAACAATTGTCTCTGATAATATTAAGCAAAACCTCTTCAGGCATTTGACTATTTCATCACTTATTAGATTTCTAGCTGCCCATGGTACTCTCAGCATGTTTCTATAGAAGCATGTCTCTCTTCACTCTAAATGTCCGCTGTCCCTAAATATTTGAAGTGGTGGACTTGTTTGAGTATTGAGTCATTCACTTCAATATTACACATAGTTTTATTGTGTTTCTTACATATAACCAGTACTCCTGACTTCATGTTATACAAGCAAATTACTTTTATAGTATATATAGCAATAAAATATCCCAAACTGTCAATCCAGTATATCTGAATTAGGTTGAAGATTTAAGAGGCAAAGGATACGATATTAAACACTTACATGCGGTGGGTGCAAAGGGTTTCGCATGCATTCGTGCAAACACAGGGTTAGAAAACTAACCACGATCCTAAAACACCTCCTCGTAGAGCACCATGGAAACCTACTGCTTCGACACTCGTGAGTGTCGAAGCAGTCTGGCTAACGCTTTACGGATTGTGTCCGTGCAGTGTAGACGAAGATTGATTGAGAATGATTGCACAAGACAATCAATATCTCTGAATAGAACCTCCTTCCCCCTCCCCGACCCCTTCCATATAGCCGAAACACGGTTGCGACACGGTGCAAGACAACGTCAGTCTGTATTGCCGTGTTGTTATGTCCGAAAGCTAACGAATGCGAAAACAGTTTGCAAGTCTAAGGAAAGGTAAAACAGGTACATTTAGTACATGCAAATGTAGCACAGGGCAGTGTCATGTGCAAGAATAAGTGGGAAAATGGAAACCATAAGAAAACAATGTCCATGTTCTAGAACAAGTTTCATCTGGCTTCCGGCAGCAGGTTTATGTGGAGAGATAAAAGATAACTTACCACCCCGGTAGGTAGGAAATCTGGATTAAAGCTCAAATTTGAACAACGTGATCACGATGTCAGTGAACGAAGTCTCGAATAAGAGGGCGAACCAACTATATTATAATTTCAACAAATGAGAAATGTACTATACCCGAACCAGGCTCTCTGTCGCGGTAACAATCAATACTTGAGAACACAGGGGTAAGGAGCAATGAGTCGTCTAATTACACGAAACAACATCACTGGAAGAAGAAAAATACTCGTACGAGATAGACGTAGTTGACTCAAGTCCAAATCCCTGCTTGCCTTCTCGGAAACTGCCACCCAGAGATACATTTTCCCCTGTAAATCCAAGGGGACAGTCGGTGATAAATAATCGTAGAGTAGAGCCGGCACTCGTTTGTCTACGATAGATAGGAAAGCATTTCACAGTTTAGGGACTAACTTGAAATAAAGTCGTACCGAAATCGAATGTGTTGAACTGAAATATCAGATAACGCCGTTCCACTGGAAAACTAACAGCATAACGCACTTCACACACTTCGAATCAAATCACACGAGTACTCCTTGCTGATGATGTAAGAGCGAAAGCAAAAGAAGAAGACTTAGATTATGTGTTTAGTATGCGGTCTTCCGCATGACAACACGGACATAAAACAATATATCTTGCATTTAATTTTCAAAAGAGAGCTGATCGGTGGCATCATCAGTAGACAGTGCACATGTTTGGAAACACATTATGAGAAGAGGAAAGTTGGGCACATCGTCACAGCAGTGAAGTTGAAGAGTAAGAACGGTAGAAGAAGACTAAAACAGAATATGCTGGATATCCTGGCAATATGGCATGGGAGAACATCTATAGAGGAGATTATTGACAGCACACGAAACAGAAATGTGTGGACAAAATTAATACATTACACTACAATGCATGTACTATAGAATAATGAAATTAGCAATATTTTCTGTTGACACATTATATGATATTTAAATGGTAACTATAATCACAATTTTGTAAGCAGCAGTAATGTTATATGGCGACATAATAAGTACAGAAGGCAACACTAGTCATTCGACTTCAGTTTTAAACAAATATTTTCTACAAAGCAGTCTTTTATTTATACAGATTACAAGTCTTTTATTTAATCAAATTATAACAGACTTTTATTTATACAGGTTATATCAAAATTTGTTTTATGCAGATTATAACAGTCTTTTAATATACCTGCATACACACACACATCCCATACATGCAGGCGCAGATGCATGCACCAGCGTACACTCACAAACACTCATACACACATATACACATACACATATATATAATTATACTCACAGATGCATACAGCAACGCACACACATGCACACATACATACAGCATACATACATACAATATACATACAGAAGTGTGTATGATACACAATGCACACAGGCATAAAACACACACACATACATACTCATATACGTAAATACACACATACACAGACATACATACACAGATGCAAGTAAAGAGAAAGAACGATAGAAGTGACACTGAAAAACTGAAAGATGTTATTGATGTTGTCCATACGTTACTAGTCTCTATTGGCCTCCCATACGTTACTAGTCTCTGTTTTCCTCCCATACGTTACTAGTCTCTCTATTGTCCTCCCATACGTTACTAGTCTCTATTGGCCTCCCATACGTTACTAGTCTACATTGGCCTCCCATACGTTACTAGTCTCTATTGGCCTCCCATACATTTCAAGTCTCTATTGGCCTCCCATACGTTACTAGTCTCTATTGGCCTCCCATACGTTACTAGTCTGTATTGGCCTCCCATACATTTCAAGTCTCTATTGGCCTCCCATACGTTACTAGTCTCTATTGGCCCCCCATACGTTACTAGTCTCTATTGGCCTCCCATACGTTACTAGTCTCTATTGGCCTCCCATACGTTACTAGTCTCTATTGGCCTCCCATACGTTACTAGTCTCTATTGGCCTCCCATACGTTACTAGTCTCTATTGGCCTCCCATACGTTTCAAGTCTCTATTGCCTCATTCAATAAGCACTAGCTTATTCACAAGTTAATTTCTATTTTATTTAAAAAGTACTAGTGACATTATTATTCTTCCTTGTTTGAGTTTGTACTGGTCTGTCACGGATACTGAATCGACTACAGTTAATTGGACTTTACATGATCGATCCTCGCTATGATTATTCGAGGTTTTATTAGTAGCGGTACTTGTATAAACACGTCTCGATATTTGATTCGCTGGGATGAGCCACCAGCAGATTGAATTCTAGAACGTACTTTTTCTGCAAGATGGAAATTATTGCTTTGATTTGGAATAAGGACGTTGTGATATGAGATTAGATACCGGACCACATCATTCACGGTTATAGAATTACTTGACAAACAGCCCAGTAAAACGTTAACGACAGGATTGCCAGTAAGACATCGTGAAATTCAGGTAATGACCAGTCCAGAACATCTGCTTTTACTTTTCTGTTCTGGTGTGTTTTCCTTTATCTTTCTGTCTGTTGACGGTGGCCCCATTATAATGTCATGATTTTGCACTTCAATGATGGTTTAGACTTATCGTCAACACAACAATCAAAGCTTTATGAACCACTGAACGATCTACACAAGACGGTGAAGTTCGTTGAGGAGACAAAATTACAGGTATAGACATGTTTAAGTAAACGAAAGAAGAAGAAATAACCAATAATTAAATCAACATACATAGAGAAAATAAATAGAAGAATGAGATAATTAAACCAGTGTAACCGTGGAACCCCTTTGAGACAAATTTCAATCAACGAACCTTGGTGCCAAAAACAAATATAGCTTTATTTGTTAATCACAGCGTCGTTTTAAGTTATATCATTATTAATCTTGGTGTTTATCACTCATAAAATTACCTTCCTTTTTAAAGTTTTTTACTGTTTTTTTCTTGTTGGAGGTTGTAAAGTCTTAAACATAATGAAACAAGGATAAGGACAAAATAATTTTCATTATGTGAAGTTTAATTTTAAAATATTTAAACTCTGAACTCTTGACAAATTGTTGACAAGGTGAAGGGTCAAAAACATCCAAAAACGTGTACATGTAGTTTATGGACAACCCTTAAACTATTGTATATGTAAATCATTACTTCAATACAAGGAACATCGTCTGTATTATTTCTGTTAAGTACGCGAATAGTTCATGAACAATACGAATAAGAAGTAACATAACGAAAAGCACTTTTCCTGAACATTAAATGTAAGCGAAAACTAATAATTAACATACTCTAACATGATCTGAGCTCTAACATAACTGCAGGTGGATCAGCGTTCGTGTTTAGTTCATATTATTCTACGTTTGAATTATCTCAAATCTCAATTTATAGACATACAAGTTACATATGTGCGCGAACTATCAGGGCATGTCCAGACATTTCTTCATACAATCAACTCAGACTGTGGAAGAGTAATCATTTCTTCTTATTCTTCTTCTTCTTCAGCGTTCATTCTCAAACTCCCGCTGGATGTCTCTTGTAACAGGACAATTGGTCTACAAGATTTCCAGTTGAATATAGTCCAGAGAATGGAAATGCATTGTGTTGACGTTTTATTTACGCAAATGGCCCAACATATCCGTCTTCGGTGGTGAGTAATCATTTTAAAAGTAATATCTATTTCTTTGTAAGACTTCTGAATCTGAAGACATCTCAAGTTAATGTCGCCATCTTTGTGGAAACAGCTAATAATATGCACAGTCAGGTCGTGAAGCTGTTCACAAATGTTACGTCACAATAAACAAAGTTAAAGCATTTATCAACACATTTCTTCCATGTTGATTCCCAATGCTACTCGCTGGGACAGTCATAAAGTGATTGAAAATATCGACTTGCTAGATAAGGAAATTCTAAATTTAACTTGGAAATAATCAATAATATTATGTTATATTTTTATAAAATCGTTATTTCTAGAGGACGAATGTTCAATACTGATTTTTGGTAACAGATACATCTGGGAGATGAATGGGAGTCGACATTATTTGCCTAGAAAAAGTAGACTAACAGCTAATTGCCCTGATCTATTGTGAATGAAGAGGTACAACTAAAGAAGTACAACTGTGGTGAACTAAAGAATTACTCTTCAACGTCGAATGTACTACTTGACTGTCGATAAAATATGTGAGCTTTTTGTCGCAAATAAGTTGATTAACTGACGAATATTTAAACAAGACATTTCACATTGAAATTAGTTAACAAAAGACAGATTTAAACACGACATTCCACATTGAAGTTAGTTAACCACAGACAGATTTAAACACGACATTCCACATTAAGTTAGCTAACCACAGACAGATTTAAACACGACATTTCACATTGAAGTCAAATGCAAACAAACATCTGAACAAGACATTTCACATTGAAGCTAGCTAACCACAGACAGATTTAAACACGACATTTCACATTGAAGTTAGTTAATCGCAGACAGATTTAAACACGACATTTCACATTGAAGTTAGCTAACCACAGACAGATTTAAACACGACATTTCACATTGAAGTTAGTTAACCACAGACAGATTTAAGCACGACATTTCACATTGAAGTTAGCTAGCCGCAAACAGATTTACACAAGACATTTCACATTGAAGTCAACTGCAAACAAACAGATCTGAACAAGACATTTCACATTGAAGCTAGCTAGCCGCAAACTGATTTAAACAAGATATTTCACATTGTAGCTAGGTAACCACAAATAGATTTGAACAGGACTGCTTAATCTTCTAGCACTAAACCAATTATATATAAGTTTGTTTGCCAAGATCCCCCTTCCTTGTTATGCACATTGTGGTGTTTTCTTCAGAGAGTTCTTTAACATCAAGAACTCGAGCTCCAAGTCTGGTGTTGAATGCCTTGAGAAGGAGCATCCGACTAAAATGATTAATTAAATATATATAAGCTACTTTTTTTATAGACTTCATTTAAAAACCTTCATGCGGAAAGCAAAAATTAAAATTAAAAACGAATTAAAGTAGATCTCCCAAAAGAAACACTACGCATAACAATCAACATTGACAGCTCAATATTAGGTATAGGTAATACACAAAAACTAAAGCAAATTGAGTGGTTGGACCACACACAAAAAAACCTGGCGCAATGACCAGAATTGTGCCCTGCTGTTGACGTCTGTTTCGGCAGCAATATTTTTGAAACACCATCAGGTCAGAAAACGCGGTCATCGGGATATTAAGAACCAAAGATCATGTGATCAACACCTGACTGTGACTTTAAGCCTACATGTACTTGAATGGCTGTTGCAATGGAGAGACAAGCACTTTGGGAGTGTCCCATGTGTTATAATGCTAGGTTTCTAATCCAGAAGCAAGTGTCTCAAAGCCCTGGTTGTGTTATGGGGGTTTACTCACCAACGAGAGGCATTCCAGAGCCCCATTATCACAGGACCGTCATGTTCTGCCAGGAATGCAGTATATATGTTTAGGCAAACTAGTCAATCATTATTGATCCGCTTGCAGGGATTGCTCACTTAGCATTCGCCAACACCTTCTAGTCGTTTGCCACAAAATTACACAGATCTCCGTCATCCATGGGCACTATTTGACCATGATTTTGACCACTATTTGACTATTTTTCATTTACATATTTAGATTTTGATTTCCTCGTTGTTATTGCAGTTGTCTCTTCGATGGGTGCCCACACATGTATAGTTATTTGTATGTGCATTTCGTTTTACATGGTTCTATGTATCCACACAATTACTTTGGGCCACACATTTGTATGTATACATATGCAGTTATTATAGCATTATCTTTATGTGAACGAACGTTTCTATTTACATTAATATGTTTCTATGTGTACGAATGTTCATGTTATTGTTTTTATTTATGTGAGAAAGTGTTTATGTGGATGAATGCTCATATTTATGTATATATATATATATATATTTATGTAAGCGCTTGTTTATGTTAATGCACGAATCTCCATTCTGTGTCAATATGTATGCCTATTCTGATGTGAGCCCTTTCCTATGTGTGGATACATTTACATGCCTGTGCATTTTATGTGGGTATCCTTCACACATCTGTGTCTATTTTGTTATAATTTTATTTCTTAACTCTTGGTGTGTGTATACATTTCTATGTATGTTTAGGTTTGGTTTTATATATATGTTTATGTCTATATTTGGTTTCACATTCATTCCATGCGTTTTCAAATGTTGATTCTTCTTCTATCCTTCCTTCCCCAAACCCACTCACCCCACCACCACACAACCTCATCATTACTCATCTATCATTATCATATGCCATTCTGGTTGGCGTAGGTGACCATGGTTCTCTGTTCACAGTGTTGTTATCAGGATCGTTGTTTCCAAGCCTTGCTAGGTTGTCACATTAATATTTTCTCACGTCCCCATCTGTCTCTGTTCCCTTCAGTCTTGCCTGTTGTGACTATGTTCTTAAAACCTGCCTGTCTGATAAAGTGACAAAAGGGGTATTTTTCTTATCTTTTTCTATTATTATTCTTGCACTCATTATAAACATCCCAACTACATCTATAGTGTCTCTAATTTCCCACTTTCGGTTTGTTTATAATGAATGCACGCATTTTCTCTTTTACTAGATGCGTTGCTATCCCTGCGTTATGGAGACGGGGCTTGATGAAATCTATTCATCTATTTTGTTTTTTATTTTGTTGTTTTCTGTTGTTTGTCTCTTGAAAAAGGTTCAATTTGAGCCGATACGTGGAGAATTGTCCTGTTTAGTTTTATTGTATGTTTTTTTATATATACTTTTTTAAAATATATTTTCTTTTATTAATAGGCAAGGTAAGTGTTTTAGTAACCTGTTTAATTCATTTTGCTGCACTATTTGACACAAGACGAAAGTAATTAATTGATGTGCAGGACATGCAGTGACAATGACTTTTCACAGGTGACACTCAGCCCATCCCCCAAATTTTCGTAGTCGCCTCCTACGACATGCCTGGAAAAACGATAGAAATCCTTCGCACCCTGAACTAGAATTCTAGGCCCTGATTGTCACAGGGGTGCCCTAGGTCGAAGGGAGTTGCTTCGGCTTAATGGGGCTTTACACCCATATTTACAAACGAAACAAAAAGGTGCGTTTCCTAACAAATTCTAATAAATTATATAAACCTCCGCAGGACTTCTTCCCTTGCCTTTTTTTTGTCTTCTTCTGGATTTGTTCTCAAGCATTTTCAGATTAACAGGATGTTGCCAGCCCAGAACACGGAAAGCGTTGTGTCATGGTTTACAACATGACTGCGATATCTGTGCATTTCAATCTAAGACAACCGATTTCATCATGACATCTGGATTACTTTTGCCACCTATGACATGTGCCAGCCAACCCCATTTACAATCTTCCTCAGTCTCCTTGTACAACATATATAGAAGGTAATAGGTGTCCTATTATTTACTCCTATTTTACTCTCTTTATTTTACCATTTGGTAGATGTTTGTATTGACATCTCATGTTCCTTCATTTTCCTCTTAGGACCTTTATATTAGCTCTCCATAGTGTTTCCATAATTCTTCATTTAAAAAAAACCCTTGTCAGTAGACTCCAGTTCAAATTCAGATTATTTATTTACCGGACATGCTCACGTCTATAGAAAAGTATCGATTCAATTCCATATAACACGCTAACACTCAAATTTGCATATGCAACGATAGTTCTCTGTGGCACATGATATAATTTCTGAAGACGTTGCCCTGGTGTAATTTCTATCAATATTCTTAAACACGGTGGAAAATTATTTTATTAGAGAGAGAGAGAGAGAGAGAGAGAGAGAGAAGCAGATATTCCAGTACAAGAACAAGAAAAAGAAACAGAAAGAGATGTAGGGGAACACACAATAAAGAACACTGATATCATAAAAGTAGTCATACAACGTTGAGAGTTGCACAACAAACAAAAAAATAAATAGTTAGACACAAAGAAGAATGTAACTGATTCCTTTCACAGAAATGCTGAAGAAGAAAATGCATACAATATGAATTGTTTCTGTTATGGTCTCTGGATCTAATGGAATCCTAATAAGCGTGATTGATTGTTGAAGTTTGTTGAAGCTATTTCTTTCTTTACATTTAATTATCTTACTGAAAATAATGCAGGGTATTCCAGCCGGTGTATTTTTCTAATATATAAAGCAACTGCCCCCCTCCACTATGTGTGATGTTGTTGTGTGTAGTTAATGCACGCTGTTAAGATCCATAATCATATTCTCTTTGATGATTGTTCAACGAAGTGTTTCTCTTGGTCTTTCTCTCTTTAATTTACCATTTGGTAGATGTTTGTATTGACATCTCATTTTCCTTCATTCTAAGTACGTCGGACATTGTTTTAAGCTCGTTCTCAAACTCCCACCGGATCTTTCTTGTAGCAGGACGATGATCCTACTAGCTTTCCAAAAGGATGTAGTCCAGAGAATTAAAATGTGATGTATCGCCGTTCTATTTGAACCAATGGCCCGACACATCTTAATTCATCAGTAGTAACTAATACATTCAGTGTTTCACCACTTCCACTGAGCGCTCGACATCTCTAGCCATATTGATAGTAGTCCAACCGTACGAGAGAACCGGTTCCCGTACGCATACGCTCGGTCATCAATCTTAAAGCTAACCTCGAGCAAATATTACTTGACCTTTCTGCTGCAGTCTGGCATCATATCGACATAGCCACTGACGCAGACTCATGTCAGATATAATTCCGACGTCGTTGCTTTGTATATATTGTTGTAGACATATACAGCAGTTTGGGGCTGTCCATGATTTACTTCAATAACTGTTTGTCAATTTTTGACACCCTCCCTTCTCCATCTTAATAACTGTCAACAATTCAGGGGCCCCTACTCTGCATAATTGCGTAAAACAATGCTAACCCTCCCTTCCGCATTAAAAATTTTTAGCAGGAAATGAAATTTTTAAAATAACATATATTTTTTAAACAAATGTTAAAGAAATAATATTAAAACAATTTACTAGGTGTATCGAAACGGTATTGTTGGCGTCAACTTTTGTTAATCCCCCCACCCTTTCATGTAAAAAAACTGTCATACTTTTTCGTATCCCCTTCCCCACATAATTGTTGACATAATTCATGGGCATTCCCTTTAGCATTTTCTATCATGCGCTTATTGAACATTTCATTCTTGGCAAGCAATGTTTCAGAGTTTTTTTTCTAACCTTTATTTCTAACCAGCTTTATAACTACATGAACAATTTCCTCATTTGTACAGCTCAAAAACGTATTTAATTCCTAGTACTGTAAATGAACTCTCGACAATATTTCTATACAATCAACTGTTATCGTGACGCTACAAATCCCGTGTGTATATCCTTGTAACTAGATAGCCATGAATAGAATATGAATGAATGAAGGCATGTGCTAGTTCACACCTGTGATTTAAATATCTTTTTCTCTTCTAAATTATCTCTATCTATCTATCTATCTATCTATCTATCTATCTATCTATCTATCTATCTATCTATCTATCTATCTATCTATCTATCTATCTATCTATCTATCTATATATATATTTATATCTATCTATCTATCCACCCACTATCTATCTATCTATCTATCTATCTATCTATCTATCTATCTATCTATCTATCTATCTATCTTTCTCTCTGAAAACCAACATGAAAGTTCGTGTGGTGTCCACCTGAACCGTGAAGTACGTTGTGCTGCAAATTTCACAGTGAAGCTGCATTAATTTGTGCCTTCAATTATCGAGCGAACAAATCCATTTTCGGCATGCTTTTGATTCGGGTTAGTTTCCCTAACTTTTGACAGACTTTCTATCTAAATAGATATGTATCGACTCTACGCCGTTACGGTTTATCAGCCACTGTGCCCTTCGACTTTAGAGACCAAAATATGTCCCTGGGTGGCATTCTCCGAGGAGACGGCAATCATGACTTGGGCTTGAATCGACTACGTTTATCTCGCGCGAGGTATACCACTACCAGTTACCTTTTCCAACCTAATTAGACGAATTTTTGCATATGTACATCGGGTATTGAAGCTTTTCTCAACTGTGGATGAGTGTTTACATGAAACACTCTACAAGTATAGATGGGCATAGATTCGTTCGCACTCTTAGCCGAGGTATCATTCACCTACCCCTCTTCCAAGTCTGAGTTTCTACACATTTCTAGGAGCTACGGGGGAGGAGGTACATTTGATGACTCTTTTCAATGAGACATTCTTCTTCTAGTTAAATAGAAGTTTGTTCTCGAGCAGAACAATACTTCAGTTACTTCTTCTTCTTCTTCTTCTGCGTTCGTTCTCAAACTCCTGCAGATTAGCAGGATGTAGTCCGGAGAACTAAGATTGAAAGAAAGAAGAAAAACGATGGGAGAATTATAAAGATTGATGTAATATATACACTAACAGTTAAAAAGACTCTGGTTGATCCATAAGTGTTCAGTCCCTCTCAACGAAGCAACACACCAATCGTCGAGACTATACCACACATAGAAACTACATGAGTAACCTCAGGCGATATTTTCGAGAGTTCTCCGAAAAAATGCACCTGCAAACAACACATGTGAGGTTGCTATCGAGCCCGTGACCTCTTGTTGAATACAAAGTAGATGGTTTATCCGTGACCTTCGCCGATAGAAGACCTCTGTACTGAATTAATTTGGACCTTATTCGTCACATTTTGAGTATTGTCGTGTTTTCGTTAGTCACTTATTATATACTTGGGGTCGCTGCCAAAAACAGAGAGGTATGTAGGTAGGTAGGTAGGTAGGTAGGTAGTTAGGTAAGTAAGTAGGTAGGTAGGTAGCTAGGTAGGTAGGTAGGTAAGTAAGTTGGTAGGTATGTATATGGTTATGTAGGTAGGTAGGTAGGCAGATAGGTAAGTAAGTAGGTAGGTAAGTAAGTATGCAGGTGGTTAGGTCCGTAGGTAGGTAGTTAGGTCGGTAGGTAGGTAGTTAGGCCGATAAGTAGGTATGTAAGTAAGTAGGTAGGTAGGTAGGTATGTAGGTAGGTAGGTGGGTGGGTAGGTAGGTAGGTGGGTAGGTAATCGAAATTCAGGGGGGGGATATGCCCTACAGAACTCCCTACTCTTAAATTTTAATACATTTCTAATATTTACTACCAATGCACAAATGAACAAGTCATATAATTCATGGCCAGTGACATTTTAACATGCTCAAATGTGTGAGTACTCATTTGACTGTGCTTTAGCTTCGAATAGGACATGCAAGGATCAATAGCCATTTAGACCGCATCATACACCAGCAACTACCCACTTGTAGACATTGCTCTAATCCCAATGAACATCTCCTTATTGACACCCCCTTACCTTTCAACTGGCAGGAAGAAATTTCTACAGGCACCCTTAACAGTCACTAACTTACTGTATGGATCACTAAGTCAACTTCAAAAGACATGCACTTTTTAAGAATGGCATTTTGCTGACAAGAGTAGAATTACTCATCAACATTTGGATATCGACAACAAAAACGACGACTACATTAGGCACCCCGCGTGTGTTTGAACCGATATTGGCAGTAAATGCCTATGAGGAGAATCAAAATCAACAATGCATGCCTGATGTTTTCGATTATTACCATGCATTGTCTGGGTGAGCGTTGTATTAGCGCAGTGGTTAGCGTACTGGCTTCGCATATGAGTGGTCATGGGTTCATTCCCCAGCTGAGGCGGAAATGTTTTCAGATCGCAACGGCTCCCAGGTCGACCCAGCCTTAAATGGGTACCGGATTAATCCGGGAAGTAAAGACTGCGAGGGAGAGGAGATGGCTACCGCCCTCATTTGCAGAGCCTGTGAAATGTGAGATCGCTAACATCTCACACCCCTACGGCATTAATAATAAATGCTATGGGTTACTTTACATAGTGACTAAAGAAATTCAAGGAAAAAATCAAAACAATCACATTTGAAGGTTTGGTTTTATTCTGCTCGTATGTCTTTACACCCGATGTCAAATTCGAAACTCATCATTATCGTGGCTTTGTGTAGCAATGTTCCACATTCTCTTTTAAAAAATCATGTTCTAGAAACTGTGTAAATTTTCTGAAAATTTAGTTATCTCCCTTTGATTTAGGTTAATGACGTTGCTAACGACGCCTCGTTGTATGGAAATAATATCATGCTGGTTTCTATGGTTTTAAGTAGCACGGACAACATGTTGTCGCTAACACACAAATACAATGTGCACTAAAAATATGTAATATTATTATAAAACATAAATAGATCTGTAATTGTGCACAGTTTCACTGCGACACTCGTTATAGTTTTTAGATATTGTAATGAAATGTTTGCTAACAAGCCACGACTTGTGTAACTCTAGGATTCGATGTATGGTTTGTTTCTAATCTTAAATAAAGATACCAAAATTAACCAGGGAATTGCATGAATTTTTGTATAAAAATTCTATATATGAAACAGCATTAAGATAATGAGAAAAGTTGTCTGCTGAAGGATTAATAACAGAAACATGCCAAAAAGTCATGAAGACTTCACAATGTTATGTTTATCCGTAGATATGATTACCTTAAGGAGAGAGTTTCACGGTAATTGTTTTTTAACTGTTTTTCTGCAGTAAATTACACTATTTGACGTTTTTGTGATACATTGCTAAGGGAGGGAGCTTTTACGAACATTTTGGATAGGTTGATAGTACTAAAAACCATGTTTAGAGTTCCTAAGGGCTTTGAACATCACAAACTACTTCTTTGTCTACGTGCTTGTGTGTAAACGGGAGTAATATGATAATATCTAGCATTACCGGGTATAGTCCGTTCCTATAATTAAATATAGAAATGAAACCACGGCATATTCTTTTTTTCTATTTTGTATTTTTGCTGATGACTTCTATATTTGTACGTGACATGCTTTTGTATAGATCGTTGTTCTATCATTTTGTAGGTAAATAAATAATGTGTAAACAGTCAATTCTTCACCATTGTCATACTTCGATATCTAGTAATCCAGCATAGTATCCATTGTGTTCTCTTTCCTGTAACCTTTTCCCTCAACAATTCATCTTCTATGTTCAGATCTCTGTAGACGTCTGCGTTAGTTTGTCTTTCTGTCCATGATAGATTCTTAGGACATATATATCAAATTTCAATCAAAACATAAATCTGGAGCCAAGTGAAATCAAAGGAACTGCCAATTTTCTTTTTTAATTATGCTGTATATTTTACCATTGATTAATTTATTTGACTGTGTTTATTTTTCCAATGATATTTTGGTTTTCTTTTATTAAATGATTACATGAGAAGTTTATAGAAATATATTACAAGCAATAATACATCTCTATGCTTTTAATTTGTTTTTCTTCTATATGAGACATTAGGCCGATGAGTATAAAGAAATAAGAGATACAGAGAAGGAAAGAGGGAAAGAGACATAGTTAGAAAGGATATTTTTTTTAATTGTGATATGGTTTTAATGGGCAAATTGTTTCTATTTAAGTTTTCATTTTGGAATTACCACTAGATTATTTCTTTTGTAGCGAAACATTGGTGATACAAAGTTTCCGACAGGATATAATCCAAAGATTACAAGTGATATGGATATTTGCTCAGAATTAGCTATATAGAAGACAAGACAAATGTATTTGTTCGGCAGTAAATAAACAAATTTGCTGATTATCACAAACAACTTTTGGCAGTGGTGAAACAGTATAAACTTGTTTGCTTTGGATTGCTTATATCAAGGAATGATCTGGACGCGATTTTTCTACATTCCTCCGAATTGCTGAGAGTACAGTTGTTTGGAGAGCTTATTCTGCTGATGTATCTAGTGTAGCACGCTTACAAACCCTAACGAGTTATAGGTCTTCTGACTATAATCCAGAGATAGGAGATGTGTTGCGTCTCAGCTTTACTTAGGTCAATGACCCGACATATCCGACTTTTGTGGATGGAAATAAATTTTATATAGCAGTGCTTCTCAACCTCTATGAGACCGTGACCAGGATATAAAAAATTGTATAAGATCAGAGCCTGGTCTAGGAGAAGCTCTCGCGGCTGGTAGGTATGCTGCGGCCCGACACTTAAAAAGCACTGGCATAAGAGGATTACAAATAGCACTCCTACTTTTCAATGCAATTTCTGCACTTCGTAAAAAATGATACCCCGTGAAGAGGTTTCCAGCTTGGAAATGGATTGTATTCTCTGAAATATTAAGAACTTTAGAAATGGCAATTGAAATAATTTAGAAAAAGCCTACAATAAATTCAGGATCTACATAAATTTATCTTTTTTTTTTTCAAGTTCGCTTGGCAGTTTAGCACTCTAACAAAAAAACATGGCTTCCTCTGTGACGACAACCCAGGAAGTCCGGAGTGGAGAAAATTATAGAGTAAATTCGAATTCGGTGAGTCTGGGCTCCATACCCGACCTTTCTCCGAAGCTGTCAATGGATTGTTCTGTTTCCCGATAGTAACAGCTCTCTGCTTCAACTGTCACAGGTTTTTTTTTCTCTTAAATGATAGACCGGACTTGTCGGTCGCCGGAATTGTCGTTAGTCTAAGGAAATTATGGTCCCCGTTTCTGTTGTGCGGGTAATGTATTTGTACCGTGCGCTGAAATGTTCTAACTTGATGTAAAGGTCATTCTAGAGTATTCTTCATCTAAGTCAAGATGTGGACAAAATACGAACCCGAAGGCCAGAACTGAACCGTTTTTACTGGCCGCCAGGATGATTCAAATGTACTATTTAAACTGGTCTGTGAGCTCAGAAAACACTAATTAGAACTAAGTTACAAAACATTAAAGCTTGTTGGTTTTATTCCTCTTGAAAAATCTCTACCCGGACTGCCGACCTAAGGAGTTTACCCTTCCCCCACGCCCCCTGTGGTAAAAGTGCAAGATGTTGATTTAGGAAAAGGATGTGCCCTCTCTTTCTTTCTCTCTCTCTCTCTCTCTTCGTTTTTCTTCTTCTGTGTTAACTTTCAAGACTCCTGAAGACTAGCAGGATATAGTTCATAAAACGAAATGGGTTGTATCATAGTTTACAGCTGTACTGCAATATCTGAGCCTGGCGGCTTGACATCATGACTTTTGAAAACCATCCTCACTTTGACCCTATATTGGATGTGGAAGTCAATTCCACTCCATAACCTCCTTAGTCGCCTCCTACGACAAGCATGAAAGTTAGCGTCATTTTTCTTTGCTCCCTCTTTCGGGCTACGATAAAACACGGGAGTGTCTCCTCTCTATATTCCATAGTATGAATCGACTCCTTTGTACTCTTGAGGTTGAAGAAAACATTTAGTTCTTTTCGTCTTTCTGTGCGCTTTATACTCGTTTATGCCTTGGAGAGTCAGGAGCAGAAGAATTCTCTGTAGACAGGCTTTATGTGTGCTTCATATATGTTTCTTTTCGTGTACTCCTTTATTTCTGTAATCCATGTTTTGCATGGTCTGTCCCTCTCTTTGTATTCACCGTGCTTGTATAGAAATGCTCTTTGCAGGGCATTATTTGATGGTAGTCTGGAAGCATTTAACAGCATTTCAGCACTTAATCGGTTGACTTCTGATGTAATCAAGGATTGACAATGTGTTTGTTAGTCTTTTTTACATTTTCGTTTCTTATTCTAGCTCTGATTTTTTACTTCCGAGAATTATATGTAGACAAGTTATATCTGTTGTAACAAGTTTTGTTTTTTTTGTTGTTTTTTTTTTGTTAGTATCCACTTTTGACATTGATATTATAGTGATGGTATAATGATCGTTTTGTATAGTACAATTTTTGGTGTTCATGTTCATATGTTTGTTCTCTTTTTCAAAATAGGTAACATCTGTCCTCAGATATGGTACGCTGTATCTATGTTGGATTTCTTTTGCGTTTTTCCCCTTTGACGATATTATGCTTCCAATATAATTGCATTCCTTCACCTGTTTAAGATGTTGGACATCGATGAAAATAGTTGTGATTATTTCTGCTTTCGTTTTTTCTGTGTTTACTTTCATATTAAAGTTGCTATCTTTTGTGTGAAGTCTATTTATATGTTGTAATTGATCTTCTGATTTTGATATTTTTTTGGTGGATTTTTCTATATTTTTATATTACTGCAAACAGAAATTCGCTTTGATGTTTGTTTAGGTTGTATCTACTGTTGGCAATTGTACATACACAATTGATATATGAAATGAAAAGAATGAAGAAAGACCACATTCTTATCGCACGCTAAAGTGTATGTGGAATTTGTCTGAAAGTCATACACTTGTTCCAACTGCTCATTGACTACATTGAGTACCTGTGTAACTACTCTTGCACGAGTTGATTAGGTGTAATCCAGAGTCACGCAAGGAAATATGTATGACTGTACTACCATGATCAGGATGAATACGGATGTTCTGTTTGTGTTCCTGAGGGTACTTCAAAACTTGTACGGGATGTTCATTATCGTTATAATAATCCTTATCTCGATTGGTTCGTTCTCAGTTAATTGAGTACACAGGTTGAATATCTTGGCGAGAAAACATCTTTTTGGGGGGAGATGTGGTTGGTCAAGTACAGAATACCTGTTTACTTGTGTTGTAAGACGATTCAGTACCGCTAGAATGGATCTGGTTTAATTCCCGTAAGCCTTAATAATTATCACCGTGATAATTAACATATAATGCTGCAATCAGTGCCAGCAAATGACTAATGTTGTAATCGCATATTATCTGATCTGAGTCTTTTCTTTGTTAGCGCCAAGTTCTTCCACAGAATAGTCACATTCACTAAATTCACCTAACTTAAGTGTGATAGATATATGTTAGATCCTTAACCCCTATAGAAATGTGATAGATATATGTTAGATCCTTAACCCCTATAGAAGTGTGATAGATATATGTTAGATCTTTAACCCCTACAGAAGTGTGATAGGTATATGTTAGATCCTTAACCCCTATGGAAGTGTGATAGATATATGTTAGTTTATTAACCCCTATAGAAGTGTGTTAGGTATATGTTAGATCCTTAACCCCTATAGAAATGTAATGAATATATGTTAGATCTTTAACCCCTATAGCAGTGTGATGGATATATGTTAGATCTTTAACTCCTATAGAAGTGTGATAGGTATATCTTAGATCTTTAACCCCTATAGAAGTGTGATGGATATATGTTAGATCTTTAACTCCTATAGATGTGTGATAGGTATATCTTAGATCTTTAACCCCTATAGAAGTGTGATGGATATATGTTAGATCCTTAATCCCTATAGAAGTGTGATAGATATATGTTAGATTATTAACCCCTATAGAAGTGTGATAGGTATATGTTAGATTATTAACCCCTATAGAAGTGTGATGGATATATGTTTGATTATTAACCCCTATAGAAGTGTGATAGATATATGTTAGATTATTAACCCCTATGGAAGTGTGATAGATATATGTTAGATCCTTAACCCCTATAGAAGTGTGATAGATATATGTTAGATCCTTAACCCCTATAGAAGTGTGATAGATATATGTTAGATCCTTAACCCCTATAGAAGTGTGATAGATATATGTTAGATCTTTAACCCCTACAGAAGTGTGATAGGTATATGTTAGATCCTTAACCCCTATGGAAGTGTGATAGATATATGTTAGTTTATTAACCCCTATAGAAGTGTGTTAGGTATATGTTAGATCCTTAACCCCTATAGAAATGTAATGAATATATGTTAGATCTTTAACCCCTATAGCAGTGTGATGGATATATGTTAGATCTTTAACTCCTATAGAAGTGTGATAGGTATATCTTAGATCTTTAACCCCTATAGAAGTGTGATGGATATATGTTAGATCTTTAACTCCTATAGATGTGTGATAGGTATATCTTAGATCTTTAACCCCTATAGAAGTGTGATGGATATATGTTAGATCCTTAATCCCTATAGAAGTGTGATAGATATATGTTAGATTATTAACCCCTATAGAAGTGTGATAGGTATATGTTAGATTATTAACCCCTATAGAAGTGTGATGGATATATGTTAGATCTTTAACCCCTATAGCAGTGTGATGGATATATGTTAGATCTTTAACTCCTATAGAAGTGTGATAGGTATATCTTAGATCTTTAACCCCTATAGAAGTGTGATGGATATATGTTAGATCTTTAACTCCTATAGATGTGTGATAGGTATATCTTAGATCTTTAACCCCTATAGAAGTGTGATGGATATATGTTAGATCCTTAATCCCTATAGAAGTGTGATAGATATATGTTATATTATTAACCCCTATAGAAGTTTGATAGGTATATGTTAGATTATTAACCCCTATAGAAGTGTGATGGATATATGTTTGATTATTAACCCCTATAGAAGTGTGATAGATATATGTTAGATTATTAACCCCTATGGAAGTGTGATAGATATATGTTAGTTTATTAACCCCTATAGAAGTGTGATAGGTATATGTTAGATTATTAACCCCTATAGAAGTGTGATAGGTATATGTTAGATTATTAACCCCTATGGAAGTGTGATGGATATATGTTTGATTATTAACCCCTATAGCAGTGATCCAAATCCTTCCACTGAACATAGTCACATTCACTAATTTCAAATAGAGTTACTTATCTTAGCTTGATTGATCATTGGTTACTTTACTTGCATATTTTTCCCGCACACAAGATAAGTGGCACTGTCAAGGATCAGTACGCAGGACTATGCCGGAGAATAACTTGGGAGACACACTCACAATCAGGGCCGGTCTTAGGCCATTGCAACCTATGCGGCCGCATTTGGCCCCGCACTTCATAGGCCCATAAATTAATATTAGAATTAATTTTATTATCCCCTTCCCTACCCAGACTGGATCCTGCGCAATCCGTTTCGCATTGGGCCCCTCAATTATTAGGACCGGCCCTGCTCACAATCTTCACATGCTAACAAAACTGAAACCGCTGACTCTGCCGCTTTTATGAACTTCGGTTGTACATCTAGTTCTTATATAATACAAAATGAAATATTCATATCTATGGTAATGTCATTGAAGTAATACTGCTACCTAATTTCATAGTCAATAGAATTCTATTGTGGTCTTCGTTTACCCTGAAGGCTTTTCATCTCAAAGCAATTTGATATACTCGGATTCGTGCATTATTGATATGTGCCCTGGGTAGGATGGAAATTAAATTGGAAAAAGATACGAATGATGGGTAGAATATATAACATAACTATGATATTATAGAAGATACAAAAGTTTGTTGTATTGAAAAATTGTATTATAGACATCCACAGTTTATCAAAACAAAAACCTCTGACCTCTATCTCATTAGTTGGAATGTTGATATATATATATATATATATATATATATATATGTGATATATATGTTGCCTTCTTATTGGTGTCTATATCTATTATACGATTGTATTTATAAAATGCATCTATTTCCACCAACTTCTCGGGATGTTTGCCCTCAATCATTTATAATATACTGTACATCTATTTCAACCAACATCTCAGGATGTTTTCCCTCAATCATTTACATCTCAATTTCTTCTTATTTATCCAATTTGTATAGATTCCATTTCCCATTTCAAAAATGTTACCAGTACCAGACAGCAGAAGATGGTTTCCTTCTAGTCGAGCTACAATTTACCAACCGTTTCCAATGACAACAAGATTATATGAATGTGTTAGATGGAAACGTGTCACCCCTAATGAAATTACCCGACAGTGTTTGAGTTAAGTTTCCTGAAACAACATTTTCTTTCTAACGAGAATCAAGACTGAAATGGTTACGGAGAGACGAGAAAATGAATGCCATGGAAATTCGTGTACGGTGTATCAACTTCGTGACCGTAAAGTCGACCTTATTTCCCCTCGTGCATTCCCGGACACAAGCCATTACCATAAATTGTATCTAATTCTCAATCTCACTTCAAATGTGGCAGATTCCGTTGAGAATCAGTCATTGAAATGAAGTGGAAGGTCAGAGTTGATGGAGTAACTGGTGAACAGAACCGCTTTCATGGCATCATAATTTAACTGTTTAGAATCTAGAATGAATTGGTCTCTGGTGTAACCAACCTTCAACTTTCGACTTCAGACTGATTTTTGGGACATTATTCATTCAATTTATACCCTTTTGTGTGAGGTGTGCTCTTCTCAACCGAGAATTTGACAATACGAATAATGGGGGTCGCAGTTCATGTAATACAGTCACTAGGATTTTGAAAATTATAATGAGGTTGGTTTATTTTTTATCCAGCTGATCAACATCTCATTGCTGATTACCGTATACCGATATTGCTAATCTGCAACAGCTTGAATATACTCTTAGACGTGAATGGGACTTGATTGCACTGCATTTCTTGAAGACTTTCGTGTTCTATGTCTATAGTGATGATAACAGTGAATATGATGGTAATGATGATAACGAAGAATATGATGGTAATGATGATAAAGAAGAACATGATGGTAATGATGATAACTGAATATGATGGTAATGATGATAACAGTGAATATGATGGTAATGACGATAACAGTGAATATGATGGTAATGATGATAACGAAGAATATGACGGTAATCTGATAACAGTGAATATGATGGTAATGCTGATAACAGTGAATATGATGGTAATGCTGATAACAGTGAATATGATGGTAATGATGATAACGAAGAATATGATGGTAATGATGATAACAGTGAATATGATGGTAATGATGATAACGAAGAATATGATGGTAATGATGATAACTGAATATGATGGTAATGATGATAACAGTGAATATGATGGTAATGATGATAACAGTGAATATGATGGTAATGACGATAACAGTGAATATGATGGTAATGATGATAACAGTGAATATGATGGTAATGACGATAACAGTGAATATGATGGTAATGATGATAACGAAGAATATGATGGTAATGATGATAACGATGAATATGATGGTAATGATGATAACGATGAATATGACTGTAATGATGATGATAATGATGGAGGTTTCCTCTGAAATGTGGGCATGTAGCTCTATATAACATATAACCTTTCTTGACAACAGCAGATGTCCTACTCAGGTGAGTAAACGAGGTGACTCTCATGTTTGTATAAGGCTCTTTGTCTCAAAGGATTAGTTGTGTTTGGGGGTTTGTGGATGCATATTTGGTTCCCAAAGAAAATAATTCTAGTACAATAGCATCCCAGATATTCACGCCTACTAGAAGCGTAGGCCAACTAGTTCAGCATTTTTCCATTAGCTTTGTTCAACCATCTGCATAAATCTACTAAATCCTTAGTTATGTAAAACATAACTAACCCTAAAATCTAACCCTAAAAATGAATATTTCAATTAATTATTGATTATTGATACAATATATAGATCAATCAATCACAATTGCACAGGCAAATGATTAACAATCCCTAATATATACAGAAAAATCATACAGCAAAACGAAGTTGACATGCACGTAATGTACCAATAAATGAATTCATAACAAATTTTTCAAAATAACAAAATAATCGACAAAAGACGTGCAATGTTTTCAATCTGCATATTTATAAGGATGTGTAGCTGGTAATGCATAGTCTCTGGCGTAAGACTCAACTGAGGGAAAACATAATAGGATAGAGCCCGTGTGTTATTGGGCCAAAAAAGAAAGTAAAGACTAGCAAGGATGTTTATCTTCCATAAATGTCGTAAGAGGCAACTAAGGAAGGTTTGGGTTGGATTTCGCTGTTCTAACCCACATAGGATCAAAGTGATCCAGAATCGGATATGTCAGACCGATAACGCAGATATCACAACACAGCTGTAAACCACTTCACAGCGCATTCCATTCTCCGGACTACATCATGTTAATTTTCAGGAGTTTGAGAACGATCGCAGAAGAATAAGAAGAATATTATAAACCAATAGAACATATATTAGAAACGATGCCACCTCACTCGAAACTCCTTTTTAAAAATAAAAAAAATATTAGAAGTGATATCATCTCACTCGATCTTTCTTTTTTTGTTTAAAGAAAATATATTAGAAGCGATGTCACCTCACTCGAACTTTCTTTTTGAAAGATAGAAAATACATTAGAAGCGATGTCACCTCACTCGAACTTTCTTTTTGAAAGATAGAAAATACATAAGAAGCGATGTCACCTCACTCGAACTTTCTTTTTAAAAAATAGAAAATCCATTAGAAGCGATGTCACCTCACTCGAACTTTCTTTTTGAAAAATAGAAAATACATTAGAAGCGATGTCACCTCACTCGAACTTTCTTTTTGAAAAATAGAAAATACATTAGAAGCGATGTCACCTCACTCGAACTTTCTTTTTTAAAAATAGAAAATCCATTAGAAGCGATGTCACCGTACACCATCCTTCTTACGATCTCATCATTTAGCTTGTTGAAAGTTCCTAAGTGAAAACCGAACCATCGACAGACATAACTGCAAAAAGTAAACATGCCTTCATTGGGTACATTGTGTGATTATTGGCACACTTCCCATTGGTTACTATTTATATACATTTTTTAAATAGTAGCCTTTTTCTATTTTTGTATGCGATTCCAAGTATATAAATATTGACCAACAGAAAACACGGGAATAATTAAGAAAAGGAATGTATGAACACCTAATTAGTTCAGAAAACAGGTCTTCTACTGCCGATCTGTCGCAGTGAAAATGCACTTTATCTCCCATGTGGATCCGGTATTTTCCCAAACTCACAAAGTCAAGTATATATTTTTCAGCAGATACATCAAGAGCACCAGAGAAATCATCCTAACGAGCTTATTATATAATTCTTATTCTTGAATATTGTGATACAACTCTACAATAAATACAAAATGCTCGCCTAGTACCAGGGTCGGGAACCCATGGCTCGCGAGCCAGATGTGGCTCTAGTGATGGCTGCATCTGGCTCGCAGACAAATGTTCGATTATTAAAATAATGTTTATTTAGACTCCTTTGATCTACATATTAATTTCATATCAATATTTCATTCTACAAATGAGCTAAAGTCTACTACAGCTCAGCAACAGAAGTCGCATTAATTGGTAAGAAATACTCATTATTGATTAGCAACAGCATAACAATGTTATTAAAAAGAATTCAGAGACATAATTATTGTACTTTTAGTGTTGAAATTACACAAAATACACACATCTATTTGAATTTTTAGTTTTAAACATAATGTATGGTTCTCACAGAATTACTTTTCAAAATATGTGGTGTCCATGGCTCTCTCAGACAAAAAAGATTCCCGACCGTTGGCCTAGTAAAAGAAAATATTTGCTGTGAAATCTGTCTTTTTCTGTTATATGTGTTGTTCATTGTAATAAAGTACAAATCTTAGATGAACAAGATGAACAATGCATAACAGATTAACAATGTATTTACGATGAACAATACATAACAGATTAACAATGTATTTACGATGAACAATGAATACAAATTGAACAATGTATTTACGATGAACAATGAATACAAATTGAACAATGTATTTACGATGAACAATGAATACAAATTGAACAATGTATTTACGATGAACAATGAATACAAATTGAACAATGTATTTACGATGAACAATGAATACAAATTGAACAATGTATTTACGATGAACAATACATAACAAATTGAACAATGTATTTACGATGAACAATGAATACAAATTGAACAATGTATTTACGATGAACAATACATAACAAATTGAACAATGTATTTACGATGAACAATGAATACAAATTGAACAATGTATTTACGATGAACAATGAATACAAATTGAACAATGTATTTACGATGAACAATACATAACAAATTGAACAATGTATTTACGATGAACAATGAATACAAATTGAACAATGTATTTACGATGAACAATGAATACAAATTGAACAATGTATTTACGATGAACAATGAATACAAATTGAACAATGTATTTACGATGAACAATGAATACAAATTGAACAATGTATTTACGATGAACAATGAATACAAATTGAACAATGTATTTACGATGAACAATGAATACAAACTGAACAATGTATTTACGATGAACAATGAATACAAATTGAACAATGTATTTACGATGAACAATGAATACAAACTGAACAATGTTATGAAGGACTGTCCATAAATTAAGTCAACACTTTTTGGCAATTATTTAACCCCTTCCTCTCCCAAGTGTAACAACTTGTCAATAATTCAGGGATTCCACTGCTGAATTATGTTAAACCAATAATTACGCCCATAAAAATACATTTTTCAGTAAAATTGATTAAATGTCATATTTTTCCCGACTTTCAGGACAAAAAAATCAAATTTGCACCTTTTAATTGATGCTTTAAAAACAGTTTTGTTAACTGCAACTTTCGACAAATCCCTCCCTCCCCCTTGCCAACAACTGTCAAACGATTCCACTATACTATTTAAATTTGTTATACAATGTTCTATAGAACGACTCCACTATACTATTTAAATTTGTTATACAATGTTCTATAGAACGATTTCACTGTACTATTTAAATTGGTTGTAAAATGTTCTATAGAACTATTCCACTGTACTATTTAAGTTTGTTGTAAAATGTTCTATAGAACTATTCCACTGTAAAATTTACATTTTTTGTAAAATGTTCTATAGAACGACTCCGTTTACTATTTAAATTTGTTGTAAAATGTTCTATAGAACTATTCCACTGTACTATTTAAATTTGTTGTAAAATGTTCTATAGAACTATTCCACTGTACTATTTAAGTATGTTACAAAATGTTCCATAGAACGATTCCACTGTAATATTTAAATTTGTTACAAAATGTTCCATAGAACGATTCCACTGTACTATTTAATTTCAAATATCCAGAGAAAGATGAATCTTATTTTCGAAAAATAAGAATTAAAAAAATTAATTGATTATTGAATACCTGTGTAAACACATCATTGTATACTTGTGTTGTGTAAATACATCAATGAATGCTTGTGTAAATACATCAATGAATGGTTGTGTATGCACATCACTGAATGTTTGTGACACACATCAATGAATACTTGGGTAACACGTCCATGACTACTTGTGTGAACACTGCTTTGAATACTTGTGAAAAAAATCTATGAATACTTGTTGCAAACAAATAAATGAATAGTTGTGTACAAGAATCAATGAATACTGGTGTAATCACAGAAATGAATACTTTGTAAACACAGCAATGAATACTTGTGTACAAAAATCAATGAATACTTGTGTACAAAAATCAATGAGTACTTGTGTAAACAAATCAATGAGTACTTGTGTAAACAAATCAATGAGTACGTGTGTGGAATTGCAAACTATATAACTTCCATAAATTAAGTCATTAATATGAGAGTGAAGAGTGGGTCTGAAATGTTTGACAGTTGTTGACAAGTGGGAGGAGGTTGACAAAAGTTGACCTCACAAAACAGTTTATTTTCTAAACAAATTAAAACTGTTTAATTGTTTAAAGTTGTAACATTTTTCAAATAATATCAAACAAATCATGCAGTTTTTATACGTATTTTTTAAAATAAAATATTGGGCAGCAGGTAGCAAAAGGAAGACCCAGAACCGCTTGGAGAAAAGTGACAGTGAAAGTTCTCAATGATATTGATAGACTTTGATAGGAAAACTAAGTGCGCGTTTCTCTGGAGCGAATTCGCTCATGCTGTAAAATATAACGAGGTTGAGTATGGCTTGAGTGATAATATGATGACTAACAATATATTATTGAAGCATATTCTGTAAGAAGTGGTTCTCAACATGTACTGTTCGTGGCGTTACTATAGAAGAATCAGTGGAAATATTTACCTGAACAAACTTTCGTTCAGATAGTTCGTTTCAGTGGAACTGATCTCAGTACAGTTAGGGACAACTACCATTTTTAGCATTAACATTGACAATTATTATTTCCTTTTGTTAGTGCGAATCTCTCTAATACTGATCGGAGGGGAGGCTGCGGATGTTAGTGTTTTAGGGAGGGGGGATTTGCGTTTAGAGGTTGGTTAGATGTTTAGAATTTTGGAACGGGCCGCTTTCAGTGTTGTGGTTAAGATTTTGAACAGCCGTTGGGTAAGGATATATGTTGGTGGGGACATGTTATAGAGAGGGGCGGTTGTTGGTTGGTTAATGGAGATGGGTGGCTACACAAGTGACCAGTATCTACACATTTCCTCCATTATGACATAAAAAGGATTGATATTGTTCTGAAGCCTAGATCGCCACATGAACTATCGCTGTTTAAGTGATGCTGTGAAGGTCCACGATGTTTCTTATTTCGCCACTTTGCACTTCTCCACTGTTTGGGTATAGGCCCCGGTTACTTCATCCACAAATTGTATCTGTGGTTTACTGTAAGGTGATCGAAGCCTGTTCTCCTAATCACTGTAGTTTTATATTTATATACGCACTCCAGCAGTCGGGTTATATCATTGATCCAGGCTCAACATTGTCAGCAATCATCTTCATTAAGGTTGCAGATCTTCAATCTTCCACTTGTAGCAAGAAAACGTCATTTGTCTCACGACATAGGCCACAGAATACCCATTTTTGAGACACCACTGCTAAAGTTTGCCTTTTGTTTTGGAAAATAGTCTTTCATCTACCTCGAAGATCATTCCTTTTCCTTCATTACGACTTCGTGGCAGCTATATCACACTGTAGACACAAACTTCACGCATAAATGCGTTCCATTCAACAACTGTTGTCTTGCTAATATGTAGTTCACGAAAGTACCAGTCGGCAGATGTCATCTGGAAAGCCCTTCCATAAATAAAACGACATATTTTTACAAACGACATGTTCGTGCATTGCAAGCACGTGTCTACTCTGCTTGAAGACATCGATTGCAATAGCCATTTTGTTTTGTTAACTACTCGATACCAAAGATGCGCACACGTTTTGCGCAAATCGAACATTAAAAAGTTGGATGAGATGCGCAAACGGTGTCTGTGCATAATATTAAAAATTGTGACACTGTCCACTGATTCTTGTACCCTGGTGGCTTTTTTGGATAAATTTATCCCGTGATTCCCAAGGAACCTAACCTAACCCACCCCCCCCCCCAAAAAAAAAAACCCACTGGGTAGCTTACTTTATTTACAATATCTTCTTATTTCTCACACCTCCTGTAAATATTTGCTTCTCATTGCAACTATATGTGGTTTCTCTCTCATTGCAACTATATGTGGTTTCTCTCTCATTGCAACTATATGTGGTTTCTCTCTCATTGCAACTATATGTGGTTTCTCTCTCATTGCAACTATATGTGGTTTCTCTCTCATTGCAACTATATGTGGTTTCTCTCTCATTGCAACTATATGTGGTTTCTCTCTCATTGCAACTATATGTGGTTTCTCTCTCATTGCAGCTATATGTGGTTTCTCTCTCATTGCAACTATATGTGGTTTCTCTCTCATTGCAACTATATGTGGCTTCTCTCTCATTGCAGCTTTATGCGGTTTCTCCCATATACAGTTTCTACCACCAACATATTTTCTACAAGTAAATCTTAAACTCCAAATAGTCTTCCATAGCGCAGATTTGGAAATTCAATGTCACTGTACTCTCTTTACCAACTTTTTAAATTTCCTCAAAGTCACTGACTACAATAATGTGAAATATATTCTTGATTCTTGATTAGAAACTGGCCTCATAGCACGTGGGGCATTCCCATAAGTGCTCCGCCCTCTGCTCCAGCAGAGACGGTGTTTCGAGTCTAATGCCGCCGAAACAAACATATTGTGAATGATATTGCAAATCTCTCTTCGAATCAATTCTCTTCATAATTATTCATGACTCTTGGAGTAATCTTTTGTGTGCAACCGACGTGAAATATAAACTTTATATTTCTCTTTCAAGCAGTGCACTGAATCACTTATCCCCAAGACTTGAATAGTCCTCTTTTCTGTGTATGAAATAAAATAATATAGTTTTCCAGGAGTACCTTCATCTCATAAATACTTTAAAAATGTATTTATGATCTGCTCCTCTAATTCCATAAACTATTCTCAAAGAATCATTTTTCCTTCTAAACTACACAACACTTGTAGACATACTACAGAAGGGCAATGAGAGCGTTCGACCGGATACAATCTAAAACACTGTCTCTCTTTTGTTCAAGAGTACAAAATAGTAAAATTTCACACTTAAATCGTGGAAATTTTATGATAAACCAATATTGTGTTAATTGGGTCTTAGAATTGCCTGCAAACATCTTTAAAGTGTGTGACAGATGTATGTTGACTAGTAGACATTTTATATATATCGCAAATAAACAAAATCTGAAACCAGTCACTGAATTTTAATACAAATTATAATTCATATAAACAATACACTTTCAACTTCACACACACACAGTTTGAATTATATGCGCTATATATTTTCTGAGATACATCATTTTGAAGTTTGACAGGGCTAGTGAAACGTTCTATAGAAGAAGAGAAGGAAAGTAAAACTCGAATAATAATTGCTTTCAAACCATTTTTTTTTAAATTTACCTTTCCAACGTAACACGACAAAAATCCATTGTAATCCTAAATATTTTGGGAATCTTTGGTCAGATATATTCATGAATTAGACTTCTCTTTGGGCGAGACAAATGTAATACTCGTACTTTCATGCACTCCAATCTTCCAGTCATCACAACTCCTTCCAAACATGCAACGCCTAACCACAATTCGTTCCAAGCGCCCTCTGGCACTGCTCAAACCGTCCCATAACTAGAACTGCCTAGATTGAATATTATGCTCTCAAAAACACCGTCTGTGTCGGCACACTTATATACCCCTGGGGCAGAACATTATCCTGTTCTGTCCAAAATTCCCCATTCCAAAAATATCTCATTATCGCTATGGTTTATAAAACTATTTCTGTAAATTTGAGATTCTTCGAAACTCGTATAGGTTTTTTTTAGAAATTCGACAGATCATGATTGTATTATTTTCTTTCTCAATCTAAACTGTTGAAACAATAGCAAAGTAAATAAACTCAGAAAAGTGCACTAGTGGTTGCAGAAATCATACAGAAAGAGCATGTTCTTCAAGAATTTGCGAAATGTGACATAATGCAGCAAGTATTGGCCTTCTAATTCACAAATTAGTGTTAAACACTTTGGTACAAAACAGACAATAGTGCGAGAAGACCTTCAGTTTATACAAAAGGCAACACTGTAGATAAAAATATTGCTAACGAACAATTTTATACGAAAAAAAATACTGTAGATATGTATTACTACCAAACAATTTATGCAAAAGATAACAATGCAGATATAAAAATCACTATTACTACATCACATTTCACTAGTTATGCCAAATTTCAAAGTGTAGTATATCGGCAAATATATAACGTATTTAATTGACATTGTATGAAGGAATCTTCTTCTTCTTCTTTCGTTCACTTGAAACATGTCTATATCTGTAATTCTGTCTCCTTAATAAAACTCACTGTCTTTTGTAGTTCATACAGTGTCCCATAGAGTTTTGATTCCAGTGTTGTTTCCTCTGGCCAATATTTCTGCCTCAGCGTTTCATGCTCAGAACACTCTTGAAGTATATGTTTGTGAAGGAATCTGAAATGGTATAGAACTTAAGAACTAAAATTTTTATTAAAATGTAGTCCTTGGTTTCAATTTACGTGTATTTGAGACATAGGCTTATGTTATATGTCTACTTGTCCACACACATCTCACACACAAGATAAAGATGTTTACATTAAAATATATAACCTCATTTACACATGATTGTAAATCATACAAATGGCGCAATTTACGTGTGGAATTGCAAAATTGGAATTCTTGAACACAGGAGAGACGGTATTTTTAAAGTTGTATCCTGGGTGAAGCTCACATTGTCCGTCAGCAGTCTTTCTACAAGTGTTGTGTTTTTTAGTAGGAAAAATGAGTCTTCGAGTAAAGTGAATGACATTAGAGCAGATCACAAATAAGGTTTTTAAGTATTGTCTGCAACGAAGCTACTACGAGAAATCTATATCATTCTATTTCAAACCCAGAAGAGAGGACCATTCATGACATGAGGATAACTGTATCAAAGCACCGTGGGATCGCGATAACTGACATTTCTATTTAAAGTCGTTTACATACGAAAATTGCGTTAATAGTGCTAATAATGTTGATAGAGAATTGTTCTTCTCAAGAACAAGCTTCTAGTTCTCTGTGCTTCTAAAAATGTGTAGAGACTCAGACTTGGACTAGGAGTTCACGATGTCGGTGAATGACACCTAGGTAAAGAGGGCGAACGAATCCTGTTCCAACTCTACCGCAGAGGTTTTCCTATACCGGAATCATGCTTGCAGAGAGAAAACGTTCAGTACCATATGGGCACAGGCGTAATACTAAATACGCGAGACGATTTTACTGAGGGAGGAACACCTCGTGCGAGATAGACATAGTCGACCCAGGTCTAAATCCCTGACTACCGTCTCCTCGAAGACTCACCCAGGAACATGTTTTGGCCTGCAACGTCCAAGGGCGTCGGGTGATAAACTGTCACAGTGAAGAGTCGACAATTATCGCCGCCTGGTATCATATCGCGACAGATGGCTGCCGTAGACTAAGGAAGCCCACCCGAATAAAAGGCATGCCGAAATTGGTTGTGCTGGACCTTACATTGGCAAATAACGCAGATTTAATTAATATACTATACACTGGCAGCACAACTTATCCACGCTCACCGACGGAAATCACACGAATCTTTCGTGTTGGTTATAAGAGAGCAAACACAGAAGTAGAAGAAGAAACTTGGATCAATGCTCACCATAGTAATAAATGAGAATGACAATCAACTTACATCATGCTAACTAACCTGTAGGAGTTCGATAACACACAAGAAAAAGATTGTAAAAATTGAATTACTGATTGTCATCATCATTAAGTGCCGTCTCCGCAACGAAGGTTGGCTGCAACGTATCTCCATCATCTCCTGTCTCTTGTCTATGTGGTGCACTCTGCTAGACTGTAACATGTCCATCGTGTAATGTTACTCTCCCACTTGTATCTCTGCCTACTTCTTGATGGCTTCCCTTTGACTTTACCCTCAAGTAAGGTCTTCAATAAGGTATCATGTCTTTTAATGTGTCGAAATATTTTATTTGCCTGTTCTTTATTTCTCTTAGTAGTTCTTTCTTCATATTAAGTGTCTTTAGCACCTCTTTATTTGTTTTCTTCTCTTTCCATGATGTTCTCCCTATTCTTCTATATACCTACATCTCAAAGGCATCAATTTTGTCTTCTAATTGTTTATTTAGTGTCCATGTTTCTGAGCCATACATTAATATGGAATAGATGTAGCATTTTATAATGATTGTACACTCCGTATATTATAATGGGTAAGTAAAGTAAAAAGTAAAGTAACCCATAGCATTTATTAATGCCGTAGGGGTGTGAGATGTAGGCGATCTCACATTTCACAGGCTCTGCAAATGAGGGCGGTAGCCATCTCCTCTCCCTCGCAGTCTTTACTTCCCGGATTAATCCGGTACCCATTTAAGGCTGGGTCGACCTGGGAGCCGTTGCGATCTGAAAACATTTCCGCCTCAACTGGGGAATGAACCCAGGACCACTCATATGCGAAGCCTCCCCTATACAATATTATAAATACAGAGCTGTAGCATTGAATCGGTAATTTTATTTTTAGATTCAGATAGATATCTGAAGATGTTAGTTTCATGTTGATATATCTGAAGATGTTAGTTTCAGATCTATATGTTGACATGTTAGTTTTTATGTTTCTGTGTGTTACGCGGCGCGAAAGTGGAGCTAAATATAACAACACTGTAACCTACTACGCATGAACCTACCTACCATTTAAAGGAAATGAAAAGACGATTAAGGTGAAGTTGGCCCTCCATCTCAAGAGATTCAAAGTTATCCATATCCATACTGAAGTCGGATGCATCGGATCGAAATTCGTAGCATCAGAGCAAAGCTATAAACCATGACACAACGCATTCCGTTCTCTGGACTACACCGTGCTAATCTTCAGAAGTTCGGTAACGAAAGAAGAAGAAGACTATTGATCTGTAAATATTGACTATAAGACATTTCAGCCAGACATAAGTATTAAATATGGCTTGCTTACAAACAAACAAACAAACAAACAAACAACTACGAGTGATTGGTGTAAATGTTTCGAAGATAAAGCAGAATATAATGAACTACTATTATCAGTCACGCAATCCTCCAGGATTTAAGCGAAAGCACTGAAAACATATCCGTCAATCTCTGTGTCGGAGTAGTCAAGCAATTTTCTATCCTATTGGTGGGTATAGGGTAAAAAAAATGAGGCCGTTTCGTCTGGCTCGAAATTCGACTTTTTCCTCAACATTCTTGGATTATTTATTCGATCTAGATTCACGTGTTCTTAAGTGATACTCTCGACAGGCAACTTGTTGTTCCGTTCTGAGGGTTAGACAGGCCCGTAGATAAGGGAGGGATTTGGGTGGGAGGAGGATTTAAACGTCCTCCTTTAGCAAATCTGAACATGACTTTTATTACTGGGAACTTAACCAAAAGTTCGGTAAAAGCCCCTCTCTTAGCGATTGTACACAGAAAGGTCTTCAAAATTAGGTACCACCTCCTCCTTAAGGTAATCATATCTACGGCCCTGAATTTAGAGTATACATGGAAAAACTAAAGTACGGCCGAGTTAATCCCCCTTGGTTGTACAGTTTTAAAAACAGAACTACAAGTAAGCTAAGCCCTTCCCTAAGCCCTTCGAGCTAATTTTAAACTGCGCCACTTATCTTGCGTGATCCAACTATTCTGGTGCTTTCTATTGGCTGGCAACACAAAATAACCAATAATGTTGCATCAACTAAGTTAGGTGACGCTGTTTCGGATCAATAATTGTTTTTATTAAAAAAATATATATTATTATATATCAAAATATTATTATAATTATGGAGTAGGACATTAGCAAGATTGGTCTTAGTTTCTGAATCGATGTTTAACGGACTCTTGCTCGGTCTATCCAAGTACATCACAAGGTGTATGCATGCTGACGTTTACCGTAACTTGCTGGTTACTCACACACCTTAAACGATCCTCCATCTTCTAGTACTACTCGCACTAAGAGCCATTATAAATTCTTTAAGTCGAAATATCATATTTCCATCCAGTCTAGTGTCATCATTTAGAAAGTGTTTATGTACTGATCCAAATGTGTCATTATTTACCACTACAAATGCCCGTAGTATTACTGCTTTCGAAGTCAATGTGTAAACTCTTTAATTGCCGCACATTCCCGTATGTAGAGGTAGGGCGATATTGGGACAGATTGCCCACGGATTAGGATGCCCAATGTAAGGACGACATTCAGTCAACAGTCAGAGATCGGAAAAGTAACATCCCATATGTTTATTTGTTTGTGTCTTGGTGCCTTTAGCAAAACAGTCTTTAATACAAAAAAAAAGGTGGTACGTAGTAACATCAAGAGGTAACATACGACGAAGATGTAAATGGACGACGTTTAAACAAATAAACATAAATACATTGAAGACGACAAACTAAACTAAACTTCACATGCTAGGATTATGTTGCGTGCTACTCTAGGATTTAGCGTCGACATAAGATGCAGATTTAGCGTACACGCTAAACTCATAAATCATTAGTTCACAATCACTCCACTCATTTCTTTGAAAATAACCAGATTATGTCTTTAAAGTATATGCAAAACTGATCTAAAGTTTGTCTAAAACTGTTCAACTAATTACTCTATATCTTAGCGCCATTACTGCTACGCAATTAACCTGGTTTAGAAAGCATTCGCGTCTAATAACGGATACAACCAAGTCCTTCGTCAACTATACAGTCATGTGGAATCTTGTCATGTGGTTACTATTATAATACTACTATAATACAGTCATGTGATTACTATTACATGTCTCATTTACAAACGTCTTTCTTAGACATTATGTAGTCAATATCACGTCCACCGCCTCTACTATTCCAATAACAATTGGTACCCATTTCCTTATGATTGGATGAATTAAGAGTTGTTAGCCATTTTTAAAAATATTTCATGTTGAACTGGAAATTGAACGTTGGACCATCCGACTAGGAAGCTAATAAACTAACCAGTGAGCTGTATCGGCTGGCAATATATAAATAAAAAAGTAGTAATCTACTACAGAAACAGCTACAGCAAGGTATAACTCTGTAAGACGTCGCAAATACACACGGAAAGTTCTCATTTTAACAATTTTGGACCATTATAATAGTTTCGTCATAAACAATGACAACTATCTGGCAACACAGATACAACTTTAAAAAGAGTTTTACCAAATAGTCGAGATTCATCATCATCATCATCAAGTGCCGTCTCCGCAACGAAGGGTGGCTGCAACGTATCTCCAACATCTCCTGTCTCTTGTCTTGGTGGTGCACTCTGCTAGACTGTAACCTGTACATCGTGTAATGTTACTCTCCCACGTGTATCTCTGCCTACCTCTTGCTCGCTTCCCTTTTACTTTACCCTCAAGTAAGGTCTTCAATAGGGTGTCATGTCTTTTAATGTGTCCAAAGTATTTTATTTGCCTGATCTTTATTTATCTTAGTAGTTCTTTCTTCATATTAAGTGTCTTTAGCACCTCTTTATTTGTTTTCTTCTCTTTCCATGATGTTCTCCCTATTCTTCTATATACCCACATCTCAAAGGCATCAATTGTGTCTTCTAATTGTTTATTTAGTGTCCATGTTTCTGAGCCATACATTAATATGGAATAGATGTAGCATTTTATAATTCTCATTTTTAACTTGTTTGTAATTTGTTTAGATATTAATAATTTCCTCATGCCATTGAAGGTACTTTTAGCCATTCCTATTCTCCTTTTAACTTCTGTTTCACATCTGCCATCATTTGTGACTATGTGTCCAAGATATTGATACTGTTTTACTTGTTGTAGTTTCTCTCCCTGTATGTTTATGTTTATCTCCTTTTCTTCTGTGTCTTTGCTGATTATCATGGTTTTTGTTTTTTGGATATTTATATCCAGTCCATATTCATTACTTGATTTATTGACTTGATCTATTAGTCTTTGTAGTTCATGTTCACTTTCTGCTAAAAGAACAGTGTCATCTGTATATCTAATGTTGTTTATTATTTTCCCATTGATCTTGAGTCCTGGTGTTTCTAAATAGTCGAGATTGCTTATGGCCAAATCTCAGGCAAAATATGGCCAAACTTCTTTCTTGCATTTCTTAATTAAGCAATAATACAAAAATTAACAAAACATAAACTTCGTAGCCAGTATCATTAACAATGTGATCATATTCATGAAATCTGGTCATCATGTGGTCATGTTGTAGTAACACTGCTTTACAACAAATATTTGAAAATATTTCAATAAGCCCCTCATCATTATCATTTCCCTCTTGTGCCAAGCTTGGCGCATAGGGCAGATGTCGTAGCTCTCCATGCTTGTCAATCAACAGCCAGTTGTTCCAGATCGTTCATTTTCATACCAGCCGTTGTGACTTCTATTTGGATAGTTCTTTTCGGTGTTGTTTTTGGTCTTCCCCTTTTTCTCTTGCTGCTCAGTGACCAGGTAAAGAAATGTAAAGCAATCACTACAAACTCATATGATACCAGATGAGAAATTTCATATATACCTGTGTAGTAGGGTAGCACCTTACAGGTAAAGACTGTAGTAGGGTAGCACCTTACAGGTAAATACTGTAGTAGGGTAGCACCTTACAGTTCCTTACAGGTAAAAGAGTATTATATAATACTTGTAGATGGAATTTATTGTTTGTTCGTTCGTTTATTTTATTTTTTTGTGTGCAGCAATCGTCGAAAATAACGAGCCATCAATCTATTGTATTTTCTTCGACGTTAGAGATAACTTTTATGTTTTAGTTCTTACAAAAAAGACTTCAATTCACAACGGTAAGTAATTAGTCAATTCAGATAGAATGTGTGTGTGTGTGTGTGTGTATGTTATGAGCATGTGTGTGTGTGAGAGACGAGGATGTATGTGTGATGTGAATATATGTTGTCTGATAAGAATATATATGTGTGTGTGTGATGAATATATGTGTGTGTGTGATGAATATATGTGTGTGTGTGTGATGAATATGTGTGTGTGTGATGAGGAGTAGTATATTAATTTGCGCGTGTGGTTCACCCTCCTTTAAAAAATGGTGGGTATACCCCCACATCACCCTCCCCCAAGAAAAAAACACATTAAAAAAAACAATTTCCAATAACACAAAAAATTGGGTTATGTCAGTATTCACATTTAGAGTATTTTGTGTGTTGTTTAAAAATAATTATTAAATCAATTTTCCCTCTGATACTTCATTATTAGTTATATTCTGAAAAAACACACAATTAAAAAGTAATAAGTAAATTTAAAGATGAATTAAATATAAAAATAATGAGTGAAATAGTATTTCTCAGAAGTAAAGCATATTCATATTTAGTACATGGAAAAGAAAAAAAAATTGTGGAGGACGCAGTTCTGATAATCCAGGCGCTACGACCTTGATGATAATGATGGTGTTCCTCCTTCGCAAGCGAAGATGAGCATGGCATGAACAACATTAAATGCGATGAAAAAAAATAAAAAAAATAAAATATATATTAATTAAAATAGGTAATTAACTAATTTGGTTTGTGAGTTCATAGATGCCGATGAGTCTGATTCGAGCACGGAAAGTTCTATTGCAGTGCATGCAGGAGTGCTGAAGGTTCTGGGTAGGAGAATAAATAACTACGACCTCACAAGTGGCAATAACGTCAAAGTTCAAACTCCATGATTTCCAAATAAAACTGAGAATCACCATCACATTAGTAAAACCACATAGTAATAGATCAAGCTCCTTTATAACAATATATATTCACTTCAGGTTTGGACATTGATTTTTCAATTTGAACCATCTGCCAGCCAGATCGAAATGACAAGGAAAATGGTAGAGCTGGGAATTTAGATATAAGAATGAGACCTTGATGCCATGTTCCGATAATTCTGTCTGTTTGAATGAGCTTTTTTATGCTGTTTCTCTTGTTTGTAACAGTCACTTTGAATCAAGATCTGGATAGGACAAGGATGCGTGCTTTTACCTCTACTTTTCTATATACATGACAGAATAATAAATGAAGCTCACATCAACAAAAAGAAAAACTTTGCAAATAAACCTCATGAGGAACTTAACAATGAGATCAACGAACTACTATTTGCTGATGATCAAAGTCTAATATACAAAGATGAGGAAAATTTGCAAAATCGCGTCGATGCATCGCTATTAGCATGTCAGATGTACAACATGAAAATTAACGTACAGAAAACAGCAGTTATAAAAATCAACAGGTCTGAAAAACCAAAGGATATAACAATAGATAACACCAAAGTCAAACAAGCCAAAGAATTTAAATATCTAGGAAATATTTTTTCCGAAAATGAAAGACTAGACAGAGAAATAGAAACAAGGTGCCAGTAAGCAAACTCAGTGACCTAACAACTTTTACCATTATACTTCCCCCAAAGATTAAGATGGAAATATTTAAAAAAAACAAATATATCTACAATTTTTTTACCAACACTATGTTACCACTGTCAAACAGCCTCGCGGCAGAGGAAAATGTTACATGTGAAATGAAGTGTCTGAGAAAATCTTCAATGGTTACTAAACTAGATAAAATAAGAAATGAAGAAACTAGGAAAAGAGTTGGTATAATGACAGATATTGAACATATTGACAGACAGCAAGTAAAATGGTTCGGTCACCTTATGAGAATGAAGCCAAACCAAATACCAATAAGAGCAAATAACAAAAGAATATACAGGCGCAAAGCCAAAGGTATACCAAGAAAGTGGTGGATAGAAAACATCAAGATAGCATTGAGCAAACATGGACTAAATGCAACCACAGCGACACATCTGGTCTTGGAACGACAACTTAAGCTCCCACCCCTACGCTTAACGGCAAGTGTGAATACGATCAACCATCATTCACCTGGGGACAAACAATAGACTTCGAATACACATTCATCGATTCGCATACAGTTGCACATCTACTTGCATACACACACATGCATGTGTATAAATAAATACATGGATATGTAGAATTTTACACTTAAGATCGTGGTGACTGGATTACCAGAACTGCGTCCAGCATTATTTTTTATAATTGTAAATCACTGATATAACTAAATTGGACTAATTTCTGTGTTTCTTCTTCTTCTTCAGCGTTCATTATCAAACTCCCACCGGATCTCTCTTGTAGCAGGACCATGGTCCTACTAGATTTCCAGCAGGATGTAGTCCAGAGAATTCAAATGCGTTGTGTCGCCGCTTTATTTGCGTCAGTGACCCGACACATCAGTTTTCGGTATGTATATACATACTAGGTATGTATATACATATATATATATATGGCGTGATGTACATGGCGACATGGCCCGACTGTGGCGGAAAGGTATAGGGTTCACATTCCACCGCAGGCAATTGTGCACCTAAACACTTCCAATAAAAATGACAGGCTACTGAGCTTATGGATATGATGCCAACACAATCCCTGTTGCTAAACAATGCTTGGTTGATGGCTGCATCCTGAATATGAATCCTACCAATATTATATATATATACATAAGTAAAGTAAAGTAACCCATAGCATTTATTAATGCCGTAGGGATGTGTGATGTTAGCGATCTCACATTTCAGAGACTGTGCAAATGAGGGCGGTAGCCATCTCCTCTCCCTCGCAGTCTTTACTTCCTGGATTAATCAGGTACCCATTTAAGGCTTGGGGAACCAGGGAGTCGTTGCGATCTGAAAAACATCCCTGTTAAGACAACCTTGTGCTGATCCAGAGTTTCAACCTCTAAAAACAACAATATCAAACACAAACACGCTCTACACCCCAGGAAGACATCCTTGTGCTTGACCAGAGTTTCACACCAACTAAAGCAAAATACCACATACAGGATATGCAACCCAATAGAACAAATACCCACCCAAAAAAAATAAACACATACATCAGCACTTGACCACTATCATATATGAATTGCATGAGAAAGATTCTATCAACAATTGAATAAGTGAATGAAGATAGAATACCTTGTAAAAGAAAGTACAATTATGTGAATCATTGGATATACAATAACCAGTAATGAATATTAAATGAAACTTGTTGGAAATATTTTAGCAAATGATATATAACAATGTATAAATATATGACTATTAGTGAGATTCTAAGAAGTTAGAAATCTGAGGTGAATATTTGGAATGACTGTGACTAGCAATATACAATTATTTGAGTATTTGAATGACATGTATAGAAAGAGTTCAAGCAAAAGTTATAAGAATAAAAATAGGAGAACCATTGAGAGAAATCGATATAAAGTTGTGAATATGGCAAGGAACAAATTGAAATAAGTATGAGAGAGTATGTGGGTATAAATGAAAAGTTGAAAAGGGACACATAAAAAAGTACAAGAATGCATGATGCAACATAGGGACCGAAAATGTAATAGAACAGACAAGAATAATAAGAATGTGTGGGTGAGCAAGGTATGTAAGAAGGAGAGAATGCAGGAGAAAGAATGAATAATAGGAAACTAAACACAAGTGACAGAAGCTTGTACTCTATGTATCAGGAAGACTTTAAAGTATTGTACCATATACCATATATTGTCATATCTAGACTAGTATAATCACAACATGTATCGAATGAAGAATAGAGATGTAGATAATACCATTGTATGTTTATATTTTATCTTGTAATTTTAATTATTTTTAAATATAAAAAAATATATTTTTTTTAAAA